>OZ017789.1:3932742-3984737 GCA_963969325.1 Lycopodina hypogea
ATCCCAAGCCATTGACAAAAGGTAATATAATTGAAGATACTCAAAGCACCATCTCTAGACCATTGATTGTCCATCCATTGGATTGTTGTATGAACGCACATCCAGCCAGAAATTCTCTGTTGGTGTCCCAGGTTTGTTCATTCTATAAAATAGAGGGGGAAAAAGGGTGGCAGAGGTGCCTTCACCCCCCACCAAATTTATTACAGGATGGACATATTTAACAGTTCACTGATACAATGATAAAGGATTAGTGGAGGGGGCTCTTGAAGTAAGATTGCGGAAGCTTTATGTGCTATTGTTAAATCATGGATTACTTGGAGCTTGGCATTGGAAATGCCTTCCACATTGATTAAAAGAATAATCACTCCCTGCTCTACCATGACAGATGTCACCTGTCATGAGAAGGATACATGATCAGGCAGGGAGTGTTGTGGTCAACTTGATTTGAAGATGAAGCCATTATCCTTCTTGGTAGCAGTTCCAGGAGATGCAATTTGGACACAGGCTTCTTTTCTTTTGGTTGCTTATCTATATATATATATATATACCATCCAATCTATAAAAAAATTTTAATCTTTAGAAGTGCTGCAAATTTTATAATTTCGTAGATGGGATGGCAATCTATACATAGGTTTCCAATCTATACATAGGTTTCCAATCTATAAATTGTGCTATGAGTTCTGTGACTCAAACTTGAATATTTGAGAACTACACATTTCATGAATCAGAGTTGACTATTTCCTGATAAGTATAAAAAAAAAAAAGGAAAAAAAAGTGAAAGTTTGAGTGTGGTTAATTTACATTGGGTTGGTATTGACCACACATTTTCTTGCAGGAATGTGAGGCTAAAAATACCAAAAAAATGTACTAAGGATAAACTCTTGGATAGGGGCATGATCATATCTGGCCACACCTATCATGTGGAGGTGTCATCTTATCCCTGACAATGCCAGGTATGCCTGTTATCATAATCACACTAATAATTTGTTACTTCATTTCAAGATTTATTGTATCTGCTTAAAAAATAAGTATCAATTCATAGAATAAGCAGCATAATATATAATTGGATGATTGATGTGATAAATTACTTATTTATTCACATTCTCTGTGGTAATGTTTTTTTCAAAATTATTTATCTCAGTTGTGTAATTAAAACACTCTGCTGATGTCTTTCCTGCTTATACAAGAGAGAAATATGTACTTATTGCTACCAGATATTTCACTCTAATTCATAGAGGTGTTGTTTTCAAATATTTTATTATGATTCATAGAATGTGTAGCCCCACATATGAATTCATAAAATGTGCACAACCATCTATAGACCAGGCAAACTTATATATTGGATGGGACTTATATTTATAAATTCATGAATTCAAAAATTATTTAAAAAAATATATGCATGAATTAGAAAAATATGCCCAGTATTACCTCGAATCAGATATGTGGAGAATTTAAAGAATAATGTATCAAAAATAACAAATGAAGATTTGACCACTAATATCGAGAAATAAGTGCAAGCTCCCACTTCTGAGTATGAACATCTATTTGCCTTCCCTCTCCCACAAACCACATCATAGAAAAAAGTACATTTCATTTCTTTTGATAGCAGTCTTGACTGTTGCTACCAAATTGACACATATGCATGCACGCACGCGCGCACGCACACACACACACACACACACACACACACACACACACACACACACACACACACACACACACACACACACACAAACACACACACACACACACACACACACACACACACACACACACACACACACACACACACACACACACACACACACACACACACACACACACACACACACACACACACACACACACACACACACACACACACACACACACACACACACACACACACACAGAGGAATGAAATCACAGGACATCCTATCCACAACTAGCTGCACAATGTAATTTGTTGATCAGAAATTTCTCCCTTTGGTAGCTTATCAATCTGTCCCTAGCTTCTCCTTTCTCCTCTTAAGTGATAAAAAATGTTGAATGTAACTGAACTAATTTCTTAGTAAGCTGAAACATTCCTTATTTTTATTTATTATTATTATTTTTTTTTGGCAGTATTAATCATCAAGAACATCCACAAAAAATTTTCAAATTTTTTTATTAAATTTATGTTCTTCATTTATTGAATTTGTAAGCCAAAATATTCCACATTTGTTTTCTAATAAGCAATAAGACCAAAAATTAAAGGGAAAGCCATCAGATCTATACCTGGTTGCATATGAAAATTATTTCTAGCTGTGTTACGTCTCTCTCTCCTGATCATTTAGGATCACAATAGGAAAAAAAAAAAAAAAAAAAAAAAAAAAAAATCCAGCAAAGCATAAAATAAAATTTTCCTATAAAAAAGTTGAGACAAACATTTGCCAGCATGAAATGATCATACCTCCAAAGTGTCATTATAATCAATCCAATGGTTTGGCTATGATAGCTAAAGAACTGTGCAAAAATAATAATAAATAAGTTTTTCTAATAATAATATATTTATGCTACCTTTGGTAAAGGGTAACCAACTCAGGTATAAAGAAAGACTTAAAACTTTATATACATATATATGGCATTAAAGAAAATGAATAATATCATATTATGGCAATTTAAAAATAAATAAATAAACAAAAAATATTTTCAGAAAGCTTAATTAAATCTACAGTGAACTAACTTCAATAACTGATATTTTTGTGTGCAGTAAACTTGGGAAGCATAGATATGTTCAATTATCAATCTTCTACTCTTTAAGCATGTGATAATGGTGACATGACAAAGCTGTGATTCTGTTCATGATCTTCAGAGCGGGACCCAACTTCATGCAGAAATGCTTGACTAAGATCTCATTGGTGAGCAATAAAAGTGCTGTTCCATCCAAATCATTGGTTTCAAAAAGGTCCACATAATCCGTGCAATCTCCTGTAGACTTGAAATAGTCCACCACATGTGTCACCGTCCACTGATGTACATCAGCTGGGTGACCTGAAAGAGAAAATAATGGATTGAATAAACATCTTAAGATTGAACGTTGCTTACCTGGAGGCAACTTGACCTTGAATGCATAATAAGGTTTCTTTCGTTGATACAGTGAATTGGCTATTATGTCGGAAGAGTGGGTAATCATGTTGGCGAGACTTGGGCAGGAATCACTTTGCTGCCTAGAGATTTCATTTTCATCTGGCATGAAATTAACTTTCACAGAATTTGATTTGCAATGTATCAATGTTTCTCTGATAATCTTAGCTTTTTTAGTATGAGGAAAAGGTGGATTCAAGATCAATGATCTTTTAGCAGTATTTCCAGAGTTTTTAGTACTAGCCTTTGAGGATCCTGGAAGAGACACTGTAGCAATATCAATTGTAGTAGTTTCAGCCATTGTTTTAGTCACAATTGTTGAATGGGAACAGGAATTTGTAGAGTCAGAGGAAACAGTAATCCTTTTTCCAGGCTTGACCATATGAAGCTGCAATTGCTTAAGGTCATGTGGGATAATCTCAACGCCTGATGACTGGCATGTGCTGGTGGACGAAGATGCAGGAAAAGAAGTGTCAGTCTCTGAATGTTTGTCAGAACCACTATTATTCATTACAATTTTTTCTATTTTCTCTCTATTTGCCTCTTTCCCATTGTTGTGATAATGCTCACATGAAATATAACTGTAAATGTTATTATTGTAAGTAAAGCTGGTGAAGCTCCTGCCTTTGCAGTGTATACTAGTCTTCTCTTCACTGGATACACCTACTTTTTTCATCCACTTTTGAAGCTCCACTTCAGGAGGTTCCATCTCATTATAGTACTCAAAAGTGAGTTTCTTAAATGGATTCTGGAAAGAGATCAATAAATACTCTTAATTTCAATCATATATATTGTGTTAATAATATGAAATAACACCCCTTCTTCATTTCTCTGCCCTTACCCCCATCCCATCCCCATTCATCACCAACACTCTAAACTTGTAAAATAAATACTTCATAATTTTTTTTAAATATTGTTCTCGTGGTGAATGCAAATATTGTAAGTAAATAGCTCATCAAAAAGAGATGGCACAGGTTGTAGGAGTGAAAAGGAAAAGAGGGGTTTTTTGATATATAGAAAAATATCTCAAGGTGAAGCACTCTAACTGATAATGAATGAGAAACTTTTGATGTTTTTTTGGCTTTGAAACAACCACCAAGTTGCAGAAACCCTCTTAGTATTAGCTAGCTGACCATTATGTTAATATTAGGTTTTCCTTTGTCTATTCTTTCTTTGTCACTCACATATTATCCTTACCTGACTAACACTAGCAAACTAATTCAATAATTTGGTAACTAACTTGTCATAGATTATCCCAGTCACTTCCAATTCTTGAGCCATATCTGAGTAACTTATTGAATAATGAAATAAATAATTAATTACTCCTAAATTAGAACTAATTTTAGCTGTAAGACCTTCTTGAACCTAAGCTGGTTGATTTTAGACCCTCAACTTCTAATCAGCTTCATAACAAATTAGTTATATGTGGAGCTTTCTGTACACTGACAACAATGACAAAGGAAAGTGTATATCCAATTCCTCATCCCCTCCCCCCCCCCCAGTATCCCCCAGTATCCTCCATATATCTCCTTCCTTGACTGCTTTTATGAATTTGCCTTCCTCTGCTGACTTCTTCCCTCTACTCTTCAGTACCTCATTTTGCCTCATTATTGTCATCAGATGGAGAACCTTCTATTTCTCGCCTCTTTTGCTGAGCATGCTTTAGCGTAGGTCTAATCCACTTTTCCTATCTGGCATCTTAAGAATCCTTAGAAAATCAGGAAAGTGCTCCTCAAAAATGCAGTATACCTGGAAAAAGGACAAAAATTTGTCAACTCAAATCATGTTTTTAGCATCACTTTTTTTAACAGTGGAGAGGGTGAAAAATAATTCAGTATGAAATGTTGTACCTCATTGCAAAGGAACACAGAACTCTCTGCACTGTGCATTAAAATTTTTTTTTTAACTGCCAGAAATTCTCCACTGTTAACCCACTGACCTTTATGTTGCTATTAGGTTTCGTTTCTATTTTCTTCGTTACTCACATATTATTTCTAAATAACTATTTAATTTACTAACTACCTTTGATATGGATTAGCCTAGTGAATCACTTCCATTTCTTGAACAATATCTAAGTAACTCATGAAATATTTAAAGAAGTAAATAATACTAACTTTTAAAAAATTGTTAACTAAGTGATTAATAAATAATTTAGCTTCCAAATTTATAACTATTCAAACTTTAAAATTAAATAACTAATTTACTAACAACTCTTTCAATTTTTTTGAAGGAAAAACTCCATAACTTCATAAGATTATTCACTTTTGTTTTCAAATGTGCGCTTCTCACATGGCCAGTTATTTTTTGCATTAGCAGAGACAATAATAAAAAAAAATCAGGAAAAAAATTTGTTGTCTTTTTCTGGATGACCAGATCTCTATAGATGCAGAGGAAATATTGACAAGCAGAAGTAAGAAGAGATAGCTTTGAGACAAACAATACCAATGAACTCCAAAACTTAAAAATGGAGATTAACAGTTAGTGTTCTCAAGCGGTCTAGTTCACTTTTCTTACTATATAGTTGGCTATCTATATCTTATTTTATCTCAAATTTGGACTGAAGAAGTTTATATCCTATTCATTCACCATCACTATTGACTGCTGTTTCAGTATAGGCTGCTGCTTCATCTTCTTGGTGATGGTGGCTCCAAGCCTGACAATTGCCGCAAATCTGCTTTCAAAATAATTCGGCAATTTAAATAAAAATTGAAATTCTACAGTTCCAAATACCAACTTGCCAACTGAGATGCATTTTTCATTTGATGTGTAGTGTGGATAGTTTTCAGTCTAAAAGAGATACATAATTAGTAACAGCAGGTTGGTACAGGTAATTATGGTAATCATTGTACTTTTAAATGGTTTCATCAAGCAAAGTTTGTAAACTGATTATAAGAATTATCTGACCTGGATCCACAAATATTAAAAACAATGAAGCATCTGTCAAGGGTGAAGCAGCTGTCTATCATGGTTTCTTCACATAAAATTGAGATGAAATAAACCATCAGTGGCCAAAAACAACTACATAGCTAACAATTAAGTGTAGCTGTTGAACTCCCACTTAAATTATAAAGTTAGTACAGTAGCTATCTTTAAGCATCCTTCCATAATTGTGCACTTTATCACAGAGGATGATCTAAAGAAGTCAGGGATGGCTATTCGAAAATCCACCTCCCCTTTTCTTCTGTAGAATGGATGGCATCTTCTGATATAGCTGTTATATCTTCTTTTTTTCTTTAAAATTGGAAAAAAAATTTTTTTATGTTTTATTTTACACTTATTATATAACCCATATTTGAAAAAGGAAAGTATTGGTCCAATATTAATGAAAATAATCTTAACGTCATGTGCTTCATGTTGGGAGGTAACTCTTCAATAATTTCACAGGGGTGCAGCAGCTGCAAAAATTCTATCAAAGTGACATGCTATTCATAAACTTTACCAATTTCTCCAGTCAAACAGGAGTCTGTCTGTAAGTTCAGAAGTGATAGAAGCACATTAACATCCACCAAAGGAGATGGTAACTTCAGAAAGCTTTTACTAGCAAATATGAAGGAAAACATGAAGAAATTCCACTGAAAGTGCTATATTTTTTTCTAACTTCAGAACCTAGTAGCACTCATTCCTCTTTAGCTCCATCTAGCTCTGTTTCAAGTACAAAAAGTGATGATCAATTATTTTCTGATTTTCATTTGTCAGTGGTAAAATCTAGCTAATAGTAAAACTGGTTCAACATTTGCAGTTTGGCTTGCAAAGTTGGCAATGCTGTGATATTGGCTGTTGGTATGGCTAGCATCTTACTGCAAAATTGGGATTTGGTTTATCACAGAATTTTTCAAATAATTTAATTTTTATCCAATTAAGAAAATACATCTATTTGGGATTTTTCAGTACAGCTGCTCCAAAGCACTTCTCTAAAACAATACAGCTGCACCATTTCAACCTAAATTGGCCATATTTTCACTTTTTCCTACTTCACCCACTTTCATCCTTTTGTTACTCCTCTTTATCCTGAAGCCTCAAAATTGAAAGAGAGTATAGCTGACAAAAAATGTACACTGAATAAGAGCTATTTATAAGTAGATATATTTTATTTCGTGTTTTAAATCAATTCAGTTCAAATGAATTCCATTCACCATCAATATTTTTGTACTGGGGTGAGTTGTTTATCCTGAGGGTTTCCTAATTCACTTTGGTTAATCTGGCATTATACTGAACATGTTGGAGGAACAACCTAGAACCTCACTTAGGGTTTTTCTATATAGCTGCTTCCATTAATCAGCCTAAAATGGCTTCTTTTTTTAAACTTTTGACCATCATGACCTGAGCTGGTCTTTATTGAATTTTTTAAAAGAACAATACAGGAATTGGTGTACTTGAGCTCCATTTAGGGTCTTTCATGACACTGTAGCTTCCAAAGTGAAAGAACGTATAGCTTGTACACATACACATTGATTAAAGTTGTGGTATAATGTTTCACCCATATAATAATGTGGTAATGAATATTATCATAAATATGCCACAACTGACCAAGTGTAAATAAAGTGTGCCTGTGGCATATTTTGGTGGCAAGCACCCAGGGCCACAAATAAGAAATGCAGCCTTCTGGAAAAGGGGCACACAAAATAAGAGATGCTTATATATATTTTTTTATATAATTCAGGGTATTTAGCCACCACTTCAGCTAAATTTCACTGTGTTGAATTAGACTACAATATATTTATCCAAGTTCAGATATAGGACTTCACTGACAGGAGTTATTTTGGATAACCTTTTTAATTCTCCAGATAAGCAGTGTTTACTAGTTAAATCATGTCAAGGAGGTCAATAGTGTAGGTTTGTGCTTTGATATCTCTGCTATATTATTGATATAACAAAGATCTTTTCTAGCTGCCCCCTGACTTGCTAAGCTACCCTTATTCAGTAGTTTAGTTATGGTAGAGTTAGACAGGTTGAGAAATTTGTGGATGAAATAACTGGTAAGTATCTACAAGTTTGTTACCATATTTTGGTAGCTTGCTAATCTAGGTGCAAAATTTAACTTTCATAAAATAAAGAATTAATAGTTCTCCCATGGTATTCTAAGGTATCATTCATGAAATAGTTCAAATCAAAAAAATATATAACAAAAATGCTAAATCATGATTTATTCATGAGAAGACACTATACTGGAAACTTAAGAGCTACTCAAAAGTAGATACTTGCTAGCTTGCTAGGTCACTTGTATGGAGCTAGATATCAAATAGCTTGCTAGCTTTATAGTTTTTCTTCATTCTTTTTACACTGGTTTAACATTTATAGCTAGTATATTATAAGGTTTGATTATCAGGGCAGTTACTAGCTATAAGTGTTACAAACAAATGAAAAAAGACAATTCACACTTAGCTAATGTGTAGCTCCAAGTGTTCCACAAATGGCCACATTTACCATGACAAATCAGAAAGTATTTGACCCTCTGAAGAAAGAAAAAAAACCAAAAAAACACATTATTTCAGAGATTATATTTCTATTTTTCAATTTATCCAGCCTTAAATTGTTTGTTAGATAAAAGCCTTATAAAATCACCAAAAGTCAGTAAGTTGCCCCACCCATTCATTTAATAACCAAACTAGCCTAGAGGGAGTAAGGAGATAAGGACAGAAACTTTAGCAGGATTAGGTTACTAAAACCAAGCAAGAAAATGGCAATGCCAAACAAAACAAATTATTATTAAGTAAATTTAAGGTTTTAAAGACTGTACCTTATACACCTTGTAAGTAGGAGCTAGCTGATTTTATGACGCTGAATGAAGAAGGATCACCGGTAGAGATACTCTTAATTTTCTCCGCAACCCTGGGGTGGATGAGCGTGTAGGGTGGAAAATCTTCCGCAGATCTTACCCCCACGCCACTTATATCTTGCCAGACCTTCCGGCTAGTGATAAGGTAAAGGGTCCCATTACTTTAGGGTACAACTTCTCACTCAACCCCACCCAACCCCACCCAACCCCACCCAACCCCACCCAACCCCACCCAACCCCACCCAACCCCACCCAACCCCACCCAACCCCACCCAACCCCACCCAACCCCACCCAACCCCACCCAACCCCACCCAACCCCACCCAACCCCACCCAACCCCACCCAACCCCACCCAACCCCACCCAACCCCACCTCCCTTTAGTCCGGCCTAGCGCAACCATTTATATTATGGGGTCGGTTACTTTGTCTAATGCATGATATTACCTGGGGACTGACTATACCACGGTTGTTCAATCTAATGTAGCAATTAACCACAAATTTCAATCTGGGATTATATTGCGCATGCAAGTGTCATATTCCTGCTGAGCAATTCTGATATTCACATGTCTCAAAAAAAAAATTTTGGCATTATTTTTTGGGCATGTGTTCAACTATACATGCTTGTATTAGGTACTGGTTATCATCACAGATATGTATGTTTACTGTATTATTTCAGGACTGACCATACCACAGTTGCTCAATCAAGTGTAGCAATTATCTACATATTCCAATCTGGGTTATATTGCACTTGTCACTGACTATATTCCTGCAAGGCAACTCTGATATTCCCATGTCACCAGAATAATTTGGGAAAAAATTTTTTTCTTTTTTTTTTTCTTTTTGCATTGGTTTTACTAAGCATTTTTTGCATTAGGTAGTAGTGCATAAGGTGGAATGGTCCATGAGCATGAGGCTGAATTCTGAAAATCAGTCCATATAACCCAGGAATGAATCCAAGAAAGGGATGGCTATTCCACTTTATGGTGCTCCTGTGTGCTTTCACTTGGGACAGTAGCACTGTTCAGTTGATGGCTTTCTTTCAGTGAACACAATCATAAACATAAATGGAATTAGGAAGTGGAAGTATTTCAGAATTTTACCAAGAGCTGAGAATTTCATCAGTGTTATCTGAGTGGATATAAATTTTCAATACTGGAATTTACCATCTTGTAAGTATCCCAGTTTTGAAGCTAGTGACTTCCCATCATCAAGAACATTTAACAAGAAATGGAACACTTCAATTTTGGGCATTTACTTCGGTTTCTCTGTTCTGGTTTAAAAAAATTAACCAACTATTCCTTCCTCATCGAACATGTGTGTAGGGAGGTGTATGCTTATACATTACTGAAAGAGTTAATAGTCCCATCCATACTTGATGCAGAAATCAAGGGATTTGTATATATGATCAATAATGCATTCAATCAGACAAGTGCATGTAATAACCATTTTGTATATATTCTTATTCATTAATGGCACTTAATGAACATTAATATCATGTTATGGTTTAAAAAAAGGGCAAAAAAAAAAGAAAGAATGTACAGTAAACTAATATTATATAACTTGTTTATTATATTCTAAAAAGTAAGGAGCTATCTAGGTGTTCTGTGTATTGTTCATCTATTTTGTGTTCAGTGATTTTGATAATGTTGCGTAACTATAAATCTGTTCGTAATATTCAGTATGGGACTTTACTTTATGCACAATTTCCTGACCAAGGTATTCCAGTTCATGGGCTTCTAACAGATCTCCATAATTCTTGCAGTATGTGGTAGAGTTGAAATACTCTGCTATATGGGTCACTATCCATTGACCCACATTATCAGGATGACGTGAGAAAGGAATAATGGACAGAACAAACTCCATGCGACTGAATATTGTCTACCCAGAGATATATTGACTTTATATGTGCCATAAGGTTTCTTGATATGCTGCAGGAAAATACCTATGAAGTCCAATGAATGGGCAGCCATCTGGTATGGGTTGGACAGGAATCACTCTATTTGGTGCACCCAGCATCGATAATTTTTTGATATTTTTTGCCATTTTAGAATACAGCAGTAGTAACTTCATGATGGCTAATCTTTAAGCTGTACTCCAGCACAGGCCATTGAGTAACCAGGAGAAGAAACTGCTGTAACATTCAAAGTTATACGTTGAATTATACATTTAGCTACTAGTATTGATTCAGAACTGCAGTCTGAGGGGTCAGAGGGTAGCTCCAGCTTGGTTTGAGGCTTGACCATATCAATCTGCAATCGCTTTTGTTCGCATGGATAATTTGAAGGTCTAATTACCTTCCTGTATTGATGGAGGAAGTAGCTGGAAAAGTCATCTCCATATTCATGCCAGAGTAATTATCTTCGATTGCTTCCTTTGATATTTTCCTTCGATTAGCGACTTTCCACCTGTTCATACAATGCTCACTATAGTACTAGCAGTAGAGGTTACTACTATAACTAGAGCTAATAAATATCTTATCCTTGCTGAGGAAGCAGGTGTTATGCTCACCAAATATTCCAATAAACTCTGTCCACTTCAGAATCTCCACTTTAGATGCTCCACTTTAGGATCTTCCAATTCACTAGAGTACTCAAAAGCTATCTTAGGTGAATTCTGGAAATAGTTAGTAGTTGCTCTCCATTTATATAATATACTAGCAGAGGTACCTGGACCTAGTGCAGGATTCATACTCTAACAACCTCAGTCAGGGTAGACAACATTCCTGTAGTTATACTGCATTGCCAGTGTAAGAGGCTTCCACATACAGCACCCCATGTGTGAAGCTTGGTAGTACAATCTTTGCCCAATATCTTGATAGAGCTAAAAAATAAACTTTTGAAGAAAAATTAGCAAAGTGAGAGAATCCAGACAAAATTGATGGGAGTCAAGAATAGCAGGAACATTTGTCTATTTGTATCTTATAAACCACCTATTTATAAGTAATAATAGTGCCTGTGCCACCAATTCATCACCACCTATTCACTTTAGAAACCTAGAAAGAAAATTCATAATCATATATTTATTAATTCCTTTGAAATAAGATTCAAGCTCCTATTCATTTTCTGTATGGAATGAAACATTGTTTAAAGGAAATATTTCCTCCTTCTAAACTATGCGAAGGTGTTATTCACTCATTAGCTTCCTCTTTTTGGTTTACTGATTATTGTATCTATAGTAAACTGGAGGTAGAGGTGGTCAGAGCAGCAATAAAACATGCTATTCAAACCCTTCCATCCTCCCCTCCCCCCCCCCCCCCCCCCCCCCCCATTCCTACCTCTACTTATTTAATGTTGCTGCTGATCTAATATGGCTGCACTGCCATATTCATTGGTTAATTCTTCTGCAGCACAAAATTAATATTTTTTTAAATTAATTAAATAAACTATAGTCTGATGAACTGATTTCTTTTCTCCTAAACCTATTCATACTGTGTACATTTAAAATTGAGCCTGTTAGCCCGAGTAGTAGATGGACATACACTGAAATCAGTATTTTAAACTTGAGTCAAATGAAAAGTAAGAAAATAGAAAGAAAAGAAAATGAGTGAAGAAGAAACAAGAAGAAAGAAAGAAAAGAGCACAAGTTTAACAGGGGGGAAAGGAAATGGGGGGGGGGATGGGAAATGAGGGGGAAAATGGGGGGGGGGATGGGAAATGAGGGGGAAAATGGGGGGGGGGGGAAACTTGGCAAAAAATGGGGTCATGGAGATCGAAACCACCACACCATCATTTTTCAGGCTTTTTTTCATATAGAAACTCTGTTTTATTTTTTCTCACCAGGGAACCACTTTTCAAAAATATGTCTAATGGATAACCTCATGCTGAATGTTGGGCACCGCCAATGACAAACTAGCCCAACCAGAGCAATTTAGGTTTTTGGTACTAGTTTTAAGTGTCTTCAGAACAGCATAGATAGAGCATAATATCATATAACAGAACCTTTTTCAAAATGGCTCTGGTTGAGCTTTTAAAGGCTCAGCCAGACCTCACAAAAATGACACAATTACAATGAACAGATTATTAAACAGAATGTTCAACATCATTTTCTGTTACATACACAAATCTTCCACCTTGTTTTCTGTTATATACACACTAATCTTCCATCTTGTTTCCTGTTACCCACACACATAGTTCCACCTTATTAGACCAAAAAAAAATGTTGGAGGCTGACCCCAACACTGAACCCTCGGGTTATCCACACCAAATTTGGTTTAGTTTCAACCAAACCTTGGGGCATGGAATCTCAGACTACGAAAAGACATGCCTACTTTAAATATATAAATGATAAGTAAATGATAACTATTGGCAATTCTTGTTCATTTGCCTAACTCTATCCATCACCCCAAATTTGGAATGAAGGATTCATCCAACACTTCTATAATCAATACATTTGGACTTTTAATGGAAGAAGTGGGTGTATGGATTGGATAGCAAAGGCATATGGTGAGTGATAATTTATAGATAATTTTTAAATATACCTCCTACATTTATATCTATACAAGGAGAACTCTGTCTGTCTGTCTGTCTGTCTGTCTGTCTGTCTGTCTGTCTGTCTGTCTGTCTGTCTGTCTGTCTGTCTGTCTGTCTGTCTGTCTGTCTGTCTGTCTGTCTGTCTGTCTGTCTGTCTGTCTGTCTGTCTGTCTGTCTGTCTGTCTGTCTGTCTTAAAGGGTAGATTTAATTTTTTATCTACTTAAATAATTATTTTTTGGCATTTTCATCCCCCATTTTAAAAAATGGAGCTTGGGTGGATGATTTAGTTGAATTATTTCTTTTGGCATTCTTATCCTCAGTTTTACAGGGAAAAAATTTTTTTTTGCATTTTTATCTTCCATTTTGGGAAGAGTGGGTGGATATGCTGTTGACCTTTTACCTGCTTCAGAACACAATTTTCTAAAAGAAAATGCTTTAATTTACCTCTATCATTTTAGTTAGACATTTAAAAAAATTATAATTTTTGAAGGCTTTTAGCATGTAGGGAGCAGAATGGAGTCTAATTCACTGTCCTAGGAACCATGGTTCCAAACTTTTTCTTACCTGTTACCCAGGCACACTGGTACGCATGCAGGAAGGGAGTTAGTGAAAATAGTATATAGAATTTACTCATTATTATGTAGGAAACTTGAGGATGCATCCCTCTCTGATGGTAGAAAACAATAGAGTGCTTTCATTAAAGGATGAAGGCCTCGATGGTAGTTGCTAACCTGCCAAGTTGGAAAACAATCAACACTAACAGCTAATTCATTTTTTAAATGAAAATGGACACAAGTCATTGTAAAGTGTATTTTATCAGACCTCACAGGGAACTTAAAGAGAGCAATTTAATTCTACAGTCCTTCTAACGATCCTTACTCCATTGATGAGTGGATTGAAATTCCTGAGGCTGATCCAGATGGGCAATGAGCTATATGATGCTTTAAAATATGATGATTTTTGTGGCCAGTACTCCTCCATACACCAGATAGCAATTGAAGTGACTTGGCCATATCTCTCCTTCATAACTCCCATGTTAATAATTCACTTTCACATTAGCTTTAATTGTGGAGGAAGTATATTTCGATTTTATCCATTTCCATTTTCACTTCTTCTTTCCTTCATTCCTTCTACCTTAACCCCCCCCCCCCCCCTTTTCACCTAGTTCATTTTTTAATTCTACACTGATAAAATATTTTTAAAAAAAGCATTTTAAAATGCATACATAGAGAAGACTGAAACATGCACGCACAATTTCTATTTTACATGTTCATTTGGGACCTGAATAAATACTTTAAATTAGAGGATATCTCAAGCAGATTTGTAATTTATTGAGTCCAATAGTTATCCATTGATTTTAATTTCTATTAATTGGGATGATTACATTACAAAACTTATATGAGTTGGAGGAAGCATATTTGCACACATACATACACACATGTAATTTTATGTATCGGATTAATCATTGAATAATTTTTTTTCTATTATGTTATATTGCTAACTCCATGGAGGAAGTCAAGATATGTAAGAGAATCTGATAGCAAGAGATTGTGGAATAGAAATAAATGTTTTTATGGTGTGGCTAAAACAACTTCTATACAACAGGTGCATCATATATCTTTCAATTTCCTACACTTCTCCCCCCTTCAATTTCACACACCCCTTCCCCCCATATATGCAAGGGAGATTTGGTTTTATTTCTTTAGAATTGCGGGAGCAAACAAATAAAAAATAATTTTCACTGAAACGAATATTTTGGGTAACCCTTACCATAAAAAGAAGTAACAAATGTAGTCACAGGTAACTGTAAAACCTATTAGGCAATATTTAGCTATACTATTTCCATTTGAGTATACAAAAAGACTAAATGTTGAACTGATTGAAAATTATTGTTCTTATGTACTGTATCTTTTAAACATTCAACTAACTAAACTGCAAGAGCTACCACCACTAATTAAAGATACCCCAACAAGATTATTTAGTGCTTATCACTTCCCAATTACTCTTGGGATATCCTCATGATTTCTGCCATTATTTAACATTTTTATGTCCAAGTCCATTAAACTTGTGGTAAATATGAATGAATCAGTTTATATGATCATTATATGAGTGAATTAATAAAATTAAGTGAAAACATTTGATATATTTGACATTAACTACACATGAATCATATTACATGATGTGTTTGTGAAAAAGTGTGGATCTTTATTGTCAAAAAAATAGTTTACTTCCATGGTACATCATAATCTTTGAGTTTGCTTGCCCATAGTTTATCGTCAGTGTGTCCCAATTGCACCAGGTCGTCTGGCTGCATATACAAGCCATAATTATGATGGGCTAATATTTCATTTCAATAAATACAATTATAACAACAAAAGTGAGTTAATTCACATTCATATTCTAATTCAAACTCACATGCAATTGTGGAAGATCAACTGGTAGTTTAAAGTGAGTGTACAGAAGGGCTTGGCTACTGTCCAGGGTCGCCTCCCACAATGCATCATTGGTGTCATTCAATGAGACAAGATCTGCTGACTTCATGATAAAATCATGATTAAAATAAATTAACATTTTACATCAATAGGGTAAAATACAAATAAAGAAGGTATCTATGAAATGTTTACAGTGAAATGCCCTTAACCTCTGAAATGCAGACACCTAATTAATAAGAATGCATGAGTAAAGTTAAGATTGCAAAACTAAAGATTGCCAATATATTTTAACCCACCAAAGTTTCTCTTTTTGAAGTTATGCATGAATACTAATGAAACAAAAAAGGAAGTCCAAATTGGACAAGCTCATTGACAATGTCACACTCTGAAACCCTCAATTCTAATCTACCCTCATATTTGCAATTCATGACAATCTGTTGGTAAATTGCAACTACCACCTGCGGTAATTGTTTGATTTATGCATTGATGGGAACGGTAATCACATCAACCCTTTTTAATGTAATGATTTTTGGACCGCTAAAATAAGGACATCCTATTGATTTGGTCAATTTAAACTCAAAAGTGGGGGCGATATATATTATAAGTGTCTCCATACCTAGCAATAATTGAAAAAAGTAGTATTTATACTCAGCTTTCAACTTACAGTGAGTTGTGGAAGATTAGTTGGTGGTACAGTGGGAGCTGGTCTTTTGTTGAGAGCATCTATAAAAGTTTGACTAACATGATTTACATCAGTAAGATAATGAAAGAGCACTATTTATAATCAATATAAATGATTATAATAATATAGTACATCCAAATAAAATGCATATTTTAATTTACTAACTACTCACTTGATATCATTTCAATTATGGCTATGTGGAGGATTTAGTTGAGAGTTAAGTGAATAAAACTTTCATATGCATGCTCAGTGAATGTATTTAAAGATAAATGATGTCATGACATCAGGTGTTATTGGTCCACCCTGATATACCTTCATATTGGTGTAGGCTATTAAAGAAGATCAGCGGTTCATGGAGTATACCCATTGAAACCCTGTCAGCTTATAATATTAATGAAAGTAATAATCTTATCAAGAGTCTGCAGCCCAGTTAATAAGCAGAAATTTAATTTTTTGGTTTTATACTGACTCTTTTCTTGGAGTTCCATAGCTCATAAATTTGACATAGACATTTAATAGACACTCCTGACCACAAGATATAAAAACTTTTGAATAGTTGTTATCTAAAATGTTAATGAAGTCAAAATTGGGTTTGTATTACACCAATAGTAAAGGTCAGGTAAACTCTAATTAGAGAGTGCTAGTGAACACTAGTAAAAGAAATTTCTGCATTAATATTTCACATTTTCAGTAGCAAATTTACCTAATGCTTAAGTTGTTCCTACTTCCCTGTTAAAGAAATGAGTCTTTTGTATTTCTGTTGTCATGATATAGAAAACTTTTATGGTTAAAATTTACCAAGGCACTTATTACCTGGTTGAGCAGTCCCGGCATATATTATACATGACTAATTCTGTTGTGAGTTTATTCACTTTTAGATGAACAGCTTCATGTGTTGTAACAGTATATAGTTCATGTATATAGCCATGATATTTGTGAAAAATTGTGTTAAAATACAGTATCATTGGTGCTATGACCACACCTAATTTCTTATTTAAGACACACATCCAATGATATTCATTCACTGGCACATATCCATACCAGGCTTTCATATATTGGGGGAATGTGGTTAGGGGGGAGAGGTTTTTTTTTTCAAAAAACTGATTCAGTTTCCCTACCGATGAAATTAGTCTTTTATAGTAGTTTACCTTCACTAAAATTCTTACATAGAAAATATATCTATTATAAAAGTTTATGGAAGTATGCATATGTTCTCTGTGTGTATATATCTGACAACACATTTATAATGTAGTGTGCAAAATGTAATAGCATTCACCTAAAGTATCCTTGTTATTTGTTTCAATCCCTGCACACACATTCACAAATACTCATATGACTGTTCACACATACACACACCCATACTTGCTTGCATGCACACTCAAGTGTACACACTTATAAAATGGATATCGTTGTTTATGACTATATTATTGATGACAATGAAAAAATGTCTATGTGTATTCACAGACAATATGAAAATGCAAAAAATTAGTAATAATGCAATTCTCACTGTGGGAAACCCTCCTAGATTAAATTTTACAGTTCTACTGAACAGGATAAAACATCAAATTTGGAATATGTGTCCACTGTTTTATGTATTTAGTCTGGCTACACAGAAACATGGTACAATCTATAAGCTGGAGGTGAAGATCTATTGCAACTTTTTATTTTTGTGATTTATCTGGTCATGTATGCACTTCATATTCATGACAGTGTATTCACATTGTATTGCCATTTATCAGTGATGCTGCATACTATGTTGTTAATTTTATGCTTTAATATGGTCCAGAGAATAGAATAATCTGTGGTTTTGATACCTTCATCTTGTGGAAACTTTGGCTTGGAAGACATCTCAGTTTAGAAGATATATTGTTTTTAAAGAATATTGAAACTACAGCCATTCAGCCCATGGTTTTATAGCTTTTTAGATATCCTGTATTTTAACTCCCAAGTTTCTTATTTCACTTTATATTAGCTTAGGTACCACCACCTTGTTCAAAATTCTTATTCTAACAACCCAGTAAATAACAAACTAAGCAGGTGAACATTTTTTGTCATATTTGGGTTGTTGGCTGCATATACCACTCACCAGTATTCCTCCTGTGTTGTGGAAAGGTTGCAGGTTGTTTGGAGGAAGCACCAGGCAGAGTCTTGCTTCCTGCAATTACAGGTTTACTACCCATGGTTGAAGAAATCTTCGGAGCTTGGTGAACACTTGCAGATAGAGCATTGCCTGGTCCTATGGCTGAGCTGGCAGTAGTGGTCTCCTTTGCTCCTTATCTTCCATTGTTGATCTCTAATAATGTTGAGAATTGAAGGTTATATGTTTCACCAAAACTTTGCTAGTAGCCAAATTCAGTTATTAAACTTTCATAAGCACTGAAATCTTCAAGAAACTGCAAGCCTCATTCACCAAGTAGGAATGTAGAAGGGGTAGGGACAATTAACTTATTAAAAAGCCACAACTTTCATAAAAACCATCAAAGCTTTAAAGTTACACTTTTAATCATACACCTGCACAAAACTTTGCTTTGATCATTACTAAAACACTAGACTATTTCTTGTGAGTCAAATCATCCTATAAGTCAAATCATCCTGTTCTTCCTGTGAGATCCAGTATGGTCATGTGAGTTCAATAAAAAAAATATTCTATTTATTGTTCAGCCATATGAAACAAGGTGAGGAAGATGGGAAGCTAAAATGGAGTTTATCCATAGAGCTACAAAACAATAGGATGAATGGTTGCATTTCTAGGCTTCTTCAATGAAAAGATATTTTCCCAAACAAGGTGTTTTCAAGACCAATGATTCCACAAGGTCATGGTGCCCTCACACCAACAATCATTCTTCTCTCTGGACTGTATTAAAGCATGATATTAAGAGCATAGTACCACAGCATCAGTATTGAATGGAAATACAATATGATTACACTGTCATGAATGTGAAGGTTACATGTAATCTCATGTACCACAAATGCGAGAAGGCTCAATACATCTTCACCTCTAACTAGTGGATTGTTTCATGTTTCAGTTTAGTCAGATAAAGTCCATAAAACAATTGGCACCCATTCAAAGTTTGAACTTTTATCCTATTCAGTAGTATTGTGGAGTATGAACAAGAGGGTTTTCTACAGTGAGATAACAAGTTTGTCACATTTTTATATTGTCTATGAATCCACATTCACTTTTTATTGTCATAAATGATATTGTCACAGAAGATGGTATCCTTTTTATAAGTGTGTGCCTCTGAGGGTGCATGTAAGCAAGCATGCAATTTGTGTGTGAACATTTATGTGTATTTGTGACAGCACTTTCAAGGTTTAAACTAGGTGGCTCGGTCACTCATGTGGGAATACTTCTACTTTTTTCACACAATATTTTATTAAATAGACTAGCAATCAAATGCGGCCATACTGCTTACTTGCTAGGCCTACCTTTGGTGGGCTGTGGTTAGAAAGTAGTCTTGGGGGAGTATATGTCTTATGAAATTCATATCTTCTCATATGGGGGTCATTCTTTGTTTAAAGACATGTCTTTTAAGAAAGCATGTCTTCAGGTTGGTGTATTTGACAGGACAATGTGTTTAATTGGGATATATGTCCATGTGAAGGATCAACGAAGACCTTTCCCTGATGACCTGGGTGATGCAAGAGGACCAGAGACTTGATGGTGAACTGGTGAAGAAGAAGGAACATTATTAGGTATGTGTTTATTATATTAGTTTTGTGTTGCTTCTTAATTGGATTCCTCTGACTGGACAGAAAACCTTAATGATGTGTGATTTTGTGCTCATTGATTTGGTCTCTGATGTCATAATGTGGTGTGCAGTTCTTTTGTGGGATTTTGAGAGCTGTCAGTTCAATCTTGAAAAGACTCTTTTTTTCTGTGTTGTTACTTGGGAATTACTGGGCAATATCCGTTCTGAGGAACTGGAGGGACATAATCTCAAGGGTGCAGACTGAGAGACAGAGCATGCAGTCTGCTGGGGTGCAGAAGTTCCATTGGCTGGTGAGGCTGAAGTTTTGTGGGTCTGGTGGCAGGTTCCACCACACTAGATGTCAGATGTGGGATTGAGACATGTCAGAGGTACTATCATTCCCAGTTGTGTTTTGCTAAGTGCTAGCCTTGGTTGTTGTTGGCTTTTAGCTGGTTGTTGTTGGGTTTAGCTCTCAATTGGTAAATTTATTTGTTTCTATTTTTTTTCCTTGGTGGTTTGATATTTAATAAAACCCCAAGGGGGCTGGATGTCAACCAGGAGTGGGAAAAATTATAAATAGGGAGGAATAATGGCTGCACCACTCAGATGGGAGGATTTAATGCAACTTATGATGCAAGAATCAGAGGCTAGAAGGGAAGAAACAGCTCAGCATAGGCTAGAGATAGCAGAAAGAGAACAGGCCAGGAGGTTAGAGCTTGAAGGGCTCAGAATGGAAATGGGGGGACTAGGTCAAGGGAAAGGGTGAGAGAGACCCCCAGGCTAACAAAGATGAAAGAGGGTGGTGATGTGGAGGCTTACCTGACCACCTTTTAGCATGTAATGACAGCATATGAGGTACCTAGGGACAGGTGGAGTTTTACTTTAGCTCCTCAGCTCATAGGCAAGGCACAGCAAGCATATGCAGCCATAGATTCTAGTCATATGGATGACTATGAAGAGGTGAAGGCAGCTATTTTGAGGAGATATGCCATCACTGGAGAAACATACAGGAAAAGGTTCAGGACAATCCGTAGAAGTGGAGACTTATGTTGAGTTAATGGTCCAGCTGAGGGACCTTGCTAACAAGTGGATGCGGGATTGTGAGTCTGTGGAAGCTGTGATTGAGAAGTTGGTGGTGGAGCAGTTCATGGATGGATTGCCACCACAGCTTCGTGTCTGGATGACCGAGAGAGGGCTAACCTCTATGGAGGAGGTTGGACTTTCCACAGATTATTATGTGGGAGCCTGAAGGTATGGGGTAGGTACCAGGGGGCATGCGCAGACATCAAGGGACAACCACTCAGGGTGGTACCAGGATGGAGATGCTGGAGGAGTAGTGCAGGGAATGAACGAAGGGAGGCAATTCAATTCAAAATGCTATGGTTGTGGTGGACTTGGACACTACAAGAGGGAATGCCCAAGATTGACCACGAATGGATCAGCAATGGGAGGTCCAGGGTCAAGGTCAGGAATTGGAGGGCAGGTAAAAATTATCCTGGCAAACCAAGACAGGGAAGTAGGGTTGTTAAGTGTTTTAGTTGTGGTGAGAGAGGTCACATTTCAACTAGATGTCCTTCTAAGCCAGTGTTGTTGTGTAAGTCCCTCAGTGTGAACAAAAAGTTGTGTAAAGTTGGCATGGTGGAGGGTATGTGTGTGGAGACATATTCCTGGACACAGGCCGTAGCCAGACCATGGTAAGAAAAGGGTTAGTGCCCAAAGGGAAATTGTTATCGGAAACTGTGGAGCTAAGATGTGTCCATGGATACAAGGTGTCTTACCCATTGACTATGCTCTATATGGAATTGGATGAAAAGAAATTTCAGGTAAGGTAGGAGTAGCAGATCGTTTACCGATGCTGGTGATGATGGGAACCGATATTGAGGTCATCTGGAAAATACTTGAGAGTGCAATGCAAGCTGAAGAGAAGATGTCTCTGGTAGTGACTAAAGCGATAAAAAGATGGGAAGAAGAAGAAAAAGAAGCTTGACAAGTGGGGGGGGGGGGCGCTTAGCTGGATCGCAGGTTAAACCAGTGGAAATCAAGGAGTTATCAGCGACACCTGAAGAGGTGGCTGAGTTCAATCTTACAGATGAGTTGTTCCCAGTGGAAGACAAGGGTCAGCAGTGACACCTGGACAGGTGGCCGATTCAATTTTGCAGATGAGATGTTTGAAGGAAGCAGGACGAGGGAGATGTTATCTAAGTCACAGAGATAATGCAACAAGCAGGCAAGAGTGGTGGAGCAGCAATGGCAACTGCTAGACCTGACATGCAGCAGCTGGCCCAGAAACAAGCTGAAGATGAAGCACTTGATGGAATCCAGAAGATTCTGGAGGAACAAAATCAGAACCATGTTCGTGGGAGTTCTTTGTAAGGAATGGGTTCATTGATGGGCTCTGGGAGAGTGGTAAAGAGAAAGGCCAGGTGGTGGAGCAATTGGTATTACCTAGGGAGTGTAGGGAAGGAGTGTTGAGGTTGGCATACACAATAATTCCACTGGCGGGACACTTACGGCATAATAAGACTATGCAGAAGGTCCCACAGAGATTTTTTGGGCCCAATGTCACCAGGGAAATTAGTAGGCTTTGCAAAGCCTGTCCCCAATGCCAGAAGCTACAACTAAAAGGGTGTGCCCCCTGCCCTGTGCCCTTGCTTCCCCTACCCATCATGGACATCCCCTTCAAGAGGATAGCCATGGACATTGTTAGTCCCCTTCCCAGAAGTAGGTCGGGAAACAAGTACTTGCTAGTGCTATGCGACTATGCAACCAGATACCCTGAGGCAATCCCATTGAGGTCCACGGAGAGAGAGCAGGTAGAAGAGGCTCTTGTCACTTTTTTTTCCAGGTAGGGATCCCTGAAGAGATACTCACTGACCAAGGGAGTAACTTTACCTCCAAGCTCATGAAGGAAGTCTATGCTCTGTTGGGGATAAAACCCATTAGGACGAGTCCATATCATCCACAGATACACGGACTCACAGAGAGATTAAACCAAATTCTCAAGGCAATGCTTAGGAGGATGGTTCAGGATGGGAAAGACAGGGACAAATTAGTACCCTTTGTCCTATTTGCCTATAGAGAAGTTCCACAGGCATTGACTGGGTTCTCCCCTTTTGAACTGATGTTTGGAAGGATGGTGAGAGGGCCGTTAGATGTGCTGAAAGATACTTGGGAGGCAGGGAAGTCAAAAAATAAGACTGTGGTGTCTTATGTGGTGAATATGAGGGAGAAGTTAGCGGCAATGATGGACTTGGTCCAAAAGAATGTGTCACAAGCTGAGCACAGGCACAAGATCTGGTATGATTGTCATTCCTGGGAGAGAAAATTAGCAGCAGGTGAGGTGTTGATGTTGCTACCTACAGAAAGCAACAAGATGAAAACTCAGTGGCAAGGTCAATACTATATTGTGAGGAAAGTGGAACTGGTGGATTATGTGGTGGATATGGTAGACCGACAAAAACGAAACAGAATTTTCCACATAAACATGCTACAAAAGTGGCATGAAGAGACCAAGACTGATCTTCGGGTGGAAGCTGAGGGAGAAGAGAGTGTGATGAAGAGGGAATACCCACTTGGGGTGGCACAGACCGAGTGGAATTGCCAATGATGGGCAAGGACCTAGGTCAGCTGGAAAGGGGGGTGTTAAAGAGACTGTTGGACAAGTTCAAGGATGTCATGAGGAGCGATCATGGACAAACCCAACTGGTAGAACATGATATTGACCCTGGGTCAACATTCCCAATCCGACTACGGTCTTACAGGGTGCCACAGGCATATCGTGCATGGATGAGGGAGGAGTTGCTGAAAATGGAGCAGGAAGGGATCATAGAGCCTTCGGTGAGCAAATGGGGAGCACCTGTGGTGTTAGTGAAGAAGAAAGACAATACTACCAGATTTGGTGCCAATTACCATTGGCTCAATGAGAAGACCCAGGTGGATACATAACCCATGACTAGGTTTGAAGATCTGATAGACCAGTTAGGACTGGCTAAAGTTTTGACAACCCTAGATCTAGCAAGGGGTTATTGGCAAATGAAGGTGAAGGAATCAGACAGAGAGAAGACTGCCTTTACTACGCCTTATGGCTTGTACCAATTCAAGGTTATGCCCTTTGGTATGAATGGGGAGCCAGCAGCATTCCAAGAGCTCATGGACAAGGTGATGAGAGGGACTGAAACATATGTAGGAGTGTATATGGATGATGTCATGGTATATAGTGATATCTGGGAGGACCATTTGAGGCATTTGAGGGAAGTGTTGGAGAGGTTGAGAGTGGCTGGGCTAACAGCTAAACCGAGCAAATGCCAGCTTGGTATGTCACACTGCTATTACCTTGGCTACATGGTAGGTGGTGTGGTGATCAAGCCAGAACAAAGGAAAGTGGATTTTGTGAAGAAATTTCCAACACCACAGACAAAGAAGCAGGTATGGACATTCCTAGGACTCAGTGGATACTATAGGGAATTTATCCCTGGTTACTCAGTTGTAGCAGCAGAGTTGACGACCTGGTGAGGAAAAATAGACCCAATAAGGTGGTTTGGGCAGAGGAATGTGAAAAGGCTTTCAGGATCCTCAAGGAAGCATTGTCAAAAAGGCCAGTGCTATGGAGTCCAGATTATGATAGGTCATTCCTGGTCCAGACGGAATGGGGGCAGTTCTAAGGCAGATGGATGAGGATGGGAGCGACAATCCAGTGGCCTACTATAGTAGGAAGTTTCATCCTAGAGAAGAATGCTATGCTGCTTTTGAGAAGGAGTGCCTAGCAGTGAAGTTAGGGATACATGCATTTCGAGTGCATTTGTTGGGGACGAAATTTGTTGTGGTGATGGATGAAGGGGGATAATTCACAGTTGACTCATTGGAGCTTGAACCTTCAACCTTACCAGTTTGAAGTACAGTAGAGACCAGGAAAGATGAGCAGCGATGTGAATGGACTCTCAAGGATGTGGGGCCCAAGACTCAATGATGATGTCATTGTAGGAAAGAGGGAGGTGGCGTGAAGGATCGAAGACAACCCTTCTCTGATGACCTGGGCGATGCAAGAGTACAAGAGACTTGATGGTGAACTGGTGAAGAAGAAACATTCTTAATTATGTGTTTGTTATATTAGTTTTGTGTTGCTTCTTAATTGGATTCCTGTGACTGAAAAGGAAACATTAATGGTGTGTGTGGTTTTGTGGTCATTGATTTATATTAGTTTTGTGTTGCTTCTTAATTGGATTTCTCTGACTGGACAGAAAACTTTAATGGTGTGTCATTTTGTGCTCATTGATTTTGTCTCTGATGTCATAACATGGTGTGCATTTTTTTGGTGGGATTCTGAGAGCTGTCAGTTCACTCCTAAAAAAATTCTTATTGGCCTGTGTTGTTACTTGGGAATTACTAGGCAATATCTATTCTGAGGAACTGGAGAGATATATAATCTCAAGGGTGCAGACAGAGAGACAGAGCATGCAGTCTGCTGGGGTGCAGAGGTTCCATTGGCTGGTGAGGCTGAAGTTTTGTGTGTCTGGTGGCAGGTTCCCTCACAGTCTAACATCACAACAGGTCACACTGGAGTGTATATCTCGTAGGAGGGCATGTCTTATAAGAGGATGTGTGCAACAGTAAGACATATCTTACAGGAGTACATGCCTTACTGGACGATCACTGGATGAAAATTAAAATTACCTGCTATAGAACATGAATAAGAAAGGTGAAGGGTAGATCACTTGTACTTCCGATTTCCTTTTTACTGGATTATTGAAATTTATGCAAACTATCAGGTATAAGATAGTTGGAGGTCCCGGTTAACAAAAATTCTGATGATATTTGATATGTCCTACAACAGGATTCATCACCTTTCATGTCTCAAAATTCTGATGACCTTTGACATTCCCTTTAATCTTTAATAGGGCGTGTTCCAAGTACATCAAATTCTAATGACATCTGACATGTCCTAAAATGGGATATATCACCTTTTATACCTATAAAATTCTGTGACATTGGATGTGTATGGCATATTTTATAAATGAAAAATTTCATGTGCCCACTAAGATTCTAGACATTTCCTATATATTCGAGATATTGACTTTTATGTTACTGTCATTTATATGAAATGTTACATGCAGTGTATCTAGCATGCACTGATGCAGTTCAACTATCACAATGAAAAACATTTTTTAATAACCTCTTTAAGAGTCTTATAAATTAATTATAACCATAGTATACACTAGTATCGCATGCAGAATAATAAAAAAAGAGATTTATCACAAATTTGATACAATAATGTCCAGCAATGGGTTACATCTCACAATTTGTTATGTGTAATTGTTCTACACTTCATCCTAATAAGATGAATTAATATCCAATGTTATTGTGATTGCTTGATCATCATGATTTTATATCCATGTCAGAATGCAAGCAAAGAAAAATTTCACAATTGAGTTATCGGCTTGGATAAAAGGTTTTTTTGGACCATTTCTAATGATTCTATTCAAGGTAAAAAGAAGATCTCAAACTTGGGTGGTGCAAACCAACTCGTCCCTTTCCTCTACTTCCTTTGACATCATCGTAGATGTAACTGTTTTAAATTATTGATTCCTTTGCCTTGATCTTTGTACAGTTCTCAAATGACTGCAAATCACAAATTATGTTAATATTATATCTTATACAAACATCTCTTCATCTGATATTACATGTACAAGTTCAAATATTATGTGATCATGCATTATTTAAAGAGTAATTAAAATGGGGAGTGTTGGGGGGGGGGGGAAATTATGGACTTAACTTGTAATCCTTGATGTATTACTTGGTATAAAAATTATGTTGCAGAAGGTTTTTTTCCTATATTCACAAAGAAAATTAAGCTTTTCTAATTTACTTTTAAGGTGTAACTCTTCAAAGATGTGATGAGGGGGACAACAGCTCAAGCTGCACGCTACTTCAACAAACTCTAACAACTTTTTGTGTCAAGAGGCAAGATAGTGATGTCAAGTTCAGGAGTTGGAGCAATTCAATGACACTCAGTAAGATAGCAACTTCAGAAGGGCTGTGGAATGGAATAGCAAATCTGAAAGAATAAGTTAAGAAATGTCTTTGTAGAGTGGAATAATTTCTTATAATGGAAGAGCCAAGTGACACTGATTCCACTTCAACTTCATCCAACACTGACTTAGGCACAGAAAAGCTAGCGAGTTATATATCTAAATATGTTATTACATTTATAGCCTCTATATTATTAAGGCAGTTACCAGTTTCTTAATACTATAAACAAATGTAAGAAAGAATTATTACACACTTAGTTATATAGCTAGCTTGTTATTAAATATCTAGCTAACACCAAAGTGGCCTAAGGTAGTGAACAAGTATTTTACAAATAGCTAGATTCACCATGATGAATCAGGAAGTCTTTGATCCTCACTTTTTTGACCTGAATCAGAGTTAGATAAAGCTTGATAGGAACCAGTGTCACTTGGCTTTAAATTATAAGTATTCCTATTTCTAAATGGAGTTCATCAGATTCACTGCAGTTCTTCTGCAGCTGCTATCACATAAGGTTCCAATTAACTGCTACCACTCCTGGACTAACCTGCAGAATCCTGCCTCCTGATTCAAGGAATTCTTGAAGTTTGTTGACCTAGTGTATGTCTTTCAGTAAGTAGTGGCAGCTACTCTTCCCCTTGTGATGTCGTAGAAGAGTTACCTCCACAGACAGTACATTTTGGAAGCAAAGTTTTCTTGATGATTGCAGGACCAATAATTTCTAAATTCATTATATACCAGATTATGCATCAAGGATAGCAAGTTATAACCACATTTATATATATATATATTATATATATTATATATATATATATATATATATATATATATATATATATATTGCAGGTATCCCCGGCATTGACAGAGCAAACAGCAACATGAGAAATGATTGAAACCACTCACCATGTAGTTTTAATCGAATAGCAGCAGCTCATAAGTAAGGGTGCAACAAGTAATGCCTGTTGATTTTTTAGGGGAAAAGAGAGTAGAAATGTGAAAATCCAGTGTTTATAATTTGAAGAAAAAAATATGGAAAAAAAGGAGAAAAGAAAAGGAAGGAATTTAGTGAAAATAAAGTGGGAGAGGGAGAAGAAAAGAAGGGAAGCTAAGGAAATGGTGGAATAAAATAAAAGAGAAAAAATCAATCAGTCCAGGTTCGAACTGCTGATTTGAGCTTGTGAGATATAACCCTGTCTGTATATCTTTACCATCCATCATTCTGGCCAAACCTGTTGGTGTATTTCTCTGAAACTAGGCACAATGATAAATTTAGACCCAACTCAAAAGTTGGCTTAAAAAAAATCAGGTAATTTGCTACCAAGATAACAAGAAAAAGTAAAATATGGTATTTTCTCCATAAAAATCCTTGAAGCTACAGATATAAAATTTGGTATGCACGTACAACTTCACTCTGGGAGTATCATGGGCTGGATCCCTCCTGGCCACACCACATTCTTTCCTTGTGAAAGGCTAAATGCCCAAAATCATATTTCAGCAAAAACACCTGAACCAAGGGAGTCAGACTCATGAACCCATACATACACGGAATTAGTTTAGCCTGGGGGATGTTTTGAATAGATGAATATAACTACACTCATTTCGGTTTTCATGTCATGCCTAAAAAAGGACAAAAATTTTATTTTGTCCAGCCTTTGGAGCTACAGACTTAGAAGACAGTATGCATACACAATATGACTTTGGGAGTAACATGGACGGGATCTATCCTGGCTAAACCTCTTCCCATTGGTATGTGTGTGTATGCATATATATATATATATGCATCCACCAATAGGTCTACTATACTATAACCAAGAAAACACAAGCTCCACACAGGTGAGGATCTACCATAACAATGGCCACACTGGGTCCATACACGTCAATCTTAATCATAATATAATCCATGAAATCTTTTAAACCCGAAAATTATTCATGCTAAACATTATCATCAACATATTAGATAATTGCAAGAATATAAATTCTGAGAAACACTTAACTTTGGAAATTCCTCTAATTTCAAATTTTACACTCCTTATCTTCCACACAGTCTCCCCTTGGCAATATTCCTCCTTCTGTTCATGCAGTAAGTCAGCTTTATGAACTTTAATCATAGCCACCACCAACCAATGCATCTGCAGTTACCTTCTAAACCTTTTACCAAGTTGTTTCAGGCAAGCCTGAAGTTGCAATTAAAAAATAAATCATTTATTTTACCAGAATAGGCCTATTCATTAATTCTTATGTGTGGTGACTTTTGATTATCCTTATTATTCATTTAATGTTAATTTTATTCATAAGTGTGGTTTCATGATGAACTAGTTCTTTTATTCATTTTTGTACAAATACCATTGTTGAACTGTCATTGTTCAGTTGAATAGAATTGAGTTGTTGCTGCATATCCGTTGCTGTCAAGTTGTTATTTTAATAAAAGCTTATTGGGATAAGCAAGCATGTGGACTTGGATCCATTGTGAGGTTACTACATTATGTTTGCGTGTCAGTACACAGTTCCACTCTCCCTGGTTGGCATCTGAAAGAGAAGTAGTTTCAGTAAATTTTTACTATTTCGTGTGTAGTGCGGATGGCTTAGAATATAGCTATAAAATTACTTTGGCAAAATAATTAGATGCTTACACATTCCTGCACAACATAAACTGCACGAGCAAGTTACTGATATATTTAATTTGCCTGATGCAGGGCTCTAGATAAAGGGGAGTTGTAGACCCCAAAATTTTGGAAACACAAAAAAAAAGATGAGGAGAAAAAGAGAAAAGCAAATTAGCTCTATTAGCTGTTCACACTGCAAGAGTTCTACAGGGGATAAGAACTATTGGTGTAAATGCATGAGGTCACTTGTGGTACTTTATTGGAATGTATCCCACAGATCTTAAATATAGCCTGCCAGGCTGGCACTGCTTGGAACATTCACAGTCTCAGTGAGTCTAATGGTGTCTGTTGAAATAGTTGAAACATAGCAATACAAGTGACCTTGCTTCAGAAAGTCACAACTTGATGAAAAGGACTGCTGCAAACACTACTGAGTATCAGATCAGAATAGTCTTCACCTATTTTTGGCAGAAACTGAAATGAAAGGCAAAAATTGGAATGAAGAATTTTATTATCAATGGTATCAAGAAAAAATAGAGTACCATTACCATATAAAGTGATTAAATCAATTCCTACGCTCATGTAAGAGGGATCAGTCTAAGATTTTAATAGACATATCTACTATGAAATAATAGATCATGTTGTACAAGCTATCAATTTTAAATTTGATCAATATGGACGCAAAGTTATTTCTATGTTTTAAGATCTGCTTTGCTGCTCATCATGTTTTCAAACCTTATGCTGATGACTTGGATCAGCAAGTTTGGGTTTACAGTTGTGCATTCTATATTGTAACCTCACAGAGTGAATTCAAAACTGAAAAAAATGTCAGAATGATTAGAAGTACTGTTAAATTCATGCAGTTTCACAGTGAGTATTAACATTAGCTCTATTCCATCATGGTTTAGCTTGTAACATTAATCTCGCTTATTATAGAACAAGTTCAATCAGTAGGAAGTTATTCTGTGCTCTACTAGGTTAGTAAACCTGACTAAGAAGTACTATACAATGGTCTAGACTAAACCAGTGCATGATCCTTTACCGGGTTTATAAAGATCTGACTGATGAACTTAAATTGAATAATGTAGAAATGAAATTCTTATATACCCAAAAATTCACTTTAAAAATGTATTTTTTGGCTTATTTGGCTAAGTGACCTATAAATCTCTATATTGATGTTGCTAATTGCATTTTGTTATACATAGATAAACTTCTATCCAACCTTCATAGTCACAAAATTTATCTCAAATTTTTTTTATATAATTTTTTTAACTTTTGCATGAAATATTTCCAGCCCTCTGCCATGAATCCCATTCCTCAAAACCAGATAGCCTCCCCCAAAAATATTTTTTCATCTACAGCTCTGTAATAGCAACATGAATAGGGAGTTGGGAAGAATTCACTGGATTAAACTCTTGTTAGAATTGAACAGAAATTTCTCTCCATTGAGGTGGGCAGGCCGGGAAGAAGCTTCTACAAAAACTCCTTCATATTGTACCTCAGTCATAGTGCACTAAAGCTTCCCAACAGGGTGATTAAACAGCCAGTTCCATCACATGGTTATTAAATTATGCCTAGGTATCTGTTGGAGAAGTTAAGAAGATTAGCCATGAATTCACCATGGAACCAGTTAATACCTGACATAAAAATTAGGCTGTAGGACAGGAAAATGGGGGGGGGGGGGAGAAGGGGGACCTGACAGTATTCTATAGATGAACAATGTCAAGAGTGAGTGTCCATTCCACCATAACCATGAAAATACAGGGTAAATCTAGGTACAAGGGTTTCTGTTTTATAACCAAGATAACACAAGGACCATAATAAGGATCTCTCTACAATAATATAGCAACTCAAGGTCCATACAAGTGTAGTCTCGCTAACCAGACACTTTGCCAAGTCGATTCTCTCAGATAGAATCTGATGAATGCCATAGATAGCGATTGAATAGTTCATGCCTACAATAAAAACATCAAGAAAGCAAGAACAGAAAGAAGAACAGGAAAAAAAAGAAAAAAATTTGGTATTGCAGAGCTATTATCTAAATAAAGTTCCATTTAGAAAATGGAAGTCGCTGAAGCTCTGGGTCAGGTAGTACTCATAATTGAGCAATATAGTTTCAGAATAGATAGTCGGAACACTGCCATTAATCAACTTTCACATCCAAAATAGCTACTACTTGCTTTAAACCCTTAGCAGTGGCAATGTCATTTTGGCTTAAATTTGCTGTTGGCATTTTGTGTTCTTGTCAAAGACATAAATGACTAAATCACTTGCTGGCCATATTCAAATATACTAATGACATTCCTAAGCACTCAGTATACTGGGATTGTCAAAACAACCTTTCAATGGCAGTTCACAAGACCCTTACTTTGTACTTAAACTCTGTCATGGATCTGGCTAGTAAGACCAATACATGGGAAGGTTTCAAGAGCTGGTGCAGGATTGGGGTTTGGAACCCCACCCCCTCTCTTTTTGGTAAAGTCATAGGGAAAAATCAGTTAAAACTAGGGAGTGTAAATTTTAAAAAAATAAAATAAAAAAAGATGAAAAAGAAAAGCCCGAAACCTATCAGCCTCACTTAACTTCTGAGCAAGGTTTACATTCTGCATGGAAACAAGGGGAGGGGAAAATGAGATAGAAAAAAAAATTGTGAATCTGAACTGCCAATCTTACGAAATACCAGCTCATAATTTTCTACTATACTACTTGTGATGAAGGTCACCACAACAAGGTGGATCCAATGAAGATTCATTTATGAAGTCTAAAAATAGTCCTATATTTAAAGCAATAGTGCTTCAACCTTACTACCCAAAGGGGTGAATAAGAACTAATAGTCATATTTTTATAGCAATTGTCCTCCTTTTGTATTTTACCCCCTAATTTAGTTATATTTCATCTCATCTCTTATAATTTCTTTACCACTATTGATCCTCTTTTTTTGGGGGGGGGGGGGGGAGGGGGGGGGTATCTTAAAAGTGATCTGTCTTCATTTAGTAGGTTCCCAATTCTTTTTTTTCAATTAATATATTCATTTAAATTTAGGTTTTTGGTTTTTTTTTTGGTTTTCCTTTTTTTTCCTAGTTTTTAATGTCCTTTTGCCATGACCATTTCCAACCTGAAAGACTTATTTTATACCCAACCCTCTTCCCAAATCCCTCTACTTTTGTATAGCAGCTTCTTTTCTCATTATTATTTTTTTCTCTCTCTTGAGAAATTTGGTGAAGGAAAACCCAAGGCTCAGAAAGCTTTACACACCAGTCAACTTCAAAATATCTGAGGATTTATGAAGCAGTATGCATGTATTTGAAAATAGCGCTATGAGGCTGAGATATTCTGGAAATGTCTTGAGTGTGGCGGTTTCACCTGAATATTCTCCCAAGGAATTATCTCAGAGTTAAGAAAAACAAAACATGAGTTGTTCCAATAGACAGTCTGAGCAATTGAATTAAGTTAATATGTCAAAAGTACATCAAGTTTCATCATATGTATGTTACACTCTTGTATTTCCTTTGTGGCAGTAACAGAACTAAAGTCAATATTCACTTCTTGAATTTGAACCATAGAGTCACAAAAACAATGTATATTTTCCAAAGCTCCCTCGAATACATATCTCCTATATCTGTCTCTATGCCTATCTCTCTGTCTGTGTGTCTGCATGTCTCTCTGTCTATCTGTCTGTCTGTCTGTCTGTTTATCTGTGCCTGTCTCTCTGTCATTCTGTTTGTCTGTCCATCTCTCCATCAGTCCATCTGTCTGTCTATCTGTCTGTCTGTCTGTCTGTCTGTCTTTATCGTCATTTTAGCCAAACCTGCAGGTGAATTTCTCTGAAACTTGGCACGAAGATATGTATATATATATATATACATATATATACTTTTTCTTTTTTTTTCCAATTTATTTTATATTTTAATTATTTTTTTTATCTGAGTTTCAAGGGAGTGGCAGCTTTGGTACTAGCTGGTTGGTACCATTTTTTTAACTACCAAGCAATGCATCATATTTTAGTATCTGAAATGCTCTTACTCCCTCTATGTAGAGGGAATAGAATCCTTTACAGGATTGAATTGGAGAGCAGACCTATCAACATGGTGATCTCATATTCATTGCCACTATACTTCCTTCAATATTCTAAGTGAACCAATAACGAATGAACCATCACAATTTACACATACAATCAAGAGCAATGTTGTTATTCTGAATAAAATCAATGCAACCCACACTGCTATTCAATTCCTATTCCACCCTAACCAAAAATATTTTTATCCCAAAAGGATGGACTGATATACCTAAGCACCACATAATTCACTAAAGCCTAATAAAAAATGAAACCAAAACCAACTCTGACCCCAGAGTCCCCCAGCAGAAACCATAACATTTTTCCTTTTGGTGGGAAATAAAATTCTCACAACTTCACCCACCCTAATCTTGAATGATCAATTATTAAATTTTTAATGTATCAACAATCAGTATATTTCTTCTAAGGATGCCAAATTGAACACAAGTATTTTCAAAAACACTTATGGATGTATACATGAAATATTTTGTCAACAATCACACAATGTAAGTTAAATTGATTGTGTGGGCCACTCTATACAACCCTGAAGGGAAAAAGTATAATAAAATTAATGCTATATAATATAACAAATGGACATGTATAGATAAAGTCAAGTAGAGATAATTAAATGATAAATTGCTTTTGCATAGAGTAGGGAGCATGAACATTAGTGCAGGAATAGATACTAACATACTGAAAAATCAATTAAAATGTAACAAATGTCGAAGGGTATGTGAAAACATTGCATAATTTTGAGTGCTGGTAATATTTATGATGCACTCAATGTTGCATGTTTACTTTCAGCTGCTTTGGCTTGGTAGTCGGGACCCTATATGTAGCCTCTACCAGCAGAAACCCTTGTGGATCAAGGGGGAGACAGAGAGTAGTAGCATTAGCATATATGAAGTCTTCCAGTCTCATATAAACCAGCCCACAGAGAGCTTCATCCTCCATGTTTCGAGAAAAGATATTTATTTCCAGTTCTCTGTTAAAGTAGAGATCAACTATCAATTGTTGTTCCCACTCTGAGCTACCAGGGAAAGTCCACTTGCTGCAGGCTACCTCATTGTGGTCTAGTGATACCACAAAACGAAACTCATAATCTAGATATGTGGACAGCCCAAAAAATATTTATGCATGGTGCGTGCATTGGCAGGAGGGGAGTGAGAGAAAATAGTTGGAGAAAGAAACAGAAGAGAGCATTTGATGAAATGAAGTTTAAAACAATTCATTTTCACCTTATAGCATGTAGCTCACATATCGCACATAAATTACATGCAATACACATGGATATGTATTGACCATGCATACATATCAATATATACTTGACCATTATGCATGCATACATGTAGGAACAAGTATATATCATGTTTACTAGTGCATACACTATTCTGAAAACAAACCTTTAGATTCATCGATGTGGTCTACACTATAGTTCTTTTGGAGAGTAGTATCCTCTCCATGGCTGTGCTTGCTTACTCTCTTGTAAATCATGCATGCTCCCCCTTCAATCTCTTCCTCATACCTTATGTGGTGATTAGGGCTTGGCTGAGTGAATGCTCTAGATATTTCCAAACTTATGTCCCTCTTTCCTTTCATCTTTTCATGATAAAGACTTGGTACAGTCATGAAGCTCTCCGATGGCATTTTAACCACCTGGTTAGCAGAGTAAACATGTGTTGTAGATGGTAGAAAGTCCAAATTAAATTTGGTATGACGCAAACTATAAAGATCAAGAAAACCATCAATACTAAGTACTTTGAGATAGAAAGTTCCAGATATATTATCAGGGGGTGGTATAGTGATGGATGTACTCAAACAGTCATCATTCCATTCCTCTCCATGTTTAGGTCCGGCATGAAAATGGAATTCTTCAATTCTGTAATTCAGTGACATCTTGAGTAGGCAGAGCTTTCGGAAAGATTCCTCTATGTTTTTCTGAGCCTATAGCAGTGAACCAATGCAATGTTAGGGACAGCCAATATACCAATTATACATATATATATATATATATATATATATATATATATATATATATATATATTTTTTTTTTTTTTTTTTTTTTTTTTTTTTTTCTTAAACTCACTTTCTGCTCATATCTTTTACCACTTCCGTTTCTTGCAATTATCGATTTGGTGCCAATCATCAGCTTGGTTTCGAAGTCAACTTTCAACTTTAGCAGATCAATGTGTGCTTTTAGAGATGGTGTAACCTGTGCTCCAACAAAATTTTTGCTGTAACCAATGGAAGAAGTTCCATCTTCACTGGCCGATGATGATTCAAGCTTCAGCCCTTGTTTAATCTTCATAATCTTCATACGTAAAACTTCCATTTTAGTTTTCGACTCTGTGAACCTCTGCTTAGCTTTAGAGAGTAGCTGTTCACCCTTGTTTTTGTTCTCTGTGGAGGAAAAAACAAAGATCATATTCTCAGCACCAACTTTGATACGCCACTCAATATCCAGCTGCTTCTCCAAGTCATTGAGACTCTGAATTTGTTTGCACTTCATTTCAGCTGGAGAGGATTCCAAAATATGGTCATTGAGATCTAATTCTGCATCAGTGGATGGGGATGTAGGGAGGTGGAAAGAAAGAGGATGCAGATATAGATAATAAAAAGACAATACACTGAGAAGAAGGAAGGATGATGTAATTTACAAAGATCACTTGGTGGAACATAAAGGACAACCATTGTATTCTGATCAACTACTTGGAGCCAATCGAGATCAATATTCCAGATCTGCCTGAGTTTGGTATCATATTACATCCACCCAAGAAGTCGAAGTAAAAGAAAATCTGAATGATTTATCGACCTTCAAATAATTTGTTATACACAATTAACCATGCACTTCCTTAGCATTACAGGTCAAAGTTAGGTCATGACTAGGCATGATGGTGTGGAGTACAGTTAGAGCCAGTGATGCTGAAAAAACAATAGGCTCTCGGATATTGCAACTGTCATGTATAGTTTCTACTTTTAAAATGCAGTTGAAAAATTTTTAAAGGAATGAACTCTAATATAAAATTTTTCACCAACAATAGAATAGCATATCAATAAAAAGTATATAATTTTACAGATACAGGCTTATCTGCAAATCATTCACTTCATGCATATATAAAATTGTATTGATATTGGACAACACACATCAAACCACCCAACTGAAACACTAGTATAACACACCATCATCATCTGTTACTTGAGCCTGGAGGTCAGAGAGTTGTAACTGCAACAGAGAAAGCTTCTCATCACAGTCCTTGATGGTAGCAATCAAGTCACATTTCATTTTTCGGTCAATGGAAATAGTGAACAATTTCTTTGCCTCCTCTTTTTTCTTCAATTCTCTCTCTATTTCCAAGCGAAATGTTCCCTTTAGCATATCTAAGTTGAAATTGTTATCATCCGCTGTACTACTGGTTGAATTTGATTCTGCCATCACTGTAAGGGTGTCCAAAATTCACTTAAAAACAGATTTAGATGAACAGCCAGAGATTATTTAAACAAGTGGAGAGGTATAATTGGACAGCAACCATTAATCATGTACACAACACTAACATGTCTGTATTATACCTTGAAATTATACATTATCGGTAAGAGTATGAATTTAATCAAATATATAAACAATTCATTCAATCTTATTTCGGTAACATTAGCATTTTTATGTGGGCAATAGTATAGTTATCTAGGATCAGTGAAAAGGACTAACCCAATTACAAATATAGCAACATAAGCCTACAGTTAGAGATTGTAGTGAAGTCTCAGGAGCAGGATTCTTGTAAGAAATGGCTTGTATTTCATTCATAATTGTTAGAATCTAGTTAAGGATTGTTATATTTGGATCTACAGTAATCACGAGCAACATTTAAAATTAAATGGAGTTATAATCAAGTTAGAGAAATCCTAATAATGACAGAATAAATTTAAGGAAGTTAAAACTAAAATCAAGCTTAAAATATCTAATGGCGTAAATATGCTAAAAAGCTATGATTATTTCCTGAGTAACTCCATTCCAAACTTGCATTACCACCCTGGAATAAGCAAACCAAAGCAAAGACTGAATATTCTACATTTCCCATCACAAATAATATAGACATACATATACACTGACTAACAAACACAACACCCTCTATGCCCTACAAACACTTTCAGGCCAGAAAAATTGGAGTGGGGAGCATGTGGCAAGCTGGCATGGATGTACTTTCAATGAGGTTAGTCACTAACTCCTCAGGGCAATACTAAAACTGGCCAATTGTGGAAAGCATGTCAATAAAGATTACAAAAAGATCAAAGGATGCATTATCAAATCATTGATACCTTTATTCTGTCCTATTCTCTGTAATTATATCATAGAAACAATAATGATTATAGCATTTAAACACTACAAAAAAAAATTAATGAAGGTTTGACATATAGTAAAAATTATCATGGAGCTTATCACAAAGAACAGTTTCACCTTTACCACTGGGAACAGAACTTGCAACAGGTTATCACACCTCCATAATGATATTCCACAGGGATCAATCTTGGCCTCCCTTTCTATATAACATCTACACCTGAAGACAGGCAGGCTGTTGAAGGGACACTTAGCCAAGATTTGGTGCACTAGTCACATACATCCAAGAAAGAAGGTCGTAAGCAGAATGTCCCATTAGATGGAGAATGCCTGTCCTTCACACAGATACCCACATACCTTAGTGTGAAATGGGACAGGTCGCTAACATACCACCAACAACTTGAGTCACTGCACGGAAAACTAATTTCATGTATAGCCCTTATAAGGAGGCTTGCTAGACCAGGATGGGGTGCAGTTCATCGAATGATTGCCTTGGACCTAGTGTAGTCTAGAGCAGAGTACTGCCCACATATCTGGTGTCACAGTGTACACACCCACTTCATCACTATGGCTATTATGACACCCATAGTGGCTGGATATGTGTGTCCCCCACCATTGGACAACTTTCCCATCCTTACAGGTATCCAACCTGCTGAGCTTTGCCGAAGGTGGGTCAAGCTGTCTCCCAGTTGCCAGGCTCTGTTACCAGCAATTGCTTTACCACAAGCACCACATCCTGCTAAGCAGCCTGAGATTCAGGCCATGGCACCCATATATTTCCTTTTGCAAAAGAGTTCCTCAGGACATTTGGGAAGCAAAACATTGATGTGGCACATTGGACAGAACGTACTTAGAGGGCTGAAGCAACAGTACTCCCCAGATTCGGTCCTATATCCCTGATGCTGGACTTTGCCTACCAGGATTGGCTCTGCCAAGACCAGCATGGACAAGGTGAAAACACTTTTAAACAGGCGTTGGACGCTTCCATTATCCATGCACAAATGGGAAACGGCCAGTTAAGCGATCTGTGAATATTTCATGGAGAATTAAATAGTGTACCATATTATACAAAGATGGCAATACTTGCCATCAGGTGGTATGTGTGGTCTGCAGGACCTGAATGATGACACCATAAAATGGCACTCGACCTCATGTCCCAACATCTAGCCTGCATGGTTTTAACCTTTTTTTTCATAAATGATTGATTTCATTTTTTAAATGCCACAGAAATTTTTTTTTAAATTTTGGATCACCAAATGATTTCTTCCAAAAAAATAACAGTATTGCTGGTGGGCATTTATTCTTGACCAACAAAGACTGACTAGGTAAAAACTATCGTATGATTCAGGAAAAAAAAGAAACAGGAGTACTGTTTACATGCCAGCTTATGAGCTACTTTATGTGAATGAAGTACAAGATCCAGAAATCGTGTTTTAAGTGACTTCTATATCCTTAATGTGGACATTGTCCCCCATCACTCACGCAGGGTATATGCAGGTAGTATACCATATAATTGTAATAAAAATGCACCATGACTTAAACTAGGTACATAGAGTTTATCATTTCCAATACTATAGCATAGCCTGGCTAGATCCCTAATGAAGGGCGAAGTTGACACACATCCAAATATTCACAGGGCACCATTTTGGATAATTTTAATGCCAAATATTTAATACACAGGTAGACAGCAGAATAAATGGGAAGAATTTAGAAATTAGCTCTAAATAACAGCCTCACTTGGCATACCTTTTTTCAATTGAGTTAGCACACGGGAAGCCTATTTCTACTAGGGATAGAAGAGTACCCGTTCAACAAGCACACCTTAATGAAATAAAAAGGGCGCCAAAAAAAAAGGCCGCTAAATGGGCGCTAAATGGGCGCTAAATGGGAGCTTAGTATTCAATTCAGCAATTCAACCAAATCTTTTTCCACAGGAAAAAACGGTGTCCGTTCAAGTATCCTTCATAAACAAACTTAATTATATGAAAGGGCGCTAAAAAAATTGCGGTAGAAATGGAAGCGCTTAAAGGGGGGTCAGGTGTGGGTGTAAAATGGAAAGAGTTAATTGCAAGATGTGAATTTTAAAGCGTAATTGCTAGTGCTAAGAATAGATTATGAGGAATTCAAGAATTAGCCCGAAATATCAGCCTCACTGCTCTATTACAACTTTAGAACATTAGGCATACCTTTTTTCCCCAGAGAGTTAGCTCATAGATACCCAATTTCTGCAGGGAATGAAGAGCGTCTTATCAAGGCACACCTTCATAAACAAACATGATTAGATAAAGGGCGCTAAAAAATGGCAATAAAAATGGGCGCTAAAGGGGGCTCCTGTGGATGTAAAATAGAAAACCAAAATTGCAAGCTAAATGAATTTCTAAAACATAATTGGAACTGCTGACTCCAAATAGAATCATTTTGGGGTTGGGGGAGGGGCAATTAGAAAGTACCTATATTTTAATGGTGACTGAAGTCATCCTGAAACACATTCTCCCTGGTTGAGGGTGAGGTGATATCTTCCCTAAAGAATATACCTACAGATTATAGAGTAATAAGGAGGAAGGGAGGGAGTTGGGTGTCTTCCTACTACTATAATGTATAATATATATCCGAGAGTGCATTAGAAATCTCTTTGTAGGTATGACAGGGTTGAGTTCATTGGTGCAATAGTAACTAATACCTCATATATCTCTATTATGTCCCACTGCAGGATTTCATAAAGACTATCTTATGGAAAATTACTTGAAATAACCCTGCAGGCTGCAGTATAGGACTCAAGACCATCAAAAACCCAAAAAAGAGTTACTTTAAAAAATCAAATTTTGTCCTGGTTCTTATTTTTCTAGAATAAGAATATGACTTACTTGTTTAGCCCAATACAATTATTCTAAAATCATCTTACACAAAACTATCATGGCCAGTACACTTTGCCATTTGTTTCTGCTTTAGTTGTAAATACAAAAGAAGAGTCCTGGGGGGGTGGGGGGTTGACACTTACAACTCTCCCAAAAATATGCTATTTTAAATAGTGCAGCTAGAGGGATGTGGCTCATTGCCTACAACCTCAGACAATGCTGGTATGATATCATAGATATTCTAGGATATATAAGATGCCTACATAGTAGTGTCCCGCTAGGATTGACCAGAATAACTATTGACCAGAATAACAGCAGATAAAGGCTCTGGCTACAAGAGACTAGAATCATCATAATTTTTCTTTCTGACCAGACTTACAATTTCAAAACTAGCTTCAGTTAGTGGTGTCTTAACAGCATTATGGATCTTGGGTAAAGCAGTGCAGTGGGCACTTCCCTACACAATTTCTCATAGGTATATACTTTTTTTTATTCCAGATGACTCCCTTTTGGTGGCAAAAACAATTTTTAAATAAATAAAATGAACAAATAGAAAAATTAATAAAATACAATTAATTTTTTTAAATAATAAAATTTATTTTAAAAAAGGTAATAATAGCTTTTAAGCATTATGACTGCCTCAAAATTCAAGAATCAAATATTTGCATGTCATGAGCCTTGAGTATATCTGGCAGATGCAGATATTTCGCTCACTAGATCACTATATTTCAAAATTTATTTGAATATTCAGGTTTTGGAGTCCTGAGGCTAGCTAAACTATTTTACATTTATCCCCCCACCAAATTTCGACAAAAAAAAAAAAAAAAGAAAAAAAAAAGGCGGTTTCACATGTAAAAAAAAGTGAAGTTGGAGAGACAGAAAGGAAGATCAGGAAAAGAGTAAGCCTTCCCAGTCAGAAAAGCATAAAAATGTGTAGCTCTTAATAGTGTTTATTTATTGGTAGTAAGTCTCAGCATATATTGATTTATAGTATGAGGCAGCTTTGCTGGTAAAGCCCCTGGTCAACTGCCCAGTGTGTCCTTAGATTAAAATATCCATGGCTTCTACCTGCAGTAAGTAGTATAGTGTGCTAGTGGTTAACATTTCATGTTTCCAGTGACCATTGAAGGTAACATATTGATCAAAGGCCTCCTAAGCAGCAGAAGAGAGAGAGAAAGAAATAAAGGAGTATTATGAGCAGAACAAAGCTCAAGCGCTCACAGTGTACCAAAGGTATCTTACTTCATGTGTTAAAATTGTGCTTGTTCAGTGTCAGCACATCTGTGTAAGCATTGTTGAAATGATATTCAGTGAATGCCAGCTCAGTAAAATGTGTTAGAATGATACTATATGCATCAGCACATCTTTGTTACTGTGCAAATGAAATGACACACATACCTGCATTGATCAACACATGACAAAAAACAAAATAGCTTGGGGAAGATAGTAAAAGTAATGACACCTCATCATGTCATTTAGATATACATGCTGATGAACTAAAATAATATCTGAAATAATCAATTCAAGTAATCTGAATTCTATCCTCCTTATTTCCTATAAGTACTGCTCATTATTAATGTAGCTATACAGTCATTAGTAATGAATTTAATAATAATAATGGCTAATTTGATCCCCATATCCTCCTCCTGGGTCACCTACATAATCAATCCACATAAATGGAAAGATAAGTAAATTATAATAATAGCAGCAAAAAAGATGGGAGCAAGTGACATCAATCTCGATGTTCTCTCTTCATCTTCATCTTATGAACCAGATGTTGTCATCACAGTCTCTACATCAATAACACATGGGGAACATTTGATTCCAAATACTATTATGGGACCAACGATTTTAAGTACTACAGGCAATTCAACGATACATCATTATCTTTTTCAGTATCACAAACGTCTTAATAGATTTAAATAGTATCTATTTTCTCAAAACTACAGGAGGGGTGTAATAACTCAGACTCATTAATTATTGCATGCACATGCATACATACCTTACCATGTGTATGTCATTTCTTTTATTCATTGTTGTCACTACAGGCAATTCGACGATACATCATTATCTTTTTCAGTATCACAAACGTCTCAATAGATTTAAATAGTACCTATCTTCTCAAAACTACAGGAGGGGTGTAATAACTCAGACTCATTAATTATTGCATGCACATGCACACATACCTTACCATATGTATGATGTCATTTCTTTATTCATTGTTGACATCAAAATTGTCTTGAACTGCGCAGGCAATGTGCCTTTGACTCTAAATATATGTTCGCATGTTATGCATCATTTCATTTTCTTACTTATTATTACTCTGTGACCAATCTTGATTTTTTTACTCTGTATTAAATTCTGTTAAATGAAAATATTTTAAGTCGCTATTTGTGTATCCTATGATTATACTTGAACAGTTTATTTTGGAAGAGAAAGTATTCAACAAAAAGTATCAGTACATCATTTTTGTATTTGGTTCTTCAATGCATTTCAGTTGCTTTGGCTTACAGGACTCAAAAAGAAGAAATTAGAAAGTAAAGGGATTTGGGTTTAAAATAAGATACAAAAAAAAATGAAAGAGGTTTGGTTAGTTTTGCTGAACTCAGTATTTATGAAATGGTGGTTTTAAAGTGGGATGGTTTACTCAGGCATCGAGTTGTGACTGCAACCAGGCAATTTTGAGGAAAAAAATAACTCTACTAGCAGGGTTCTACTCTGATCTTCTCCAACCATGAAAAATTTGAGCAATTACAGCCCCAATCATATGGGTGAAGCTACCTAACAAACTGATTTTTACCAAACTTCCTTATAACTATCCCAGGAGACTCCATCAAAACCTAACATTTTTAACCCTTTAGGCCCAATCATCTGGGAGGAGTTACCAACTAACTGATCTTCAATTAACTTCCTTATTAATACCACAGGGTGACCCCATTTAACCTTGAAATTTTGATCACTCTAGGCCTAATCATCTGGCCGAAGTTACAGACAGACAGACAGACAGACAGACAGACAGACAGACAGACAGACAGACAGACAGACAGACAGACAGACAGACAGACAGACAGACAGACAGACAGATGCATGCACGCTTGCACGCGTGGGCAGGTGGACGGGCAGACATATGCACGCACTCATGCATGCATGCTGCACACCACACCACACCACACCACACCACACCACACCACACCACACCACACCACACCACACCACACCACACCACACCACACAACACAACACCACACCACACCACACCACACCACACCACACCACACCACACCACACCACACCACACCACACCACACCACATACACACACACAATGTGAGAATTATGGTAAGACTAGCAGACATACCCAGTATTGTCTGGAATATAATTACATACCCACTTGAAAAATTGTGGCCAAGTGTGACCAACCTCATGTCCAAGGGTTTGCTCCTATTACATTTACATCATTTTTAGCCTTACAAAACCAAGGGAAAAAGTGTGGCCAGGAAGGACCCAGCCGAAATCATTCAATAGTTATGATATGTATATGTCAATTTAAGTAGTCTATGTCAGATTTGTCCTCTTTACCTTTTATTTGGCATTGTTAGCCTCACACACCAAAGGAAGGTGTGGCCAGGTGTCTGACTTGTTTTGTTGTTTTTTTTAGCTAAAAAAAAATTCTCAATGTAAGATGTATCTAGTCTGAAGTTCCGGTTTCTTCAAAAGCCCTGGATAAACAGCATTTAATTTCAAAATCACTTTTGTCATGTTTATTTTTCGTTATGTAATGCTTCTCAGTATACTACATTCTTAGTGCTGCCCTATGTTTATAGAATAAAGAGGTTATCAGAGTTCCCAACTCTGGAGAAGCCTACGTAGAACTGAACATGTGAAAATATTGAATCTTTCAGGTTCAATCCAACAACTTTTATGGGTTGGCCTTAGATTTTATAAATGGACATGGCATAGTCCAACTTCACAGGGAATTGCAAACTTTTAAAATCAAATGGCATGTCCAAATAGGTGAGAAGAATCCTAAAAATAAAAAGACAGTTTCTGTCTTAGGCTCTGATGATCATTACTACTGTTTCCAGAACTCATGGAATCAGCAGCTTCGACTTGATTGCAAGGCAATGCTGCTGCAGACTTTTGATGGATCAAGGTTGCCCAACAGCATGAAGGATCACTAACCTTGAGAATGAAATAATGGAGTGGCATCCGGATGGCCAAGCCGTTAAAAAAAAATCATTAAATAGTCAAACACGAGGAAATATGTCAACTATTTTCACATTGTGTGGCTCATAGGTAAATTCAATGTCTTTTTGATGGAGAGGAAAGAAAAAGTAAGGGGAGAAGAATAAAAAACAAGAAGAGAAGTCCATCCATCTGGGGTGGAGTTCAGTGGAGTTGGCTGGAATGCAGGGAGGTGATTTCTTCAGGGTACTTAAAGTATTTGCATCCATTGGTGCTTCAGCTGAACATTGAAGAGACCACTGCCAGCAACATTGGTGTGGTCAAGCACCTGGTCCAAAAGACCAAGGCCTCATCATCCTCCTCCAGGAGACCTGTTGCACTAGTGTTGATAAGCTAGTAATTCCAAATTTTGCACTAGCAGGGTCAATCCCAAGCAGAAAGTATGTTCTAGCCACATTTGTACACGTAATCATGACCTGGACAATAGCCGTATGGTCTCCCATGTAATCCGAGATTGAATGGTTTTGTGTGGATGTTGCTGGCCTGAAAATCATAAGTGTCAAACAAACCTCTATCCTCACACCTTTAGGCAATATCCTTTTCAATATTCCCTTCTCCATGTATGTATGCTGGTGATTTCAATTGCCAGTATGTGCAGTGGGGATGCAGAGCCAATTCATTAAACAAAGAGTTTTTGGTTTGAGTGGGCTGCAAATAATAATTTAATGATGCTCCACAATCCAAAGGGAACAGTCAGTTTCACCTCCAGTGATTGGAACACTGGAACCAATCTGGACCTGGCCATTGTGAGTGCCGGACCAGACAACAGGCTTCCAGACAGATGTATGTTTGATAAGTTCTCTCGGTCTCACAGTGACCCTCACTCATCACTACTGCAAAACTCGTGGCCCCATTATCGAGTGAGCAGATGAGGCAATGGAACTTCCACAAGGCTAACTGGAATCACTACAGCATTTTCACCAATGAGCCACGCAGAGCTTATCATCTTCTAGCACCACCAATGTTGAGGAGGTTTATCAGGACTTCTGCAGTGCCCTTATCAAAGTGACCAAAAGATTTATCCCATACAGTCATTGGAATATGGAGTGTGAGAGTGTTTATCATGCCTTCCTGGATGCCCCCAACAGGGAAAAGTCTAGCATTGAAGCAACAGCACTGCTATCCCATCTTGACCAACTAAGGTAAAAACAATAAAATGAAGCATTTGATTCCATCGACTTCTCACACTCCAGATGCTTACCATGGAGAACTATCAATAGGCTGACAGGTAAGTCTGGACACATCTCTCAAAAATGTCCCTTTTCAGCAAATCATATGACATCACAAGTTGTAAGAAATGTAATTTTCCCTGTGAGAGACTGCAAATAGGCTCAATACATGGCCTCAGAGGTGTCCAACCTCTGGAGGGTCTTAACACTAGACAATCATAGTTTCACCGGTAATTTCACCATAGAAGAGCTCACATCTGCCTTCAAACACTTGAAGCCTGGGAATGACTCTGGCCCAGCTTCCATCTGTCCTGAGTTAATACTCTGTGCTGACACTTAAATGAACTCCTGATTGTGTGAATTTCTCTTTTCCTGCTTGCCCTAATATGTGGAGAAGAGTACTAGTTGTCACAATCCTTAAACCAAATAACCCACCAGGGGATCCAAAATGCTATTGATCATCACTTTGTGTGTATCCCCTTCAAGAGCATCAAGTCCACCATTTACCCGCTTTTATCTGGGGAGCAAACTGGTCTCTGATGTGGTAGATCAATCATAGATCAAGGTACATTACTGATTCAGAACATCAAAGAGAGCTTTTTGGTGAAAAAGAAGGCCGGTGCTATGTTTGTTGATCTCACAGCATCCTATGATAAAGTATGGCTCCGCAGCCTCACCTGGAACCTTCTGCACCTGTGCCAGACAGGCAGATGGTCAAAATTATCATGGAGCTTGTCACAAACCACAATTTCATCCTTATCACCGGGGGAAGAAGATGTAGAAGGATGCAATGATACAAAAACAGCATTCCGCAGGTAACAATCTTGACTCCCCTTCAATATAACATCTACCCGTAACATATGACCTGCAGACATCAGTCTCACAAAATTATGCATATGCAGACAATTTGGCATTTATATATTCTGTTGATATTGATACACCATCGAAGGGGCTCTTAGCAGAGACCTTGTGACACTAGCAGCATACCTCGATACTGTCGGCTGGAGCTCAGCTAGTCAAAAACTGTGTCAATTGCCTTCCATCTCAAAAACAGGGAGATAGGTCATAAGCTCAATATCACACTTGATGAAAAATGCCTGTCCTCCAGTCAGATACCAAAATACTTTGGTATGAAACTGGACAGGTCACGTAAGTACTACCGAACCTTGAGTCACTGCACAGAAAGCTAACTTCACACATAGCCCTATGAGGCAGCTTGGCTGATTGGATTGGATGACAGTGCAGCAGTTCTTTGAAAAACTGCCTTGGCCCATGCTTACTCTAAAGCAGAGTGCTGAGCAACTGTCTGATGTCACAGTTTTCACACCTGCATCATCAATAAGGCAATTAATGACACACTCCACATTGTGACTATATGGGTGCCTGCTCCAACACCATTGGATAATCTTCCCATCCTTGCAGGCATCCAACCTGCTGATCTTCACCAAAGGCAGGCCATGCTATCTCTAGAGGAAGACTGCATTTGGGGGCGTGGCCTAACCCTGTTGCTATCTGCCATGTTGAAAAATATTCTACACTAGAAGGTTGGTAATGTAATGTAAAAAAAAAAAAAAATTTTTTTTCCCCTTTAAAAATAGTCCCACTGACCCGCCAACTGCTATTAAAAATGGTCCCCCTTTTAAATAGTGGTACCCCCCTGATCTCTGCGCAGGTTGCCCACCAATAGAAAGCCACCCAGCACACTATAAAAAAAGGTGGTATTAGAATGTCATGATCATTTCAGCCCTGGGGTGAATTTATGTTCCAGCCAACCATCTCTGACCTTATGGAAATACTATGAATTTGTGCTAGAAATTTCAGTGATGCCTCACTGTCTGAGGATAGACTACCTTGCTAAAGGATGAAGGCCTAACAGGTGGTTACCTGCCAAGTTGGAGAATAATCCACCCTAACAGCTAGTTCTTTTCCTCTTTTTTTTTTTAATGAAAATGGACATAGTCAGTATAAAGTATATTTTATCAGATATTTCAGGGATCTTAGAGTGTGACTGAGAGGAATTCAACTCTACAGATCTTTTCAAAAATTTTACTCCATTGAAGAGAGAATTGAAACTCCTGAGGATGGTCCAGATAGGCAATGAGCTATATGCCGCTTTACAATATGATGATTTGCATGACAAGTACTCTTTCTCCATACATCAGAGCATATTGAAATGACTTAGCCATATCTATTGTTCATTCCTCTCATGTTCACCAATTCACTTCCACATTAACTTTATTCTGGAAAAAGGTTTTTTTTTTCCCCATTTTTGCTCATCTTCCTTCTTTATTCCTTCTACCCCGACCCCCCCCCCCCCCCCCCCCCTTCCTTTCTCCTTCATTTATTTCTTTCTTTTCTTTCCGTACTCCCTTGCCCAGTTCATTTTCTAATTTTGACACAGATCAAAATGTTAAAAAATAAGCATTTTAATATTGGTATGTTAAATAGAGAACACTCAGACATGCACACACAATTTCTTTGTTACCTTTGATTAGGGCTAGTAGATCGTTTATATTAGATGATGATTCAAGTTGACTTTGCTATTTATTGGGTTCAATTGTTTTCTATTGAGTTCAATTGTTATCTAATGAGTTGATTAGATATAAAACTGATATCAGTAGGAGGAAGTATATTGCACACACACAGACACACATGCAATTTTAATTAGGAGATTGATACAATTAATTTTATCCGTTAAATTATGTCACAATTATTCATTGTATCATTGGACTGAGTGATCAGGTGATCTCATGCCTCATGTCATCAACTATTGTGTCTGACTATATAGCTAATTTTCTTTTCTGTGCTGTTGATGGTGTACTGTGGCAATGAGCAATCCTCCCCCTGCCCCTTCCCCTGTGGAACCTGAACCTGATAACATAACTACTAGTGTTAAATGCCCCCTTGCCTCTACTGATGTGCAAAAAAAAAAAAAAAAAAAAAAAAAAAAAAAAAAAAGTGCTTCTATTGTGGTGGGGCCATGTACAACAGGCTAGTTTGCCCTGCATGAGATAAACTGTGTGACAACTGTGGAATTAAAAGACATTTTGAGAATGTATGTCAGTCAAAAAAGTAGAAAATCTAGTGGAAGTACAACAGCTTCCGTCTCTTCACATACAATCTGCTCAATCACTGCTGCCTGTCCTGAAGGACTGTCCCAGACATCTGTAGCTGTCTCCATGCATGGGAAGGAATTTTCAGCTCTAATTGACACTGGGATCTCTGACAGTTTCATAGGTGAACAGGTGGTTAAATTCCTAAAGCTTCCTACTCATCCATCATCACAGAACATCTGAATGGCTTTTACTACACTGAACACTGTGTTCTTAGGCACTGTTTTATAGACCTTACTCTCAATGATCTTGTGGTAAACTATACCACTCCAGTATAATGATTATACCACTCAAGGATGATGCTTAATGACGTCATTGATTATGCATTCATTACCAGTATATTGTATGTATATAAAACATTGCAATTGTCTTTGTCTTTGTTCTTCCACGTGTTCTTGCACTTCATCCGTCTGCAATACTTGTTGTCGTCTTGCAATGAAAGGTTCTGTTAACTTTTATAAGTGAGTATTAAGCGTGTGCATTTATTAGCTGGCTATCAATAAAGCCAGTATTAAGATATCACATAAGACACTACATTGGCGACGAGTTGTAAATGGCTGCTCACGGGACTGTCTCCCAGTATCAACAGAGCAAAGAAACCTGGACGACTTACGTTGCAAGGTTGAATCATTATTTCATAGTGAATGACGTCGCTGACGAAGGCAAGAAGCGTTCCATTCTACTCTCAGCTTGTGGCTCCTCCACTTACAAGCTCATACGAAGCCTAGTGGAAGTAGGACAACTGGCAACTACGCCTTACTCCGAAATCACGAAGCTGGTAGCGGGATATTACCAGCCGATTCCCTCGGAGATTGTTCAAAGGTATAAATTTAATACCAGAGTCCGAGCCTCAGGAGAGTTGATAGCTACCTACGTAGCTGCTTTGCGTGAGCTCTCAGAGTATTGTAATTACGGAGACAAGCTCCATGAGATGCTACGTGACCGTCTAGTGTGTGGTGTGAATCATGACACCATACAGCGTAAGCTTCTGGCTGAAACTGATCTAACCTATGAGAAAGCTTACACGCTAGCTCAAGCGATTGAGGCATCAGAGAGAGATACCCTTGACCTCAAGGGCAGCAAAAATAGCAGTGCTCCATTGTTGCCTTGGCCAGGAGTCAATTACTCCAGAACATTTAAATATTCTAAAGGCAAGATTCCCAACAAGAGAGGAAACCCAACCTGCTACAGGTGTGGAGGTCCACATTTAGCTCCTCCCTGCAAGTTTATCAACTCTGAGTGCAAATTCTTCAAGAAAAAAGGGCATATTGCTAGAGTGTGCAGGAAAGCCCAGCAAGAATCTAAAGTTGGCAAGGAAACTAATTTTGTGCTACAGGATATGCCTGAAGACCAGTGTGCTGACCATATGCACAGTCTCTGCATTATCAGGGATCAAGCAAGTGATCCACTGCATGTGCAAGTTGCATACTGTTCAAGTTGAGATGTTATTGGACACTGGTGCATCAGGTTCCCTGATCAACTTTCCTGACTTATCAGATACTTCAACAGCACAAGGTGGTCCCTCCTCTACAAAACTCCTCTATTCAGCTAAGGACATATACAGGTCAGCCAACCTGTGTTCTTGGTAGGCTACCAGTGCAAGCAGAATACATGGGAAAATTAGTTGACGTGTGTGTTCTTGTGGTTGAAGGGGATGGACCTAATTTGATGGGTAGAGATTGGCTATCTCTGCTTGAGGTTAATTTGGGGGAAGTGAATCTTTTGAAGAATGATTGTTTACTCCAGACAGTGCTTGATAAACATTGTTCAGTATTTAATGATGAATTGGGTTGCATGAAAGACATGAAAGTCAAGTTACTAATTGATTCTACTGCCAAGCCTAAGTTTTCCAAGCCACGCAGTGTTCCATTTACACTAAGAGATAAGGTGGAAACTGAGCTCGAGCTCCAGAGGCTAGAAAGCCTTGGTATTATTTCTCCTGTGAAATTTTCAGAATGGGCTGCGCCCATAGTTCCTGTGGTTAAGAAGAATGGTACTGTACGTATATGTGGGGACTACAAGGTCACTGCTAATAGGGCTACTCTCACAGAGTCCTATCCACTTCCACTAGTGGATGAGTTAATGACAGACCTTGCTGGAGGTAAATACTTTACCAAACTTGATTTATCCCAAGCTTATATACAGTTGCCCCTTGATCATGAATCCTCTGAATTATTGACAATTAATACCCACAAGGGATTGTTCAAGTACAACAGGTTACCATTTGGTGTGTCTAGTGCACCAGCAATATTTCAGCGCAGCATGGAGACCCTCTTACGGGGCTTGAATGGTGTGTCCGTTTACCTTGACGACATCCTAGTTACAGGATCCACACATGAGAACCATTTGCATAACCTTGCTGCTGTGCTGGAACAAATTGAACAGGCAGGCCTAAGACTTAATCGCTCTAAATGCTTCTTTTTACAACCCAGATTAGAGTATTTGGG
>OZ017789.1:3984937-4070360 GCA_963969325.1 Lycopodina hypogea
AACATAAACCTTATCCCTAACTGCCTATAGCTCTAACCCTATCATAACCCTATCTCTAACTGCCCATAGCCCTAACCCTATCATAACCCTATCTCTCTAACTGCCCATAGCTCTAACCCTATCATAACCCTATCTCTCTAACTGCCTATATACCAAACCTTAGACTACCTGCAACCCTTGCCCAATTCACCTGTCCTGCTGGCATGGTGGTAGGGACCATGGTGATGGGCTCATTGCCATAGGCACTCAACTGGTAGGCAGCTGCAGGTTGAGCTTGCTGTACAGACATACAACCAATTACATCAATAAAAACTCTATTTTTTTTGCTACATATTATTATCATAACAACCTATATATAAATATATAATGGTTCGTATATGTATGTATGTGTGTAAGTATAATGGCCAAACCATTGAACTAAAATGAGCGAAAATGTCAGGGTTTGCAATTAACACACCAGGGATGGTTTTAAGCAAGATAATTTGGGGTGCCACCACCCCTGGTGGGGGGCAAGGGAATTCAATTTTTCATAGAAGGAAAACCTAAAAATTGGTATATGCTCCTATGAACAGGCACTCACACTCCCCCCCCCTCCCACCCACAACCACAACCGACCACTAATGAATGAAGATACAAAAAAAAAAAAAAAAAAAAAAAAAAAAAAAAAAGTTGAATCGGAAGTAGAGAAGAATACACACACACTCTATAGCGAAGACACTAAGAGATGAAACCAAGCAGCTCCTGTTGAGATTGCAGTTCAACAAGTACAATCATTTCAACAACAAAAAAAGGGGGAAAAGTTTCTTCCCACATTTGCAGTGTCTCCTGATTCTAAATCCTGAGATGGTAAATGATTTAGGAGTAGAACTTGAGCAACCTTAGGAGGATAGGTCTGTATAACAACCTCAGACTCATATGCCACTCAATATGATGACATAAGTGTCAGTATTGATCTGCTCTATAATGAATAATATGAGCTATGATGTGGACTAACAGTTGACATGAAGGTTGCCAACAGGTTCATTGATGTGCAGAAATGCTCTCCATATGATATAGCACTATTCAACGCGCGCGCACACACACACACACACACACACATACGCAAGCGCACACGCACGCACGCACGCACGCACGCACGCGCACACACACACACACACACACACACACACAACACACACACACACACACACACACACACACACACACACACACACACACACACACACACACACACACACACACACACACACACACACACACACACACACACACACACACACACACACACACACACACACACACACACACACACACGGTAGCTCTTCCTTTTGGTGTCAAGGGTCAAATCTTTGTCCAGAAAAACTGCCTTCCTTGATGCTCCAAAAGCTCTTGATGCCTGGGCTATCCTCCTTTCCACATCAACATCCATCCTATCAGAAATAGCAATTTGAGAATGAGTCAGAAAATTCCTCCCACAAGGCTAATATCTCCTCCAACAATAGTTACAGGTTCCTTGTCACCAGCCTCCATTCGCTTATTAGCCACCAGTATTTACTCTTGAGGTCATTGACGGTCAGATCAAAGTAATAGCATGCCTCCTGGTATCACCCCATCACAGACCTTTCTGCACCAGATCTTGTTGATGCAAACAAACCTTCATCATCAGCAAACAGAGGCATTCCATTAGTAATCTGACATCAGCTTTTCAGGTGTACCTTCTAAACAAATCATATTTGAAGTTAAGAGTGATGATGGCTACAACTTCAGCTCCTCAACTCTGGACCACCCACACTCCGTCATAAAACAAGTGAACCAATTGAAAAGGACTGGTACCGTCCAGTAACTATGTCTCAGACCATTCTGCATATCAAATTGATCCAATAGGGACCCATTTAAGCATATTTTAACCTTGATGCCCTCATGAAAGGTATAAAAAAATGTTTAACTTTTTCTTCAGATAAACCAGCTTTCTTCAGACTAGCAGTATAGCTTACCTTGGCACAGTCATACACGTCCTTCAAATTAATGCTCAAAGGTTAAAAATGGCTAGGTTGAGTGTTCCTACAATTACTCTATTAGTTGCCGGACAGCAGACATCATGTCTGTGCAGTCTCATCCCTTCAGAGGGATCTGTGAACCTGTGGACAACCTCGTACAATCCATAGATGTCTAGAGTGAGTCCACTGTCCTTGGACAACATGGAATGGGCAACCATTGCACCACTTCACCCTGCAATGCACACCACTTCACTTCATCCCCAACAACTAACATGAACCCACCAAACTAAAGTATTGCAACTTTGAATCTGTTAATGAAAATTCTACACACCCACACCCCCCACCAATCCAAAGACACATTTGATGACCCTTTACCATGATCGTATGAAATGCCCATGGCAGCCACAGCAAGCAGGTCAAAATAAAACTTAAAAATTTTTCTGTCCCCAACAGGGGCCCATAGGGGACATTCATGCCAAGATTAATCTAACTTGGTCTACACATCTAGGAGGAGTTCACAGACAAACACGCACAGACAAACGCACAGACAAACATTTTTACCTGTTTCTCTTTTTCCCCCTTTTTTGGGGGGGGGGGGGGGGGAGAGAGGGTTCACACTCAATTTGTTTTGTGCTATCATGTACCCTTTGCAAATGCAAGAAGTTTCATATAAAAAATTTTTTTTTAATTTCTTTTTTTTTTAATTTTTTAAATAAATAAATTTTTTTTAATTAAAGAACTAAAAAGAACATTGGTGAACTATTATAGTAATCAGTCTGCAAGGTAAAGTATCAGTAATCCACTTGCCTGGAAAGAGAGGATGATGTTAATGTTTCCCTCCGCCCCCTCTCCTTGCTTGCCGCTCAGTGGGACCCACTCCTCACTGACTCCCCATTCAGCAGCTCCTCTGACAGCTCAAAATAGGCCCACGCCACTCGATCATCAAGTGCCAAGTACGCTGATAAGGCGAAACAAATCAACATAGAACATTGGGAATAATCTTGCCATTTTTACTATAAAATATACATTCAATGAACCATAACCATAAACCCTCTCTCCACATATGCATGCGAGAACACGTACGCACGCACATACACACACACTGTCTCTCTCTCTGTTTCACACTCACATGTACTCTCACACAACTGCCCTGTATTACAACTACCATATTTAGTCATGTGGCTATCTGACCAAATCACTTAAGTCTTCCTGTTCACATTAGTGCACTGCCACGCCTACTTTACTATGCAACTCTGACACCCCCTACAGCGCACTAAACCACACTGCTCTTCCACAAGCTTATCCTTCTCCACTGGTGCCACATGCAGTCACTGAGTGACCTACACTCCTCCCACACTCCTCCCGCACTCCTGCACACACAGGACACTTTAGCTGGACAGTCTCTGTGGTGATACAGCTACTGCAGGCCTAGGCTTGCTCACGTGGACAGCGATGATGTCATCATCCCCACTGGAAGTGACTAATTGCCTGCCACAATGGCTCACAGCCTAATCATTCTTGACTCTGAACCAATGCCCACACACTGGACAGCACACATTGCTTAAACCACAAACTCACACTGTCGCATTCAAGTAGCTTCTGTGAAGAGTCTCATCACACCACTCGACCTCAGATATGCCTGCAGCCTTCACATCTCTCTTCAGCAGAGACTCCTCCACCTCCCTAATTCCTCCACATGTGGTGCCTCCAGGGCAACCACCTGAACATAGCCCTCTTCAGTATTCTCTAACAGGGAATTATATCCAAGGGGTCCTATGTAGATCCTTGAGCTTCACTGTGATGGTGGGCTCCACATCTCCACACCACTACCAGTACTGTCGATCCTGTTGGACATGCCAAGTGTGCTGGGGGTACAACAATGGTGGCAGGTGCTCATCACGTGATACAGTGACGCTGAGTTTATTTAAATCAATAGCTATGCCCATTTAACTGCAGGTAAGGTGTAGTTGATAGCAGGCAGATTACCTTACAGAAGATGGTAAAGGGTCACCATAGTACACAAGTGCACTGGGGCAGCACATGGGCACCAAGGCAAGAAAATATTGAGGGACCACTCAGCATGCCTTGACAACACAAGTCAATAAAGCTGGTAAACTGGAAATTTCTCCATCCACCCACACCTGCACCATCCAAGAAAAGGGGGGGGGGGGGGGGGGGGGGGGAGGAATTGAGGGTACCATCTCCTTACTTATTTTCCTTTTCACATCCCTGTACACAGCTTACTGTTTTTTCCTGATAGGGTTGTTAAATTTAAAGGAGCTTGCCATACCCTGTTAATTAGCCCAAGTCAGCACTATTGTTGATTGAGGACGAGGGGGGAGGGGGGTTGGTCATTGCCCTTGCCAAACAGCTAGGCTGATAGAACTGCACAGTCGGGAGATAAGATACGTGAAGAGTTACAAGGTAGCATTACTGGCACACAGTATATACGGACTGAGTCTTGAGGTACAGGAGGACATGAGGTAGAGATGGTCTGCAATATTAACCAAGTACTGCTCTGTCTGCTGCACAGTTATCCTGTCATTGAGCTCCCTCGTGTGCAGCTCTTGTGGTGAAGGACGTCTTCCTCCAGAGTTGCTGCTGTGATGCTGGAGCACTGCTAGGCTCACCACCATTCTCATCACTGATGGGAACCACCTTCTATGGCATTAAACCCTTGCAAGTTCTTAGCACAGCCTAGATGTACTTCCACACAAACCCCCCCCCCCCCCCCCAATAGCGACCTCTCTCCGTTTTGGAACCATTCATTTTCCAATTGCCTATCTGATAGATAGCCTTCCTTGCCATGTATCTATAGTTCCTTGAACTATACCAGATCAGATCTTGCTCTCACTCATGGCCAGGCACTTGGTGTATGCATCATTCCCATCCCTTCGGATTCAACCTCAGCTCATCCATTGACCCTTGGAACTAATATGCTTAACGTTTCTTTACCAACTATATCAGGCAGTCTGCTCACAGCTGTCTCCCCCAGGGCAATGGGCAATGTTGTCCACTTCTCTCCTCCTCCTCCTCCTCCTCCTCCTCCCCCTCCTCCTCCTCCTCCTCCTCCTCCTCTTCCTCCTCCTCCTCCTCCTCCTCCTCCTCCTCCTCCTCCTCCTCCTCCTCTCCCATCCTCAGCCCATGCAGCTCTAGCTCTCCCCCATTCCTCCTCCAGCAACTCCTCCAATACTAACAAGCCACACCTCCATCTTCCTCACCTTGTCTTACTCTGGTCACACTTGACACATCAAACCGTCCCTTCCCATTAACAGATAGCTCCCTTCTCCTATGGCCACACCCAGTCATACCGTCCCTTCCCATTCACAGATAGCTCTCTTCTCCTATGGCCACACCCGGTCATACCGTCCCTCCCATTCACAGATAGCTCTCTTCTCCTATGGCCACACCCGGTCATACCGTCCCTCCCATTCACAGATAGCTCTCTTCTCCTATGGCCACACCCGGTCATACCGTCCCTTCCCATTCACAGATAGCTCTCTTCTCCTATGGCCACACCCGGTCATACCATCCCTTCCCATTCACAGATAGCTCTCTTCTCCTATGGCCACACCCAGTCATACCATCCCTTCCCATTCACAGATAGCTCCCTTCTCCTATGGCCACACCCGGTCATACCATCCCTTCCCATTCACAGATAGCTCCCTTCTCCTATGGTCACACTCGGTCATACCATCCCTTCCCATTCACAGATAGCTCTCTTCTCCTATGGCCACACCCGGTCATACCATCCCTTCCCATTCACAGATAGCTCCCTTCTCCTATGGTCACACTCGGTTATACCATCCCTTCCCATTCACAGATAGCTCTCTTCTCCTATGGCCACACCCGGTCATACCGTCCCTCCCATTCACAGATAGCTCCCTTCTCCTATGGCCACACCCGGTCATACCATCCCTTCCCATTCACAGAGAGCTCTCTTCTTCTATGGCCACACCCGGTCATACCGTCCCTTCCCATTCACAGATAGCTCTCTTCTCCTATGGCCACACCCAGTCATACTGTCCATTCCCATTCACAGATAGCTCTCTTCTCCTATGGCCACACCCGGTCATACCGTCCCTTCCCATTCACAGAGAGCTCTCTTCTCCTATGGCCACACCCAGTCATACCGTCCCTTCCCATTCACAGAGAGCTCTCTTCTCCTATGGCCACACCCAGTCATACCGTCCCTTCCCATTCACAGATAGCTCTCTTCTCCTATGGCCACACCCGGTCATCCTCAGCCTTGCACGCGCAAACTGACAGCCAGCATTTCAAGCCGTCCATCTTTTAACTGTTATTGCACCTCCACGTCAACACTGCATCATTCTGCTGTGCTAACACACAGTTGATGCAACTCCATTGCTTCCATTTTGGATGTTGCCACTCCACATGATAATGGGTCTTTTCTCTTCTCTCTTGCTCCATATGAGGGATGATATGTGCTTTCTCTGAGAGGTTAGCTGGCAGGGGTAGAGTTGTCATGTATGGAGTGATGTCACGTAGCCAAAACTAAAACATCATCCAAATATGGTAGTGTTTCGGTTTTAGCCAGCAAGTTAGGAACAATCAAGAGATATGCTATTTAGGGTCACTAAATGAGGTGCTGCAATGACTTAGACTGCATTTTAAAACACTGACCCCACCACCATACTCACTCATTATCGAACATGCACACATGCACATATACACACTTTCTCTCTGTCACTCTGTCACACACACTCACACATACTCACACACGCACACTCACTTGCACGAACACACACACACACACACACACATACACACACACCTCATTGAATACTTCAATGTACAGGCTGGTAATTCCTCTTGGTAGGTTACTGCAAGCAAATAATAGAGAAAAAATATGTCAAATCACTTCATTTTACAATGCCATATAATCATCTTAAACACCAACTGTGCATTATAATACAGTAGAAATGATCAAGAAGTCAGCCATAGAGCTAAGACTATTCCTGTTATGTGAAGATGGGCCAACAATTAGCTAGGAACAAAGCCATGGCCAGGACTAGGATGATCACTAGGACTAGGGTGAGAGGTCAGGCTAGGGCTAGGGTGATAGGTCAGGCTAGGGTAAGAGGTCAGGCTAGGGTGTAGGGTGAGAGGTCAGTGTAGGGTGAGAATTCAGGCTAGGGTGTAGGGTGAGAGGTCAGTGTAGGGTGAGAGGTCAGGCTAGGATGAGAGGTCAGGCTAAGGTGAGAGGTCAGGCTAGGGTGAGCGGATGGGTGGGGTTGTAAATAATAGAGCAGACCAGCTGGACTTCAACATGCTTAAAAGAGGCTCAAGAATTAACAATCTCATCTGCTTATAATCATTAGCACATGTCACTAATGTACACAACAAACCTGCACAATGGATTGACACAGGAGAAAATAAAGAAAACAGGACTGCATTCATATAGACCACATGGTATGTGACCCTTTACCAGTTTTAACAGATACTGTTACATCAAATTTGAATGCAATATATCACAGAGGGGTTCTCCAAAAAAGACAGCATGAACTAACAAAACAACAAACACAGTAACCATGGGACATATCAAAGTTAGGACTAGGTCAGGGTTAGTCAATGTAGACTAGGGCATGGAAGAAGGCTGGAGCTATGAGTATGGCTGAAGGTAGAGCTTTAGTGCAAAGCAAGGACTGTAGGGGAGGAGCTGGAGGGTGTGGTCTTACTGGCACTATCCTGTCTCTCTTTGCTGGGAAGGACATACGGAGGAGGGGGGGGGGGGGGAGCCATTGCAGAGCAGGAATTCACCAGCACATACTGCTCCCCCCCCCCCCCCCCCCCCCCAGACACACAAAAGACACTTGTATACAAATATATCAATTTCTACTATTTCTTTTATAGAAGGCAATTGTATTATGATACTACAGGAAACAAAATCTAACAAGAACACATAACACTCTTAATTGCTTCCATTTCATGCCAGTGAACTGAGATCTCTAAGTATGCATTGACAGGAAAACGGAGACAGTAAGTGGAATAACAAACAGTGTGTACCACTTAAATAAAGTGACGTTTACACAGCAAATGATAACGAAAGAAAAAATAACAGATGATATGTAAGTACCACTTAAATAATACCATCTATACTATAAAGTGCAAATAGGCTGTCTGTCTGTCTGGTATCCTCGATTCATGCTTCAATGATTGAAGCTATACCCACGAACCCATATCTATTTAGAATCAGTGTCACCAGGGGAACATCATGAGCATGTCGACATGATCCCACCCTTTCTGTATTTAAAAAAGCCAAAAATGGTACTTTGGCAAGAAAAAAGAATGGAGCTAGACCCACAAACCCATATATATATATTTAGAATCAGTGTCACCAGGGGAAAATCATAAGCATATCTATATGGTCACACCCCTTTCTTTATTAAAAAAATAAAAAAAAAAAAAAAAAAAAAAAGCCAAAATGGTACTTTGATCAGAAAAAAGAATGGAGCTACAAACCTATGCAGACACAACTTGACTCTGTGAATGACATGGGGTGGGTCCCATCTGGCCACACCTCTTTCCTTTTGTGTGTAAGGCAAAAAATGTCAAAAATTGTACTTTTTATAAAAAAACACTTCGACCTAATCACATGTTCACTTTTGTTCTAAAGGTCTAAAATAAGTCATCAAAGCAGATATTTTTATGACTACAGTCCATTAAAAGTGGCTGAATAACCGCCTGTAGGGCGGGGGTTTTTTGGTTAGTTTACATAAAGGGACATTTGGACAGCTTACGACGAACAAAATAAAAAGAACATAATGTAAGTATTACTAAATTAAATGGTTGGAAAGAAATTTTTTTTTTAAAACAAATAGAACATATGAAGTACCACTTAATTAAACAGATATTTGAACAACATATAAGAAAACATCAAACAGACCATGTCACTTACCACTCCAGCGCATGTGACATGTGGAAATACTCAAGCAAATGCTTGTGTGTACCTACCACATGTCCTATCCATTACTACAACTAGGTCAATTAAAATCAGAACCACAAGTGAAACATTGATACAGAATCTGACATTATTGTATGCATAAGCTCACTCACAGAAACCATTTTGTTCATGTTTGTAGATGGTCAGAGAGGAATTTTGTGTCGCTTACAATCACATGTGGACCACCCATTACATTAATCCATGCCCACCATCAACTAGACCACACCCATTCCTGTCTAGAATGTCAACATTGCAAACAGTACTGTGGTGGTGTTGAACAGAGACCACGGCAGCAATAGGGGGACACTGTAACAGTTGGTACCAGCAAGTCCGAGGAAGGAGTGAGTAGGAACACTTCAAGGAAATGTTTTGGAAACTAAGCTATGCTACCGATAAGGACAACCCAAAAAAAGGTCCTTCATAGACACATGCTTCTAATTTTTTTTGTTTGCTTGTTTTTTTTTGTTTGTTTGCTTTTTTTTAAGGAAACACTCGATATCATCCCAAGGCAGTTCTATTTTCAAGCTACTATTTATGGTAATGATATCTTATGTATATATAAAAATGTTGTTAGCACTTACATGAGATAATAGGTGCATATCTTAATGTGTTGTCACACATGTATCCACACAAGCACACACACACATACGCAAGCACACACCAAACACACACACACACACACACACACACACACACACACACACACACACACACACACACACACACACACACACACACACACACACACACACACACACACACACACACACACACACACACACACACACACACACACACACACACACATACATACGTTGATAAATAGACTCTGCCATGTCTTGTGCATGCACATAGAGCAGTGGTGTGACCATTTGTAACACTCAACACGCTCCACAGCACCTACCAGCTGAACACTTTGTTCCACCGGGGATTCTTGGACCCATTCACGTCTGTGGGCGTCTCATACACTGCATGCCCAACACGCACACGACAGTACGGGTCCATGCGCGTGAAGCCATAGTTCTTGATGAGCTTAGCCTGCAACAGGAAGAATAAAATGAGAGAAAACGACAGTTAATGCACTGAATTAGGTATGAGTTGTTCTCTAACATGCAGAATGTAAGACAGAAGGGAAGTTAGGCAAGTCTCTGATCAATAGATAGATATCTTAATTGAGATGGTTAGTGTCACTCCGTTGCTATGTGTTGCCTGGCAATAACTACAGTTTTCTGTCACATGACATGACTATTACTAATGGAGGTGTTTCAACCAGCCCATCAACAAGAGGAGCAACGCCATCAAAATCAATAAGGACAACAAAGTGTGTTGAAGAAAGAGTGGAAGTGAGATAGACATAATTGTGGTGTGAATCATTCAGGCACTCACTGCCAGCTCCAGCTGCATCAAGACCACACCCACACCCATCACAAACAGGAACATGGCCACAACGAAATGCAACTTTTCATCACCAATCATATTCTGCTGCATACTCCAACAATAATACAACACCCCCCCCCCTCACAAAAAGTTTTATTTAAGGAAAGGGGTGGGGTGAGTGCACTATCTGATGAATCTGGTTTTAAATATTTCCTTATTTCAGTGGATCAAATTACAGAACACAGCAATGCAATAACAACGAGTTGTACGAACTAAACAGCTACTCTTCCACCATTTTGTGTGTGTGTGTGTGTGCATGCATGCATGTGTGCGTGCGGTGTGGTGTGTGGTGTGGTGTGGTGTGTGTGTGTCTGGAGATCCAATCATCACTCCCATCAGGTGTGAAAGGCTGCCTGGCCTCACGCTAACAGCTTTGCACAGGAGTTGTTACTAACCTCCTCTGTGAGAAGCTTCTCTCCACAGAGGAGGTTTCCATCTGGAATGGATGATGGACAAGCTGGTGGTGCTGTATCAACTTGTGACTGATGAAATTACAGATGATGGAAATGAATTCAGTGAGAGAACAACTAGTTTATGAACTCTGGTAAAAACTAAAATTTTTCTTGAAGTCAAACCCCTGCAGCAAAGCCAACAAATACCATCAAATGGAATAAATTAATTAACAGGTTATCTCACAAAGGGTAAAGACCCTAGTTAGGTGAAATCCACTTTCAAGAAGTGTGTAAGAGTCTGACAGATATACTGCCTTTCTCACGTATACCTTATGATAACACCAAATGAAGCTCATAAATTTAGTCCAGCAAGATTGCAATCCCACACATATACTAAACTTTACCAGTTCTACACATCTTGTACAGCCTAGACCCCACAATGTAACGTAAGACTGTGCAGCAGTGAGACAGCTGTTGGGGGTTGTTAGCTACCAGATGTCATGTCTATATCAATTTCCACCTCATGCATCACATGTTCTTGGTGTAGTACCATTATGTATGTTTCCATTGTGTACAATTCATGAATACACAATGCAGACCTCATAAAATAAGATTGTTCTATTTTGCTCCCTATTTTACACTGTTGCATAATTATGGCTTAATATCTTAAAATGTATGAGAGGGATGGGAAAGGTTTCCCCTAATAAATACGATAGAACACGAGAGATCAAATAAAGGGAAAAATGCACACACATACGCACGCACACATGCACACACACGAATATCAGTCAACAAGGTTCTCTACTGCAAGAAGAGATATTTCTTGACAGCAAGCTGGAGGGAAAATATTCCAATTATACTCCAATTAACCACATAGAGTATCCAACCTAAATTGACTGGGGTGTGGTCACTCCGAGGAGTTATAACATACAATAATAATGGTGGAGGGAGGCGGGGGGCTTTCTTTGCACTTGCATTTTTGTGTATCCAGGAATGAAACTGAATATAACAACACGAACATACCATGGTGTCTTATTAATGCATTAATGTGCAAAAAAAAAAGTCACATGCAGGAAGTTACTTGGCTCCCCCCCCCCCCCCCCCAGGAGAACAGGTGTTACTCCTATTTCACCAGACCCAAGTACATCTGTGCTTTTTGACTGAACAAAGTCACAGTGAGTATGAATTCTGATTTGGAGTGCTATTAATTTCATGGACTTCCAACTTCTCCTTTATACTTCAACTAAAATGGCCAGGTTATCAAAATCATATATAAGATTCATCACTGTCTTTAATGTGATTGTGTTTGCTATTATAAACATCTCCAGCGAATATTTTACAGAAAAGTGGAAATATTGCACCACAAAGCACTCTCCCATTAAGTGGTTAATCCATCATAACTAACTCACCACGACAACCGACAATACCAGTTACCTGGGCAATGGTAATCCTCAACTTCCCACGGATATTACTGTCGATACGAGGGGGAGGGTGAGCAGCTTGGGGAGTGTACGTCATAGGTACAAGACGACCATCCCTTCAACAACAAGAATAACAGTTCAATGTCAATAAGATAGTTAAAACTGAATATTGCCAACACAAGCACTAATCTTTTAGCACACACACACCAATGAAAGCAAGTTCCACGAGTGGTCAGGTTAAGACACGGTCGAATGAGGATGGGAGTTTAAAAAATAATAGAAAAATATCACTCCTTATTCCTTTTTAGACACTAGAAAGGAATATCTGATCCTGTCTGTCATATTCTCCCTGCTTGCTAGGTTCGAGCTTCACTATTCACTGGTCAATGTTGCTCTCAGACACCCGTGTAGAATAGAACACCCCCCGAGCACTTCACTCAGACTATCTACTAGATCATGTCCCACTTTACCACAATATACAACCATGTACTATTGCATGAATGGCATGCATCACCGTAGAATGGGTTACACGTATTTAACAACCAAGAATTACATCACCATCTCAGAAAATAAGAGAGAAAACACAGACACAGAATATTTATATACAGCTTTTAAAAAACTGATCTAAACTTATGACTATGTAGCGATAACACTAAACACCTTAAAATTTTCCAGTGCCCTTGACTGGAATCCCTACACCACTGACTATAATCAACGAAACTCTAAGTATTGCATGTTTTCTCTCCAACTATTGCCATGTCTTGGAACCTTGAGTAAAAAAAAAACAGACACATGTCAGCTCTTGAAGTCATGGATGACAACATGCCAGGGACGCCGAGACAATGGGAGTGGTATTTGTATTTTTTTTATTTAAAAAAAGATCTGTCCTTTTATGGGACAGTTTTCTTTAGCGTTTACTATCACAACTGTAGTGGGAGCTGAAGGAGGGAGTGTCACAAAGAAGGAGGGAGTGTCACAAAGAAGGAAAGATGGTCTTAATTGGAGAATATGAATGTGAATGTTGACCGTTGGGTTTACTTCAGGAACAGGACATGTACCATAATATTTGTAAACAGCGCCACAAAAACACTGAATAATATTTACACATAACAGTCACACGCATGCACACGCAGGCAGGCAGGCAGGCAGGCAGGCAGGCAGGCAGGCAGGCAGGCAGGCAGGCAGGCAGGCAGGCAGGCAGGCAGGCAGGCAGGCAGGCAGGCAGGCAGGCAGGCAGGCAGGCAGGCAGGCAGGGAGGCAGGCAGGCAGGCAAAGTTATGTGTAAATTTGAAATTAGTAGCAGGAAATAAGGCCAATCCAAACCACTTAGTTGCTTCTCATCCTTCTAACTATACGCCATCATGCAAATTTTCTTCTAAATAAAACCACATCCACATGAAATTGTGGATGATTATGATTTATTTTCAATGTTTTGTCATTCTCCAGTGACTCAATCAAGCAGATATCTGGATGCGATAAAACACAAGACATCATTAGGTGCCCTTTAGCTTAATGTTACCTGTTTGCATTGTTGACCGTCATCCCCACCAGCCTATATAGTCTGGTGGTCCACCCCTTCCTTGGAAGGGTCTGGTGTCCACAGCAACAAAATCTGTCCAACCGGAATGCAATTAATGCTGTTGTGGTTGGTTGCATATTTGCATAAATCAATACGAAACAATTTGAGCATAATTGTGAGTCCAGCCAGCTTCTTATACACAATGTTTTTACACAAAAAAAAAAAAAAGAGAAAAAAACACAGTAGCCATTTGTACTACATACATAGAATGGTTCCCCATGAATCCAGGGAAAGGGAACCAAAAAAGTAGCCTCAGACACTTGACCCTTCTGTGGAAGAGGTGGCTTGCCAGACTAGCACCCACATGCATTTTTATTATTGGGAGGGACGGGTAACTATTGAGTTGGAGTGACCCGAGGGGCTACTGGCTAGGGCTAGTGAATTTAGTAAAATATTCTCTGTGTGTGCGTGATAAACTGAGAGTCTTGGTCAGTCCTCCTGTGAGTTCCCAGCTGGGCACCTGGAGTTTGCTTGCACTGGCTCGTAGTACCTACTTAGTGCACAGGCACCCTGACTATGTCAGGTGAGCGTGACCACGATGGTGTTGCAGGTAGCTAAACAATTTGCACTTTTTTGTGTGTACTAAATATAGCTGTAGTATGTAGATCTGAATTTATACACTATTGGTTTAGCCATTTATTTCTTGTCACTAACTTCAGTTCTGTGCAGGACTAATTCTGATTTTTCCCAAGTAAAGAGGTACATTTTATAGCTGATTATACCACCATTGCATCCTCATAAAAGCTTAATACTCAATAATGCATAGTTTGCAATGTACCAGACATTAACCTTAGACAACATAACCTACCTACAAGAGGGTGGAATAAACCTGGCTGACAGTACTTACCGGTGGTGTCCCTGGCCAGGGAGCTGGCCGTGAGGTGGCAGGGGGTAGGCCTGAGCTGAGCTCGGTGGATAGACACACAGGAAATCATCCGGTAGAGGACCCAAAAAAGCTCTTTGGCGCTTTGTCTGAGGTTGTTCCACAGGAGGGTTGGCAGTCGCTGCTTCAGACATTCTTTCTTCTTTATTTACTGAAACTTGATTATAACGGTACCTAATACTTCAGTGAGATGACGGCTACCTCTCTACATTAATTAATTTGTCTTAAAAGGTAGGTGCGGTCTGGCCTGGTTTTTTTTTTGGGGGGGGGGGGTCTCACACTTGTCAACTTGGTGAAGAACAAAAAAGACCCTTTACCAAGACGTCGAAGGTGTGCTGGTAAAGGGTCACTACACTGTGTGTATATGTTACCAGATATTAAGCGGGCTGATGGTTGAAAAAGAAAAAATATAATTTATATTTGCTTATTCATATCATTCCAAAAATATAGCCTTTTATACACATGTGCTCCATATTTTAGACCATGAGCATAGTTCTTTATATTGTATTGCTGTGTTCCCAGGTACTTCGTACTTTTCACCAAACAGAAGGCCAAAAAAAAAAAGCCTAAAAAAAAATTGAGACAGTGTTTTTTTTTTCTAATATAAACCCTGTGGTGGATCCAGGTTTTTTGGGGGTGGAGAGGATAGTTGAGAGGACCAACACCAACCCATCCTTATCTTGAAATACAAGTTCATTTTTCAACTGATATTACAAAAGTTTATACATTAGCTAATTAGCAGCTAGAATATATTTCATTAGTAGAGATAGATAATAGAGCAATGATACCCTTAGCTTATGTCATTAGTCACATGTTATCATAGACGAAAGGAGATGTCTATATGTCTGTCTGTGTGTTTGTCTGTCTCTCTCTCTGTATGTTTGTACCATCATTCTGGTCAAACCTGTGGGTAAATTTCTCTGAAACTAGGCATGATGATAGGCTTTGACCAAACTTAAAACACGGGCTAAAATATCTGAGAAAGGGAGTAACATGGGCTGGGTTTCACCTGGCCACACCTCTTCCTTTCCCTGTGTAACGCTAAAAATGCCAAAAATGGTATTTCAGTAAAAACACTTGAACCTAGGGAGATAGACACATGAACCCATATATATATATATATACATGTATATATGCATGTATATATATATTTGGAATCAATATAATCTGGGAAATGTTTTTAAGTACTTGTATATGACCACACCCATTTTGAGTTCATATCAGGCCCAAAAAATGGCCACAAATGGTACTTTGGTAAGACAAAGCTTTAGAGCGACAGCCTTAAATCATGGTATGCATGCACAATTTGACTTTGAGAGTAACATGGGCGGAATCCTTCCTGGTTACACCTCTTCCCATTGGCATGCAAAGCGAAAAAAAGGAACTTCTGAATAACGCTAAGAAATTAGATCCACGAACCCATTTTAATGTATATTTTGGTTTGTAAGTATGTATGTTTGTATATATGTGTTTAGGCGTCACAGTCAAACACTTGGACAAAAAAGGCCAAATTTGGCATGTGCTCTCCAAGAACCCAGGTGAGCATTATTAAACACATATGGGCATGGTAATGGGTGTGGTTTTGCCATAGCCACACCAAGAGGAAATCATTTTGGATGAAAAAGTTAATTGAAGACTAATCAGGCCAACATTTGGCGTGTGGTCTCCAACTACCTGGGAAAGCATTATTAACCACATTGGGTGTGATTTGTCTATAACCACACCCACTGGATGTCGTTTTAGCTACTAAAAGTCAATCAAATGACTAACCAGAAAGACATTTGGAATATGTTTTCCAAGCAACTGGATGAAAATTATTGATCACATGTGTGTGTGTGTGTGATAATAGGTGTGGTCTGGTCATTGCCACACCAATAGGACATTATTATGCCTGCCAAGAACTCATTTATGAACCAATCAGGCTGTAATTTAGCATATGGAGTGCAAGTAATATGGTGAGCATTATTAACATATGTGGATGTGGCAATGTGTGTGGTTTGGTATTAGCCGCACCCATAGAAAGTTGTTTTGGCTACCAAAAGCTAATTAAAGAAACAACCAAGCTGAAATTTGAGTAGCTTCCATTAATTTTTCATGTTGATATTGGCCTGGCAACGCCGGGTATATGCTGATAGTTTCAGATAAAAATGAGAACATTTTTGATAAAAATGAAGGACAAATCAGTGGTGTACGCAGGACTTTCATTTGGGGGGGGGGGGGGGGGGGCTACTCAAGAAAAAGAGTTGGCATGATGACCACATCCAGAACATTCCTTTAGAATATTCTTTACTCTTCTATGTAGTAGAATCTGAAATAAATGCAACCAATGAAACAGTGACATTTTAATCCCGTGGATATAGTAAATAGATAATTAATCACTGGAGAAATAGTTAAAGCATAGCCTCCATTTCAACATTCATTTTGTATGATTAATACATATACATGTATATGGTTAAAAACAAAACAATAAATACATCCCAACCCCCATTCCTTTAATATAACGATTTGTCCTATTTCAATCCTATAGGTTAACCATCATCGTTTGTAGTCTTAGTAGGTGACATCTACTAAATTCATCTATGGCTGTTAGAATGTCCACAGGATAATGCCAATGGATAAATGTCAAGCCTGCCAGTTAGCCAGTTGTGGTGGATGATAGAAAAACAGTCTCCCTATTTTATCTTATTAATCCTGATCTCAATGATGCTCCTATCTTTTAGTTTGTATACGCTATGATTTTTCTATACATATTTGAAAAAATATCATATTTAAAAATAATTAAAAATTAAAAAAAGGTATATCAGAATATATATCTTTAATTTAACCAGAAAGGTTAGATTAGAAGCTTTCCTAGACTGAAGCAGATATTAGTGTACCCAGTCTCAGGAACAAGCACATACAAATTCGGCTGCTGCTCTGTGAGCTTAGTCCCAAGTGTAGTGTTCTGTCCTGTACTGACTAGTGTTATCCATTGAAAGTCCAACCAGATTGCAATATGGAATATTGTTTGCAGAGACAGTAGTATCACTGCACGAAACATTTCAGCAGCAGTTCCACCAGCCAGCACACGCATGGAAAGGAACTCCATCTTCAAGCATTCCTCAGTCATATACCTGACCATCATAGGTAGAAATTTCTCATACTCCCTCTCACTGCTGGCATCAACTCCAATTGTGAAAGGTAGCAACTGGAGGTTTCTAACTCTTGGTTGATTAAAAAAATATGGGGAATAGAATGGGTTGATGATGGATGTAGCCTTAGTTCATCCACATGTAATTTGCTTTGCCATTTCAGAGTCAGGGTAGAACTTTTTGGTAAGAAACTAGGTTATCTGCAACTGAAAGTGGAAGATTGTGCTCTGTTAAGAAGGCAGCTCTGCACATGTAACTTAGAAAAATAAAAATCATATCTTAACCTAGATAGCATTAGATTTAAAGTAGCCTGTAGGACAAATTCAGTAAGGTGTGATAACCTTGGCTTTTGTGATGCCTTCAGTCTTCATGAAACTGCTTGTAATCTTGGCATTTGCATTTAGCCTCATGCTGATTTCTTTGTGTTTCCTCCCAATCATATGTCTAATGATATCCTTTTCTCCTTGCTTCCAAAACATAAACTCTTCCTTGCAGATTATAGATTTTACACTACCAGGATCAGATCCTTTCAAAACCTATTATTATTATTATTATTATTATTTTTTTTTTTTTTTTTTGGCCACAGAGAATTCAACTTGGTTCTCCTGCCAGTTTTTGAAGCAATAGAAGTTCCTACAAATTACCTTCTAGGTGCAGTTGCTGGAAGAGATGTGGAGTGGCTGGTGCTCATGAGCTGAATCAGAAATCCATTCAAAAATATCATTGGTCAAATATTAACAGCAAAGACATTGGATTAAGACTCTCAGTCTACTCCTTTGACCTGGTAAGGCCTGGACAATAATTTTGTGGTCCTCTCTTAGGGTAAGGTTTGGACAATAAATTTGTTGTGGTTGACTGGAAAAAAAAAAAAAAAAAAAAAAAAAAAAAAAAAAAAAAAAAAAAAACATCACTAACTCAACCAACATAAAAAAATAAGGGACATTTAAAATGATTTGCAGGACTGCAGGATAAGGGTGCAGGACAGTCTCACAAATGTGGGACAGTCAACAAATCTGACAAAGGTATACAAATGATTACACTAGTTACTGAATGACATAAGGTATGGTATCATTGCTCCAAGCACATTAAACACTTGCTGAGTATCAACCTCTCCCACTGATGGAAGGACCATCAATTAAATTGATGATCAACCCCAATGCTGAAACTGTGGCCCACCACTCCCCTACGCCAGTCCCGCTTCACTGTCAAGATGCTGTCATGGCAGGAAATGACCAAGAAATGAGGCTAGCTGTGATTGAACTGGTTCCCATTGGCGAACCCATCACTTGGTGTCACCACATGGTTATACATACCAAAAGAATGAAAAATCACAGCAGATCATCAACTTCCAATCTCAGAATGCCCATGAAACTAGGAGACCCATCTCACGCAGTCACTATTCCATCAGGTGAGATCTGTACCTCATGGCAAAACAATTACCACATTTGATGCCTTGAATGGATACCACAGTGTCCCCATCTGTGAGCAGGACCATCACTTTGCCACATTCATCACCCCATGGGGGAGATACCGATACTGCACTGCTCCTCAAGGATACATCACTTTGGGAGATGCTACTTGTGATGCTATGAAGAGTTTATATCAACAGTACCCAACGAACCAAATCTATCAGGATATGCTACTCTGGGTGAATGATTTGGATGGAACAAAGCTTCGGTCAAGTGGCCCAATGGCTTGATATTTGTGGCCGGAATAGTATAACCCTGAACCCTGGCAAATTTGTGTTCAGTCATGACACAGGTGAGTTTTCTGGCTTTGAGATCACCATAGACTGTGTTCAACCCTGCAAGAAATACTTTTGAGGAAATGTGGAGCTTCCTACACCAAAGAACATAACTTATGTGGTCATTCTTCGGTCTATCAACCAGGTGTCATATGTATTCTGCATAGATGAGAAGATGCTTCCCTTTCATTAACTGTTGAAACCCAGCACTTTTTCCACTGGGATGACTAACTCAATAACTTATTTGAAGAGTTTAAACTTGTTATAGGAACTGAGATTACTGAAACTGTCCCTATAGGCAGTAAAACTAGGTTGATATGTCTAGCCATTCACCGATCTAAGACAGGCATCAGATTTTGGCTATTCTAACAATACTGAAAGTATCCCAGTACCTACCTACTTGGCTCTTATATAGGATAGAAAATCACATCTGTCAGCAGTCACTTTACTTACCTCTGCAGAATCTTGCTATGCACCAGTTCAAGGTTAAACCAAGGCAGTGGCTAATGCACTAGAGAAGTCCAGACACTTTGTTCTTGGATGTATGGACCTCATCATTGCTTTGAGTCACAAACCACTCCACAAATTTTTTTCAGAAATCTTAAGGAGAAGACCCTGTAATACATATTCTACATGGTTCACATACCAGACAGAGCTGATAACACTACTTAACACTGCTTAATGCTACCCCACAGGCAATCCCCACCATTCCAAGATGCACTAAGTAGATGACATAGCTACTACCTGTGACACAGAAAAAATATCCCTCCTTAGCATTCCCCATACCTGCATCCCGGCATTAGGTATGCAGAGGTGACTCTAAATACCTTCAAAAAGGTTGTCTGTATCAATACTGTACGATCTACCTACCATATCATCCCTCAGCTTCCTTCAATATACACTTGGGACTGTGCTATCATTGCGACTACCAGTGATGAAAGTATGGCACAACTCATCAAGATCATTGAGTCAGGCATACCTCTTAGACAAGTCTGCTTGTGTGTACTTCATGCAGCTCACCAAGGTGTGTCTCTGGTGACTGCAATGGCCGAAGTAACCATATTTTGGTCTGATATCACTCCTGCTATAACATAACTCAGTAATTGTTGTAACCATTCAACTGCATGGCTTCCTCAAAACTTAGTGCACCATCCACTCTGCCCTGTCTCCTCTATGTACACATTTCATTGTGTCTGCTTCGATTTCTTCCATTACAATGGTGTTAACCTTACACCTTGTGATTGTTGACAAATACTCCAACTGGCTGATTGTTGAAAGGACCTCAGGGGGTTTAACTGACTTCATCAACAGCCTAAGGAGATCATTGTGACATGCAGTACAGAGAAGGAGAAATCAGGGGAACAGAGGGGGCTTTGGCCCCCCAAATATATCACAGGGGGCTCAACCCCCCTCCCCCCAACTCAGAGCACCCACTTTATTTCAAATGCCTTACATTATCATCAATGCTATAAACAAAATGCATTATTAGTGTCCAAGATCAATCATTAGGAGAATTCCCAGATAATATGAAGAAATGGTATCATCCACTAGTAGTTAAGATGTACTATTTCATTCATACACACAATGAGAATCACACCAATTATAAATTTATAGCTGTACAGCATGCAGAAGCAACACTAGTTGAGCAATTTAGCAGCTGTAGCTTGCAACTCATTAAAAGCAAAGAATCAACCATCATGGTTTGCAATCATTGCTGACGAAGCAATGTATGAATCAACTGATATTGAAGGAAAACCAGCACATTTTTTGATAAGGCTGTGATGATCACTGCTCAGAAGCACAATACTAATACCAGCTATAATTGCCTGTTACCAAAACCTTGGATGGAAGATAGGAGTGAGCCACACATATTTACAACAGAAAAGCATACTTCTGTCAATCTCCATTGTGATTGTAGTTTTTTCCTGTTATAGCTGATGAGGCACCTCCTTTATCCTTCTCTCTTTCTGCATCTTTTTTTTTCAGAGGCTTTTTGGTGGATTGCTAGGCCCTGTTGGCTCAGAAAGGATGACAGCAAGGCATTGCTTCTCTAATGCCATGCAAAAGTTAATTAATGCCATGCAGAATTTAATTAATGCCATGCCAAGTTGATAATTCCACGCAGAAGCACAAGTCACCGATAAACACTACTGGGGGGCCTAGATATAACGTAATGCATCCGCTCTATGAGTGTTGTAAGGCCTGGCGTTCAAAACTATTTCCCACACGCTCAAAAACTGACCTTTGAAATTAAAAAGAGCAAATACTCTGCCATAAAATAAAAACAAAACGAAACACTATGGAATGATTATCTGTGAGCAGTTAAATCCCAGTGAATCAGAGGTAAGTATTGTAACTTTAGTAATAAATATGTATTCCTTAGTACATTATTACTCAGTTTTAACAGTGGTTTCAGTGGGTTCCTCAGTCCTACCACTTTAAAGGGGGGGGGGGGGGGTTGGAGGATTACCTATTGTTATGTGAGAGCATCTCTGGTTGAGATGAGAAATTGAATTTAAAAAGTGTGTGTGTGTGTGTGTGTGTGTGTGTGTGTGTGTGTGTGTGTGTGTGTGTGTCTCTCTCTCTCTCTCTCTCTCTCTCTCTCTCTCTCTCTCTCTCTCTCTCTCTCTCTCTCTCTCTCTCTCTCTCTCTCTCTCTCTCTCTCTCTCTCTCTCTCTCTCTCTCTCTCTCTCTCTCTCTCTCTCTCTCTCTCTCTCTCTCTCTCTCTCTCTCTCTCTCTCTCTCTTGTTCATGTGCTTCCAAATGTTCTTTCTTGGGAATCTTCTAGTTCTTTTGATTCATGGCTGAGTTTATTTTTCCCTTTTTTTCCACAGTCTTATTGGTTTTGTTTTGTTTAAGTTGTTTTTTTGTTGTTGCTGTTTTTGTTGTTTCTTTTGGTTTATTTCATTTTTTCCTTAGCACCACATTGTCATTTAAGTTTATACCAGTTCGTAAATCATATCCGCAAAAGTTAGTTGCATTCAAGTTGGGATTGGGTTAGGCAATGGCTGGCTATGGCTAGGAAAATTGATATGTTTAGGTCTAAAGTTAAGGCAAGACGTGGGCAAACTTTGGGCAAACTTTGGGCAAACTTTGGGCAAACTTTGGGCAAACTTTGGACGAATGCTACGACATGTTTTGACTGTTTTCATAAAGCTACACCTGATTTTGATGTTATGTGGTTGGAGGGGAGAGCAATTTAAAACTCTCTTCTCTTTTTTTTCTCCCCCCCCCCCCTTTTTTTTTCCCCCCTCTTTTTTTTCTTCTTCCATGGACCAATATCAAAACATCACACACTTGAAACTTCATTTATTCATGATAACATCCCTTCTTGCTCATATTTAACTAACTAAATACACAATATTTTATCATTTCTATGGATTTCACTGTAGCATAATAAATAAGGATATTTTTACTCTGGTATTACCATCCATATCTTTTGCTGAGATTATATGCATAGCTATATAAATAGTGCTGACTAATTTATTTGTTATACTCTATCTTTCTTTTTCAGAAAATTTTGTGGGAACCTCGCTGTTTACCACATATTATTGAATGGAAAACACTCCACATCCCTCATATCTTTTTAGAAACAATTGAGTCCCCCTCTGCTTAATTATGTGGGAAACTTCCAAATCAGATGAATCAAACATTGAAATACAAGTGCCTTCTAACTTGATAGGAAGGAAAAGGAGCCACCAGTATTACCACTTAGCACCCAAACCTATAAAATATAATAGATACTCTCTATATAATCAAATACAGAGACCAGAGCAACAAAAGAGGATGTTTTTATCAGTGAATCAGACGCAAAAGAAGAAAGCAGAACAACAAAAGGTGATATCTTCTTCAATTAATCAGAACATACCAATATCACTACAGCAAAAGATGACATCTCTGTCAATGCATCAGACTAAAAGGAAGAGAAGAAGAGCATGTGGCAACTGTCCAGAATGCTTAAGATTTGATTGTGGTGAATGTCTTTTCTGTAAGGACAAGCCCAAATTTGGAGGATTAGGAACAAGAAAACAGAGGTGTAAACAAAGAATATGCTCCAACCTCCAAAAGGATAAGGTACACTTGCATACAACTGGCAGACATAACAGATGCAGCCTAGAATATAATGATATGCCCATAGGAAATGGTGTGACCAAGTGTGGCCCAGCCCATTTCCCTACCTGAGTCAAGTTGTGCTTGCTTGTTTCTAGGTCTCCAGGTTCATGGATTTGACAATCCATATGTAACATAATATCCCATGAGCCAGAAGATTGGTCGGTACCATTTTGGAGGGAAAAGATTCATTATATTTTTTGAAAAGGTATATACCCATATAGTTGGAAAATGTATGATAGCTTTACAGAAGTGGTAGCTTTAGGATTTTATGGCACTTTTTGTAATTATACCTTTATTTTTCAAATTTTAACGGTAAGGACATAACACAATATATATGTACAATTAATTTATGATGGATCAACATAATTCTTTTAATTAAATGGTTAAACTCTTATCATATATACCTCATCTTGGTGGAATTTAGAACACATCTTACTGCTAGCTTATAAAAAAAAGAGCACTGAGAACATATTTGAAAGATTCATAATTTCAGTGACTGGAATTCTCTGAGGAAGGCTACATTCACAAAAAGAAATGGACCCAGTAATTTCAAGGATAGTATTATTTTTATTGGTATTAGTTACAAGATAGTACTAACATAACATGCTAGTAATATTTCTATGGTCTTATTTCTCTGTACTAATCCTAATGGATGTATCCAAGGACTACTAAAAGCAGTGTATTTATGCATAGATGAGTCTAAAATGTTACACCCACTCCATGGTCATATCATCCACCACAGTTCAATAATTTTTCTGTACATGCTAAATTGGAGCATCTTCTTGTGCGCCTCCTTACAGAGATCCTGATATAAAGAATTAATACATAATGTAACTACTCTTGTCTGATCATTCAGTCAGGATATGTTTGCTATAACATGTGAATGCCTTTAAATACCAAAGTGCATATATAATTCAAACACTCACTGAAATCGTTGAGCTTATCCTGACATTGAACAGGTTTGAGCATAGCAAATTTTCTGTTTTGATGAAGAGAATGATACTGCTCACTGTCTTTAGAAGCTAGCAAGTGGATTCAATCATGGAGTTGCACTTCCAGCATCTATCAAACCTAACATTTTTACTACTCTCGCTTACGATAACATAGATCAACTAGAAGAGACTCTTAGAGGAAAGGGTACCTCTCATAGAGTTAAGGGCATTGCTTTCCAAGCCAAGATTTATGGACCTAATTTACCTACACATGCGCATCCACAAATGGAAAGAAAAAAGTTAAGGTCAGTGATCAGTGAACATCAAGATTTGGAAACCTATTAGGTACCCTTGTGAGCTCACACCTCTTCTAACTAAGCAAACCCATGTCCAAGAATCTGAGAAGGCAGCTAAATTGGCCAGCAAGAACAACCTGTTGTTGATCTCTGTAGACTAAAAGATTTTTTTAAAAAGTCAGATAATCTCAAGCTGGACTTGATATAATTATGAATTAGGTCCAAAATTGAATGATAGGTTTGGGATTCTCAACCATTTAGAACAATTCAAGAAAAATTATTCACTTTTAGGAAAAGCTGCTGAAATTTTCTGGAAACAGAAGCTACATGATAGCTGAATATGGTAGTGTAATTCCAGGCCGGTTAAAGGACATTTAGGAAGTAAAAATCTAAGCTTCCACATGCAGAATTACAGTCAGGAAAATTAAGGAAGGATTAGGAAGCAGTATTCACTGCAGTTAACCTCATTCAAGATGGGTAAACCTTTAATTTTGTTGAGAAATAGGCCTTATTAGCATCTCTTCTGATGTAATAATATGGCACAATGATGCAACCTCAAGAAGGAGGAAATTTTATCCAATCCCTTTTGACCATTCCCTTGTGACCATTCCCTTGTGATATGTCCACACTTAATTGATGACTACTTAGAAAGACAAAAAAAGCTGCATTTGCAAGAGCTTTGCAGAATAATATGACAGTAACAAAGCTACTCCCAGAAAGTAATAAGTTATTTTGGGAGATGTTGCCACTACCTTTTTGTCAATGGTACTAAGTGAAGGGAGATTGAGAAACTGAATAAATGTTATTTAACACTTACCGGAGATGTCCATCAAGAGTTTGGACAGGTCTGGAAGGGACGAACAAACAAGATATAAGCTTTTGAGTATTCAAGCATGCAGATAGTGACACAGTGGGGGGATTTCTTGTTTAGCTGTACTAATAAAGCAGTTTGATAGGTTTCATAGTTAGTGAGTGGATGAAGGAGGATTATGGAAGGAAGCTGCTGGAGAAGGTTCTATTTGTGACCATAGAGGAAGAATGCTATAGAATCTCAACTGATGGAAGTTGTTTTTTTTTTGGTATGGATACATGCATGGCACTTATTCCCATGCACACATACACTGGATGTGACACTGTCAGTGTTTTCACAGGCAAAGGTAAGGCAGAAGCTCTGAAATTATTGAAAAATAACAAGAAAATAATGGAATTTTTTTAAGTTAGGTCAGGAATGAGACATTTCTGCAGATTTTGTGGAAATGATAAACACACCAGTTGATAAAAATATAAATTGCTGAATACTACCATTCTCAATAATCAATACAGATGATGAAATAGGGACATATAAACTGGAGAAAATACACCATCCATCAACTGAAAGTGTACCGGATTTCAATTCCTAAGAAGCAACAAGAAACACCCAGCTAAGTTTGCAAATGTCATTTTATCCAACATGCTGTTATTTAGAAATATCTCTATGCAGCAGGCCACTCTTTTTCAGAGTAACCAACTTGAAACAGATAAATTTCAACCTGGAAAGATCTTTGTAACCTTACTACCTGCTGATACACAGAACACACACATTTTTATTTGTATGTGTCAAACTTCAACAATAGGAACAGTTAGTAAGAAGGATTATGCTTCTCCACTGACACTTGCCAGCAGGAAGGTTTCGGAGTAATTATATTCAATAGATTACTCAATTGACTTTTTCTCTCTTTTCCTCTCTCTGTCTCTTTCTCATTTTATTTTTTTATTTCATTGTACTTACTCAGGTGTGTCAATCTTTGAGGAAAGTTATGTGTGTGAGTGTGTGTGTGTATGTCCATCCTTCATAGGAGGATGGAAAGAGATTTGCAGGAAGAGATATTATATTATTGTATTGTGTGCCAGAACTTCAATATTAAAAATTAATAATATTTTTTCTCATCTTTATACTTCAGGGATCCACTTTAGTGTTATCTCCTGCCATGGAATCCTCCTTTTTGGGATATCCTAATGTGAAACATCATAATGTGGAACTTCCAATTGAGGACTTCCTCGAAATGAAACATCTTCATGAACAGAAACAAAGTGTAACAAGAGAATGCAAAGCCTGTATCCGGTGCAAAGGTAGGTTGCCCACCAGAATGAACCATAACAACAAGTTCCATAGTCACTCCTTCATAAATAAATCTATGGAGGCCAATCCAGAGAGAATACCACAAGACATATTACAATATGATAGCTTTGATGAAGTAATTAAGACACACTTCTTTCTCTTCTTTTTCTTCCACCAACACAATCTATTACTCAACCCTTAAGATCATGTTATGCATGTTTAGACAATTACAAATTAATATGGCAAAGCCTGGAACTATGCTTAAGCTTCCATCTCCAGATTCTAATTCTCATTCAATACAACCTTTAACGATAAATATTGCTAAAACTTCTCTTCCAGAATCTTTTAAGTCTTATATCCTATGTTCTGGAGATAGAGCAAAAGGATTGGTCATTTCTAAAGAGGCAAAGAGTACTTCAAAAGCATTGATTCAAGATACCCCAAATTCTGTGAGTTTTAAACTCAAATCATGTATAAATGATAACTCCAGGCATCCCAGTGTTTCCTGTCCATCCCCTAATAACGACATCTCCTTCACACCACTTACCAAAACCAAATTTCTGCAGCAACCCAAGAAACAATATGGAGCATCAAAGGTCAAAATGCCTTCAGGTAAGCAATATTCAGTCTAGAGAAGTATATTAATTTTTTCTTTCTCTCTCCCAGGTCATCCTGCTGATGTATGTAAATGGACAGTGACGCATGTTGTTGATTATTTCGAATCTACCACAGAATGCCGGGAATATGTGGAGTTGTTTGAAGCCCATGGACTAGATGGGATCACACTACTGCTGCTTACTGAGGAAATCTTGGTCAAACACTGGTGTGTGAAGCTGGGTCGTGCCCTGAAGATCATGAACAGAATCACACGTCTGAAGCAGTACCAAAGTCATATGATTGAAAAAAAATTAAATTAATTAACGCTACTCACCACCCCCTTTCCTAAGTTATGTCCTTTTTATTGAAGTTTACTGAGTAAAACATTGATCAACTATGTTCAAAAGGTGTTTATTTCATTCGCTATTATATGCACATAGCTACATATACATGTACTCAAATCCTGATGTGCATGTAATCTTGGGTATGTTACTGAACCCATATCTTTGAACTTTTATTTTTAGAAAATTGGGCCAGTAAAATTGATGACTTTTGCCTCAATATACTTGCTCCAAAATTTGTATGCACAATAGAGTTGCATTGCTAGGAAAAGGTTATGCCCAAAATTTTTATAACTTCAGCTGTCTCTACTTCTTTCACATACAAATTTCCTTCATCATTTGATGGTGTCTGCAAATATTCCACACATGTTTCCTTAGGATCTCTCCAATAACTCAAAAAAGTACTTTTTTAAATTCCAGCTAAAATAGTTTTTTCGGCGGACATGTTGGGACCACTCATATGTCCTTTCTAGAGAGGTTGTCATCTATCACAGGTCTGCCCAAGATCGACCACTAAATATCTATTGAAGTCATAGTAATAATCTTTCATGTTACTACACATAATTGGATCTACTTACCACTATCATGGGGAGTATATACAAAGATCATTTCCTTTTACTAGAATGAAAATATGGGGGTGGGGGTGGAAGCACAAAGATAGTGATTAGGAATGAAAAATTAGAAACTTATTGAATTAATGTTCATGCCCTGTCTCAAAAACTCAACTGTCATGCATCTTTTTTTGTGCTTTTCTTGAAAAACAATAGCTATTGAAGGGGGGGGGGGGGGGGGGGGGGTTGGCACAGAGAGATCAACAAGGGATTCTGCTCCAAAGCTATGAACAGAATTGCTAGGTTTTGCCTGGAAAAGATATATCTACCTGCTGTAGGGACTAAAATCCTATATTGAGATGGAAAATGAACTGATGGAAAATCTTCTGGAGTCATTCACCTCACTTTGCAACAGTCATGGCTCATGAACCTATTTTAGCATGTGTATCATTATTCTTGTCTTTTGTTCATTCAATTTCACATACAGGCTGGGGGTGTGGCTTTTGTCCCTTCTGAGAAGTCCATTTTCAATGGATTTACTGGAAGCTTCCCTAGCTTTTTTTTGTTGTTGGGAGTTAGGAGGGTCTGTTTTCAGAGGTACTGATCTATTAGCTCTTGTAGGAAATCAATCAGTGCCTATCTGTTCATCCATTTTATAGAGGTTGTCCCTATTTCAGAGAGTCTGTTTAGATATTATCACATGAAGCATGAGGATATTCTATGTGTCCAATCTAAAGGTAGGGTTCCCAGATGGGCATTTTTAATGACGCAAGTCCTGAAATGGCATTTTTTGGACCCCTTGGCCATTTTTGAATAAAAAGGGGCTTTTCTTAGTTTGGTGGAGGGAATGGAAATATCATTACATTACTCATCCACTTTATCCTGTATATGATAAAAGAAAGATCTTGCACTACTTGCAATAGCAGTTGTTTGATGGCTTCTTAAGGCCCCACAAAGATTCATTGTAACTGTTTGCATGCTTGTGCAATAACAACTGAGATTGTGATTTATAAAAATTGGGAAAACTGTGGTCAAAATATACTTCCTCAGGAAAGAAATGCCTATGCTCCAAATTTTTTTGGATTGGGATATCATCATGGCTGAGCACATGGGAAGGAAGGAGAGAAAGAGTTAATCTTATGCATGAAAATATAAAGCTTAATGGGCGAATGATTTTCCTTGGGTGAAAAAATGACCCGAATGGAAGTGAGCAAGCATCTTGTACCAGCTGGAAAAGGGTATTATTTTCTTTCACTAAGATACTGAGAAGCACAAAAAGGATGTTAGAGCAGTTCAATTCTATACTTTCATCTGTTGCAAAGATTACCCTTTACATTTCAGTGTATTGGGGTTTTGGAAGAAATTATGGTGAGGCATAGAATCTTCATTTCGGGGGGGGGGGGGGGGGGGGGGGGTTTCACTGTTACTCCAACTAACTTGCCACTGCACCACACCTTCACTGGCATTTCTGGCATACCTTCTAAAGTGTTGCTAATTGTACTTTTAAAATAAGTACGTCCCTACACCTTTCACATCACATACCCTCTTGGTCTCCAGCCACCTCTCTGTCACCACAAAAGCACAGAGATTAACAATATCAGTGCCATAGACAGCCTTGCCACAAACCATTTCCCACTCTAATCTTACCCTGCAATTCTTTATCTATCTACAATTCGGCCTTCATACTATCACGATTGGAAGAATCTGATGATTGGAAGAATGTGGTGATGTCAATCAGGTAGTTATGCCAAATCTTTGTTAGAAACTGAACTATATTACTTTTATGTTTTCATTTATACTTTTGCATTGTTCATTTTTAGAATTAAATTATAGAGTGTATCTGGTTCTTCTGTGTGCATTAAATGAACTGTGATTGTGGTGAATGAACTTCGGTTGTATCAATTGATTTAGAAACAGTTGTTAGCTTCATTGAGACTGGAGACAATTGGGAAGTAATTCTGAACTCTTACATGATTGTTCCAGCCAGATTTAAATTACTGAATGAATTGTTTGAATTAAAAAGAAACATCAGTCTTCATATTGTAGCATATCACAATTTTAATCATGACAGAACCTGAGTTAATAAAAAGGAAGAAGTAGAGGCTCTGCGGAGGACATGGCAGTTGAAAAAAAGGAGCTATGATGCATTTTTGGAATTAAGAGATTTCATGATTACATGCTTGGACACCATTCTGAATTAATGGGTCTGTTGAGGGAGAACTGTTCAATTTCAAGAAAAGTTTCTGCTCTTACCAAGCGTTTGTGTTCTATTATATATTTTGGTTTGTATGTATGTATGTATGTATGTATGTATGTATGTATGTATGTATGTATGTATGTATGTATGTATGTATGTATGTATGTATGTATGTATGTATGTATGTATGTATGTATGTATGTATGTATGTATGTATGTATGTATGTATGTATGTATGTATGTATGTACATACATATGTGTATCTAGGCCTCACGGCCAAACCCTCCAATTAAAAAAAAGCCGGAATATGGTATGTGATCTCCAAGTAACAAGGTGAGCATTATTAACAGCATATGGATGTGATAGTGGGTGTGGTTTTCATAGCCACACACACAGGAAGTTGTTTTGACTGCCATAAGCTAATCCAAATACCAATTGGGCTGAAATTTTGCATGTGCTTTCCAAGTATCCAGGTAAGCACATTGGGTGTGGTTTGACCATAGACACACCCACAGAAATTTGTTTTGCTATCACAAGTTAATTAAAGGACCAATTAGGCTAAAATTTGGCATGTGGTTTCCAAGGAATTGTGTTAGCATTATTAGGTACGTTTGGGTTTGGCAATGGGAGTGGTTTGGTAATGGCCACACCCATAAACAGTTATTTTGGCTGCCAAAAAATTATTTATGGACCACTCAGGCTAAGATTGGATGTATGGACTATAAGTAACTAGGTGAGTTTTATTAACCACATATGGGGGTGCTAATGGGATTTGGTTTTGTCATAGCCACACCTAAAGGAAGTCAATTTTTTGGCTAGCCAAAGCTAATTTATGAACAAACCATGCTGAAATTTGCCATATGGACTACAGTTAACTGGGTGAGCACCATTAAACATCTGGGTGTGGTTTCATTATAACCACACACACTGGATGTCATTTTGGTTACTAAAAGCTAATTAAAGGACCAACCAGGCTGAAATTCGGAATGTGGTTTTCAAGTAATCAGGTGAACAATATTGACCACCTGTGGTTGTGTCAATGGGTGTGGTTATGTCATTGCCACACCCATAGGAAATTGTTTGGGCTACCAAAAGCTATTTAAAGATCCAATCAGGCCAAAATTGCATAAGTGGTTTCCAATTAACCTGGTTCATGTTATTCATCATGTGTTTATGGCAATGGGTGTGGTTTTATCATAACCACACCTACAAGTAGTTATTTTGGCTACCAAAATCTAATTGAATGACCAGCCAAGCTGGAATTTGACATGTGGCCTCCAAATAACTGGTAAGCATTATTATCCACGTATGAATGTGTTAATAGGTGTGGTTGGGTCATAATCAAACTCAGAACAAGTTGTTTCAGCTACCGAAAGCTAATTAAACAACCTATCATGCCGAAATTTGGCATGTGGTCTGCAAGTATTTGGGTAAGAAACATTAACCATATATGGGTGTGTCAATGGGTGTGTCAATGGGTGTGGTTTTATGATAGCCACACACACACATACACACACACAGGATTTTTTTATGACTAAAGCTAATTAAAGAACCAACCAGGCCAAAATTTGAGTGGCTTCTATAATTTTTTATTTTGGTATTGGCCGGGCAACGCCGGGTATATGCTGCTAGTAATCTATATACTAGTATACATTGATTTGCTGTGGTACTAAGGTTTTAAATGCTGACGCCCCCTGTAGGTTACTTTTACCAGTGGAACAGGCAACTACTGAAACACTCCCAGAAATTGAGCTCATTTTAGTACACCTGAATAGCTCATCAGTGACTGTGAAAGGTATCCGATTATGGACAAAATAAGACCTGAAACTTGCTCGTGTTTAACAACTCTTATTGCATGGATAGTCAGGTAACTTGATTCCAAATTGAATTCATTTACGTTTAAAGGAGTAGAGCTGTGTTCTTATGATGAATCTATTTATGGGGAACTAGAGTAGTTATTCCAAGCATAAAAAAAGGTGATGTTACCAAAATTATGTGAAGGACACCAAGTAATGTCCAAGATAAAAGTGTTGTCAAGGATGTACGCATGGTGGCCAAGAATTGATTCAAATATAGAGAAGTAAATAGGCTCTTGCAGTGACTGTCGAGTATCAGTTAGCACTACTAATTGCACCAATGAATCCATAGAAATGGGCGACTAGATTGTGGTCTTGATTGCATTTAGATTTCATGGGTCCTTTTGCGGATTGAATATTTCTCATTATAATGTGTCCCCTTTCGAAATGGATTCAAGCTTTTTGAGAACAGAAAACAACTTCAAATATAGTTATGATGCACTCAGAATTGTATTCGTAAGATTTGGCTTTCACAAATATATTGTGCATGATAATGGTATGCCTTTCTTGAGTGAGGAGTTTATACATTTCCTGCACCAGAATGCTAAACAAGCACATGATTTTCATCCTGTAATTTGCATAATGTGCTATACAGATAGTAAAAAGGCCTTAAATATGATATCAGGATACAATAATTAAATATTTTTTAAGTTCTTCTGACTTATCATATTTCACCAGAGTCCATAACTGGAGTGTCTCCTAAATTGTTGGTGAGAAAGAGATTGAGGACAAAGTTAGATTTATTGAAGCATAATACTGCAGCAACTTTAGAAGAGAAATGGTCGAAACAGAAATGTCAACATTATGCATGAGCTAAACTCCAAACATTAAAGTTGGAACATTCAGTGCTTTCAAAAAATTTGGTAATGGATATACATATTTGTGCAGAAAGATGACAAAAGATACTTGTCCTGTTTCTTCTCATGTGCTATTGCATAATAAAAGACAATGATTTTGTCATCAGGTTCAGTTGCATCATAGAGTTATTGACTCTAATCCCTTGAATGAATAAGATGTGGAATCTATTTCAATGAATTTGTCCAGTCAAGTGAAGAAGCATCTGCATTACCTGCTATTATTGAGCTTGACCCACACTTGTCTGAAAGGATGAGCATAGTAATAAAGATCATGGAATTGGAAATCTGGCTGACCATTATTCACAAATGAACCAAGCACCATCAGAAAAATATCAAGCCAGTTGAACTTGGTATATTCTTTCATATTATTCATCTTTTTTTTTCTTTCTTTTGAAATGGAAAGGAATGTGTATCTTTATTAGAGAAATTTATCATTTACCAGTACTAACAGAAAACCCATCCTATGGACAGTTTTTAAGTCGGTCACCTACAGTGATAAACATGCTTAGTAAGCTTTATGTAATATGCAGGGATTATTGACACTGATCTCATTAATCAAACAAATGTGATACAATTAATAAACATGCCATGTTTCTGTGGTAAGTTGTGTGCATTATCACAAAAACACACCCATAGACAAAAACACGCCCATAGCCACCCGATCTGAACAAAAATTTTGTGAGGACGTGCAGTGAGATGCCCTAATCATACCCTGAAAGTTATGTAAATATCCTTCAAGCAGTTTTGTAGTTAAAGTCTGCATATAGACAGATTGACCGACCGACCGACCGACCGACCGACCGACCGACCGACCGACCGACCGACCGACCGACCGACCGACCGACCGACCGACCGACCGACCGACCGACCGACCGACCGACCGACCGACCGACCGACCGACCGACCGACCGACCGACCGACCGACCGACCGACCGACCGACCGACCGACCGACCGACCGACCGACCGACCGACCAACCGACCGACAGACAGACCAATGGACAGACAGACAGACAGAGAGATCAAAATAAGATTAAAATAAGATATTAATGTATACAATAGGAAATAACAGTCCACTATTATAGTGTTGAGTGTTTGAGTCATACACAACTACCTATGCCTTCAGTCAGGCATTCAAGGTATGTCCACGAGCTCGTGCACAATTTCCATGCATCTCTTTCGAACTCTCGCATTAGTATATTCTCTTCTTCTTCACTCAATAAATTCAATCCATTTCCATCATCTGATGTAACAAATGACACATCCGACATTTTGTCCAATTTGGAGTGCTTCACACCCTTCTTTTTGTATCTCTTGTTACAAGATTTCTTTCGTTTATATTTGGATTTGGATTGGCAGGCCTTCTCTTTTGGCTTAGTATGATCAGATTCTACACATGTTGCTGCATTTTTCTCATCATCTTTGGCCAGCACTTCTAATATCTCTTCAATGGTAAGTGTTATATGTTCTCCTTGGTCCTGCTCATACTCGATAAAACCTATTTTGTCTTCTAAAAATTCTTGAAAGTAAGAAACATCTTGCACTTGCTTAGCGACAGGCAAACTTTTCTCTTTAAAAGTTTCCATTTTTCTTCCTGTTGACTCTAAGCTCATTTTTTCTAAAGGGTTGCTTGCACAAATACTTGGCATCATAGTGAGAGTATCATTTTGGAAAAATTCACTGTCCCCGAAACTAATGTCTTCTTCTTGATGAAGGCAATGAGAAGCACTCTTGTTGCTAGTTGAGACCATTTCTCCCAAGAAATCTTTCATGTTACCAATGTTATATTGCAGGTTACTTGAAGTTCTTTGAACATGTATTGAGTTATTTTCTGCTGAAATTTTTTCTTGTTGCACATGCTGGCCTGCATTTTTAATTTTTGTGGTATTAAACATTGCTGTGATGTCTTTGCAGCAAATGAAATTATGAGGAGCATGCATATATCCAAATGCTGCTGGGACCATTGAACCTGGGGCGAATATAAGAATAAAAATAGTTCAAAATATGATCACTAAAGGGAAATACAAGAAGTGGGGGGAGATTGGACTAGTCCTTAATATAAACATAGGGAATCATTTTTTTTATTTTCTGACTTCATAAAGACTGTCGGACATAACCATCACACCAAACAACTGTCAGCAGCCATTCATGATACCTGGGACAATGTTTAACATAACCAGTAAGCTTCACAAGGTTAACTCAACAGCTGATCTATATCAGATCAACATAGCCACACCCACCTAATTTCATTACAGACATCCATTTACTTGTATGAACATGCACATGTACTATTGCCACATATATGAAAAGCTGTAAACTTTCCAGCTAGGCTAATCACCCTGGGCTCCTAAGTCTAAAAGGTAATAACTAGATAGTTAACTGAACTATTTAGCACTCCAACGTTTTTTCTAGTTCTCTACATCATAATTATTCATGATAGTGTAAACTCTTGTGTTATACACATATCTTCTTTAGTATTCTTATTTGATAATTTTCTGTCAAGCTATATACCAGTGGTACTTATTAAGTTCCGTTGTAACCACTAATAACAAGGTTAAATTTACATCATTGAGTAACAAGAGCAGATCAGGATCATCTCACGATGTCTGGCTAAATATTAAGAAGCATGAAAAATATCTCTACATGTTCTATTTGACCAGAAATCATGTCATTTTAATCACATTCACATCAGTCAATAAAATGGCATGAACTCACTGCATGCAAGTTTAGAAGATACAGGCTGCAACTGCAATTCTTCTTTTTCCTGAAAATCCGATATTTCACACTCTACCTTTTCCATTTTGGCCGGAACCATCTCCCATTGTAGTCCCTTCTTTAATGTCATATTTCCCTCAACCACTCGCTGGAAATTAGTGCTTAGTGAAAGGCAATGCCTCACAGAGTTCTGCATATGGTGATAATAATAAAGATTAGGTTAAACTTACAAATGGTACCTTCCTATGCTATTATCATTATACTTTACTCCACTGATTTGTGTTAGCTTACTCTGATTATGATAACATATTTAACTACAGTATAATTTATGGGATATCAGAATCTAATCCAAATTATATATTACACAAATTCTCTGCAAACTTTAACTGAGTTGACTATCTTCCTGAAGCCATCATTTGTGCAAAATAACCAAAAATACCAGTGAAGAGAATTCAACTGAATTTAAAATGCTCCTAAGGCCTGTAAATAGTAGTTCAATGGATTCAAACTAATCACTTTAAATTTGTCTATAACATGAACTTTTTTAAATTATGAGGAAATCATCCCGAGCCAAAACTTACTTTAGGAAGTTCAAGCATGATGGAACTCAAACCTGAAACTTGTATATATATCCAAATTAACTTGATAATTAATGACTACCAAAAAGATTCTGTCAAAGTCCTAGTTGCTATATTAAAATATGAAATACCTTACTGTCAGTTGTTGCTGTTTTTTATTAAGCATGCACCTAACCAGACTTTTACTTGCTCAGAGATATAGTTGCACTTTCAAATCATCCAAAATTAAGTGTTCAACTTCCTTAAATTCAAGGAAAAAAAATTATCCCTGACAGCTACCATCTATCTATACTATAAAGTATGAATAGTCTGTCTGTCTGTTTGTCCATGTATCCATAATTCAAGCTTGAACAGTTGAAGTTAGACCCACAAACCCATATATCAGAGAGTACGGTAGTACTCTCTAAATAGGGATGATCACAAACAATGGTGGCCTCATTGACTAAAACAACATGAAAGCTTAACTTTCTCTGCTATGGCTCAAACCAAGGCCACAAAACTCAACTCCAGTCCATATAAGCTGCAACACAAACTACCAAGATAGCTTCTGTCCTCTAAATCAATCGCTAAAGTAGCGAGCGGAGACTCATCAAATCACCAAATATTCTTATCTTTCTTCTTATTATTTTTCTTCAGTTCCAGGGCTGGAGCCTAGCTGGCTACAGCAAATCATGCATTCATTATACTAACAACTTATTATTTCTTTGGACTAGGTCCACGACCTCTTCATTTGCTTCACCATACTAACAAACTACCGAAGTATATCCCAGACTAATAGCTACAGTGTTGTTGTAGCTGCCATTTTGACAGTACCAATTCGTCTACACACACAATTTAAAACCAGTTTATGTGTGAGACTATGAATATCATTTAATACATTTTTAAAGATATAGAAACTTCAAAATTTCCACTAACAGCGAGTCTCTCTACTACTACTACCACCACCAGAACCACACTTCCAAATCTTGAATGTAAGTCAAATTCTTTAGCTAAATTTGTTACAGCTAGTCATAGCACTGTTATAGCTAGCTAACTGTTACTTCTTTCTGCTTTTGGCAGTGACCTCTCTGAAGCTCTACACTGCTGACAATGAGTCTCTCTCTCTCTGAAGCTCTACACTACCAACAGCAGCTTCTACTACTGCTACTGCTAGAGCACATTTTAAAAATACATCTGACAGTGTGCAGAAACTAAAGGAAACAAGTGAAAGTAAAAAGTATTTCTTTGAAATAAAACTGGTAAGTAGGGATGACATGTCAGCAAAAAGTGCAGAAACAAGAATTTATATATATATATATATATTTAGAATCATCAATATCAGAGGAAGGCCATAAGCATGTCTATATGGCTACACCCCCTTCCATACTAAAAAAAATTTTTTTTAATTTTTTTAAAAATTTTTTTAAAATAAGAAATAAAAAAAAAAATAAATAAATAAATAAAATTTAAAAAAATTTTTTAAAAATAAAAAAATTTAAAAAATTTAAAAATTATACTTTTACCAAGAAAAAATTAATGGAGCTAGGACCTAAAACTTGGCATCTTTACTCTTAGAATAACATGGGGTGGGTCCCACCTGGCCACACCTCGTCCTCTTTGTGTGTAAGGCTGAAAAATGCCAAAATTGCATAAAATTTAAAAAAAATACTTTGACCTAATCACATTTCCACTATTTTTTTAATTCTATAACGTATGTCATCACAGCAGACATTTTTGTGACTACAGCCCACCAAAGGTGGGTGAACAACTGCCAGTAAGGAGGGAGGGGGGGGGGGGGGGGGGGGATTGCTAGTATATATAAAGAAAGAAGTTTGTTTTTTTTTAGTGGGTGGGAACCTTCTACCAACCACCAATCTAACTATATTGTATATTTAAAATTGAGTGTTTCATTTTTCTACTTGGTTCTTCAAGTATGCCAGTCAAATAATTGAACTGACTAGCATGAAACTTTTCCAATATAGTTATTGTGTGTTGGGGCATATTTGTATTCACTTATTCTTTGGAAGATTTATTTTCATACAAATGGAGTTGTTAGTTCATTTTTTATAGGGAACATAGAAAATTAAAATGAAGAATAAAACTACAGTGTGCATTCGTGTGTGTGTGTGTGTGTATCTGTGTGTGTGTGTGTGTGTGTGTGTGTGTGTGTGTGTGTGTCTGTGAGTCTGTGTGTGTGTTTGTGTGTGTGTGTGTGTGTGTGTGTGTTTATGAATTGTGTGTGTGCATTGTATGTGTAATATGTGAGGGGTTTTTTTTTCATTTTTAAAGTTTACTCTCTATCTTCTCAAAATGTATTAGGATACTAGTGAAATGTATATATGTACCTTCCAAGATAGTTGAACACAATCCCTGAAGTAGGGGAACCTCTTTCTGAAAAAAAAAAACAAAAAAAACAACATGTATTAATTATAAATTTACCTATCACAAAAATAATATAGAAGTAGGAGTAATATTGTATAGCTAAACATTGATAGTACCCAGTAAAATTATTTATAACATGCACAAACCACCATAATTATCATACTGGAGATAATTATAAATGCTTCCAACTGTCATTCTGCCAGTTTTACTAGACGTCAGAGCCAATCCTATCAAACAACTGTAAGTACATTCTGGCTTAGGAGGAGGCTGATCAGCACTTAGACCTACCAGGCTAGGGCCATAATTAAGGGGTAGGAATGGAAACATATTTTTTATTCGCTCCATCAAAAAGAAGTTATAGTCCAGAGTAAGGAACACACGCAATGGAAAATGTTTTCCTGCACGCCAAAAGTTAAATGGGCATGAGCAGTGTTAATTGGGCATATGCAAAAGTAATAGGGCATACTCTGAAATAATACTGATTGTTGTGTTTTTGAGGAAAAAAAAAACTGTTCCATTGATAAGTGATTTTAAAATACTAGAGGACCACTTCAGATCAGCCTGCAAGGTTGGATTGCTCCATCTACTTTTTTTAACCCTCAATTTTCGCTAACTCAAACCATAATTCAACCAATCAAGGTAAATGACATTTTGTACCTTATAATCATTGGATCTGTTGAAATGGTGTGGAGATGAGGCAGGGTAGCAATTTTTGGTGGGTCACAAAGAGACAAAGAGTTTTTAAATAAATGCTGGTTCACCCATTCCAAACCCCCCCCCCCCCCCCCCCCAAATTACCAAACCAAGATCCTTCTTCCTGTCTTAGTTTGCCACCAATACATGACCAACTATTTATTCTTGATAATCTGGGCACCTGTATTTTGAATAGGAGTAGCAACATAGCCTGTTTTTTGGGGGGGGGGGGGGGGGGGGGGGGGGGTTTCAATACAGCTGCTCCAAACCCAGCTCTAATACAGCTGCTCCAAATTTTTCTCTTACTGAGTGTGCGGCACACACACACACACACACACACACACACACACACACACACACACACACACACACACACACACACACACACACACACACACACACACACACACACACACACACACACACACACACACACACACACACACACACACACACACACACACACACACACACACACACACACACACACACACACACACACACACACACACACACACACACACACACACACACACACACACACACACACACACACACACACACACACACACACACACACACACACACACACACACACAGGTTACATGTAATTATATGCTAATTCAAGTTCATGTAGCATTGTTGGCTTAGTGCTGCTTTTGTGCTCGTACCTTTACCAGTGCTGTTTTTTTTTTTTTGGTTTTTGTTTTGTATTTTTTTATTATTTGTTGTTGTTTTTTTAATTTTTAATAAAAAAATGTTTAATGTTTTTTGGGTTTTTTTTCCTTAGGGCTATTTGTTAATAGCTAGCTTATAGAACCATGTCAGCTGTATCTAAGTAATAATAAGTAAACGAAAGTGCTAGAATTAATTCATACATTTTTTAAGTGGTTATTGTTTTGTTGGGTTTTTTTTTTTTTTTTTTTTTTTTTTTTTTTTTTTTTTTTTTTTTTAAGTATTATTTTTATTTACCTTATGCTAGTTCTCTGGTGTTTATTTCTTGTATGTTCTTAGCTTAGTTTTATAACTACAAAAGTTATATTTAGTTACATTTACTTTTATATATGTTAGGAGAAAGTTTATATAAGCTGGAGCAATCCTTTCAACTGCACTGGCCATGACAGCATGCAAGCCCAGAATATAACTGGCAAGCAGAATGCTCAGATAATTAGTTCAGAAAAAAAATCAAACAAATTAGATAGATTGAAATAGTTCTTTTCAAATTAGCTGACACCATTTAATTTGAGTTTATTAATTGTGGTTTTTATTTCTCATTAGAGGATTACACTGAAAATTCATAGCTTTATTGGCCCTGAAACCAAGCTACGAACACTCCCAAGACATCAGAAATAATTAATTTTAGTAAACACTTGATAGACATCAAAAATAATCAATTTTAGTGGAAACTGAAGGAGTCCATATGCCACAAACAAGCAAACAAGCAAACAAACAAATTTTAAAAAATTTATAAAAAAAACAAATAAACAAATAAATAAACTAACTCACTAACTAACTAACTGACAGACAGACAGACAGACAGACAGACAGACAGACAGACAGACAGACAGACAGACAGACAGACAGACAGACAGACAGACAGACAGACAGACAGACAGACAGACAGACAGACAGACAGACAAACAAACAAACAAACAAACAAACAAACAATAACCAAAAATAACCAACAAACAAACGCAAACAAACAAAATATATACTTATATAAATATTAAAATGAAATGGGATAGATATGATAATTTAGAAATAACTAGAGAAAGATATGCCAGCATATATTCTGTGGTGACAGACTAAACTATTAAAAATGGCCATTCAGGCTGACTAATGAAAAGCTGTTTTGGAGCAGATGCATTGTTGATCAAAAGGGTGAACAGGTATGTATTGCATGCTCCTGGCAGCTCAGTGCACCTCAGCTTTCAGTATGATACATGGACAACAAAAATTAATTGTATACCTTACCAACCAAGCATTGTCTAGATTCAGAAATCTTCCCTTATAGAAGAAATTCCACTCCAGAATTAAAATTGCAAAGAAGCTAGGAAATTTATTTCACAGGAAATTTAAAAAATGTAAATAATTTTGGTTTTTCATTAGTGAAATACATGTTTAGATTAGCTACTCCAGCAGCTCTGCTGCAGTTGCTATCTCGCTAGGTATCAATGTACTGCTGCCGCTCCTGATCTTACCAGCGGAATTGGGCCTCCTGATCCCAGTAATCGTTGAAGTTTGTTAAGTGTATCGCCTCCATTGAGTTCTGGCTGCAGGTGTCCCCCTTGTGACGTCAATGAATAGTTACACCCCCCACAGGAAGTAAGATTTTTAAGCTAAGTTTTCTTCATGAATATTGGACCAAAAAATTTTATTTTTTTTTGTATCAGGTTATGCATCAAGGAAAACAAGATAAGACAATTAAAATTTTAAAAAAAAAAAAAAATTTGTTTCCAGTTCAGTTACCCTTTAATGTGGTCTCACCCCCCCCCCCCCCCCCCTTTGCTATGATGGGACCACAAAGATACCTTTGGAAAGTCAGGGGGAAAGATAGTAATAGGTCATAATCAAGTGACAAATGCATATGCACAGCCAGGATGGATATTCCTGCATGGATATGGGTACACGGAGGTTAGGTTGATCTAGCATTGGCTGGAACTGGAACTAAATATAGACAGCACTTTCCTATTAACCTAAAGGGTGGTGGTGTTTGTTCATGCATGGAATTACAGGTAACTTTGAACATGTTAAGAAGATTCCATTTGACCAAGGAAAATTAAAGTATTGCTCTTTGGTTAAGGTTGGGGGGGGGGGGATCATGGAAGAAGGGGGGAGGGGGGGGGGGGGGAGAAGGAAATAATCTGGGATCCGAAAATGGCTTACTCTCTTACACAATTTTTTCCACTAAATCATTATGTAAGGAATTTATGGTCATGGCTTGCCTTAATGTAGTGTATTCTTCTCTCTCTTTTTTGGGGGGGGGGGGGGGGGGGGGTGGGGGGCAGGTACCATCACAGTGTCACTAAACCCTGGATCCTAGACATTGCCTTTCCTCACTGCATCCACAAAAAGTCCTCCAAACCCTCTTCATGTCCTACATCCACCACCCCAGTTAGGATATCTTAGACCTAAATTTCCTCTCTTTTTTTTCTCCCTTTTTTTAAAAGGAGCTATGTATAACTGATTGTTGCTACTGTTCTTCCTAGATGTTGATTTTACACATTAAAATGTATGTAATAAATGGCATTCAACTTTGAAGTGTTCCAAATTATCAATCTGTGCCTGAACATGATAATATGCATGCATATTCCATTTGTTTCACATGGAAGCCTTTATGTAAGTAATCCTGTACAAAACATTTAATAATATGCAAGTTTAACACCACCTGAAATATGAAAAAAAAAATCTTTGACTGTGCTATATATGAAATCAGGAAAGTATGTTCACCCACTAAGGCTGAAGAAATTCACGGTTTGAATGATTTAGGTATAAAGCGAAAGTGGGTCCAGAGGATTATTCAAGTTCCACTTCCAACTTGGAAACTTTAAAAGTTCCAACATCAAAATATCACACAACAAAGTTGAGGTCACAAATGTTATAATCTTGCTCTTAATATCCAGAAGGACAATTAAAAATTTTTTTTTTAAATGGACCTAATCAAAGCAAACTTCATCACTATATACTAAAATAATACAATCCAACTTATGGCTCTAACTGGGCAGAGGGATTGGGGGGGGGGGGGGGGGGGGGGAGAGAGAGAGCTCTGTATTTAGGCACCAAAGAATGCATCTTGATTTAATCCATCTAGTGCATTTTTATGCCAATGTTTAAGTAGCACAGAATTTGAAGTTATAAATTTGGATAGCAATCAAGATATCTATTTATCCAACATCACCTTTCTAATAAACAGATTCAGATTTAATGATCCGAATCAGTTTGTAACTGATGTTTGGGTAAATAAACATAGGAAATTGAACATAATCCGTTAATATATAAACAGCCAATGAATACTCAATTGCTCCCTTTCTTCTCAAACTTTGGTTATTTCTAGAATTGTTTCTGTTGTGCCACAATAACCCTCTGGAGCCTCAAATTATCTTTGCATTGCCAACAGTTCTCTCATTCTTGCAATAACATGAAGTCTTTATAGTTTACCTTCAGTCAACTCTACCAGTGAAAAGATAGCACACATTTACGTCCCAGTAAAGTTATACTTGGGATAGCAAAGGGGTTGAACAAAGTTGATGTGCTCTATTCACATCTGTAAAATCTAAATGTATATGGAATATTTAAACTCCATTTCATAGAATATATACATCTCCCCTTCCATTATTTCATTGTGTGTTAATTAAAAAAAGTTGTTTGTTGTTTTTTTTCATATATATACATATACACTCCAAAATGCATATTTAAATTGTAACAGTAGAAATAAACGTGTGTGTGTGTGTGTGTGTGTGTGTGTGTGTGTGTGTGTGTGTGTGTGTGTGTGTGTGTGTGTGTGTGTGTGTGTGTGTGTGTGTGTGTGTGTGTGTGCGTGCGTGCGTGCGTGCGTGCGTGCGTGCGTGCGTGCGTGCGTGCGTGCGTGCGTGCGTGCGTGCGTGCGTGCGTGCGTGCGTGTGTGTACCTCAACAACCAATCACAAAGATTGCCATGGCTCAGCTTTGAAGAAAGTGAGAGGAAAAGGTAAGAATAAGATAGGTGAGAAGAAGAGAGGGTGAGGGGGAGGAGAGGTTTCTGGTGGAAGGTTGCAACATCACTTCCTCTTACCTACTGTTGGGCTACTTAGTAAATCTGCACACATCACAGGAAGCTCATTCCAAGTAAAATAAGAGTCTTGAAAGTTACAAAAGAGCATATTTAGAAATAAGACAATTAATAAAAGTAGTATACATTAATACTCGTTCATCTTTGATAAGCAATGATACATGTGCACTATACACAACCAGCAGTGTGATGTTTACAGAAGTGTACAATAAACATCCTTACAATAATTCCAAAAATGGTTGAATTGAATTGAATTAACACTGTACTTATGTTATATATGCCAGATGTCAGTTTCTGCACGTAGATACGTAGATACCACTCCAGGGGGTGTGGTTGTTATGTTACAGTGAAGTAAGGAAGTTGTAGAGGAGTTTGTGCCACACTTGTGGTTGGTTCATGTAGGCAGCATGTCCTGCATCCGCCATGACGTAATGGGAGCTGTTGGGAAGCTCTCCAAGGTTCTTCAAGGACACCGGCCCAATTCCTTTGTCATTCTCGCCAACAACAATAAAAGTGGTCACCTACAGCAACACAGCAACACAGCAACACAGCAACACAGCAACACAGCAACACAGCAACACAGCAACACAGCATCACGAGTGAGTAAGACTTCATAAAAAAAAATTTTAAACTTCATTTCTTCAAATACCACAACAATCATATCTAAAACTAATGATATCGTATTTAAGTGTCCTTTGTGCAATGAGCATGTTTGTCAATTCCTACCACAATTTTCATACAAACAGAAAACAAAACAATTTATAGTGATTTTTAGACCTCAGTAATGATGGATATTTGGAGGGGGTGAGGGGAACTATTTGATTTCTATTGAGACAGAACTCAATGAGAACACTAGCCACTCAGAATTGCCACCTTTCTGGTGGTAGTTGGCTAGTGGTACTGCAGATAGTTGGACCTAATGTCCACTCAAATTCACTTGGGCCCCCTCCCTAATGCATACTTCAGCCAATTAACTACACGAAAAATGGTTAAAAATTTTCATTAGCCAAAAAAAAAAAAAAAGAAAAGAAAAGAATTTGTTCTTTGACAGAGTGGAGGTATAGAAAAGGTTCTATAAAGACTACCAAGGCTGAAGGAATTCACTTGATATAATGGCAATACATGGCTAAAAATTTGATGGCTCAGGTACAGAGATTATAATGTTTTGTCTATGTCCACTGGGTACATCCTCAAAAAATATTCCTTTATTATAGAGAGATTTAGATTTTTCAATACAGTGAAGATGGACACATCTTCCTAAATTTCCTTCCTTCAAATACAAAGAGATCTGCCCTTCTCAATAAAAAAAATTAAAAAAACAGTAAACATTAAGAACCTGAGAAATGACTCCTTGGTCAGTTATTTAGTTTTGTGCTTACCCATTATTAGCACTTTTTGTTTTGGTTCTGATCAGTTTGTATTATTGTGGATACTGTTTCAAGTGGTGTTTGGTTAACTGATATGTTCGGATAACTGACTTCCCACTGTACTTAGTTCTAAAAGATTTAGCTATATGTATCGGACTTAGCTGGATTTAAAAGTTACCCTCTACCCACAAGCAATCTGTCCCTGGAACAAAGTTCAAAAAAGCATACAGTTAGTGCCTCCCTTTCTCTTCCTGACACATTTCCTGAAGTTAAAACACTCTATAACTCTCCCAGAGAGATTGGGCAACTTCTAGCTACTTTGCCTTGTGTGAATGTAATGCAGGCCATCTTGAGATCCTGTGAGGCAGATTCCAGCTGAGATAAAAAGGAATTTGTGTTACTATTGCCGCAGTTGGTCAAAGAACTGAAAAGCAAAACAAAATGTAGGTGTGCCTTTATGTTTATATAATACTCCTGGTACTGCATTCCATATGGTCAATTAACTCATGGTGAAATGTTGTGTACTTACTTATGGGACATACAGCTACATTTGTGGTGGAGCAGTCCACGTCTTTAAGAGTACTTATAAAGTGATCAAGATTTACAAATGTTTATAGATGTTTGTATTGATCCATTAGCCAGGCACTAGGCACAATATCTACCACATCCAAACTGCGTGTCCATCCCAACTACATAACACCTTCACCAAACTTACTTTGATTGTGTGAAACTTCTCGATGAAATCGCCGGTCTTGACAGGGGCAATGGGGATGAACGCCTTCACTTTCTCAGGATGCTCAATAAGAAACGGAAGTGAGTACGATCCACTCATGGAGGGGCTGATTATAACAGCAGAATTCTCAATTCCCAGCTCACGGAAAAGATGGAGCATAAAAACGGAGGAGTTCTTGACATCTTTTGTCAAAGTTTCTGAAATGGATTTGCCGTAGCCTGGTAAGTCAACTGCAATAGCTCTGTGCCCCAAGGCAGAGAGAAGAGAGAGAGTGCCTATATCCTGCCAGTTTCGAGAGGAGAAGGCGTTGCCATGCAACAGGAGGACATGCTGAGATTGGGTGTGACTGTCAGCCTGAAGGGGTGTGGCTTCTCTGTAAAATATCTTCTTCTCCTAGAAAGAGATTCCATGATTGTAAACAATATTAGGTCACTCATCCATTACCAATGTCAATACCACATTTCACATATTAGCTCAACATCTCCACAGGTTAGCCACACTATACGTTCCATCCAATCTAAAAGTTTGCCCAATCTATAGATTGTACTATGCATTCTATGAATCAGAATTAAATATTTGCTAACTACACGTTCTATGAATCAGAGTTAAATATTTGCTAACAACACATTCTATGACATGAATCAGAGTTAAATATTTGCTAACAACACATTCCATGAATCAGAGTTCAATATTTGCTAATTACACATTCTATGAGTTAAATATCTGCTAACAACAAAATACATATTCCTATCTTGTAAAAGCAGGAAGATAATCAGCGAAAGTTTTAATTACACAACACGATGAATAATATTTTTTTTTTTAAACAAGACCACAGAGAATGTGATTATTCAGGGAATTCATCCAATTTATACATTCTGCTTCTTATTCAAAGAATGAGTTATTGTTTAAGCAGATACACTAAATCTAGATACCAAGTGATGAACTACAGTAAATGCTATTATGATATACTAGTAGGCATACTCAGCATTGCCAGGAATATAATGACATGCCCACATGAAGAGGTGTGGCCAAATATGACACTGTCCATATTCAAGGGTTTACCCTTAGTACTTTCTTAATGCACCTTTTATCCTCACACATCCGAAAGAAAATATGTGGACTGTTGGCTCAATTTCTTGTCTTTAAAACATTCTCAGTGTAGGATACTAAGATATGTCTACCCTGAAGGATGAGGTTCACTTGGTTATTATACTTTGGTCAGAACAGGATATACACTAACATACATACACATGTACAAACCATTTTTAGCCAGACATGCCCAGAGAGAGAGAGAGAGTAGTAACCAGGTGGGACCCAGTCCATGCTGCTCCCACAATCATACTGTGTGCCAGGCAAGATTTAGTTCTCTAGGTCCAGTCCAAGGGTTTATCAAAGTATTATCTTTGGCATTCTATACTCACACACACACACACACACACACAGGAAGAGGTGTGACTTGGTGGTCTAATTTTTTTTTTTTTTTTTTTTTTTTTTGCTAAGGAACCATTCTTGGTGTAGGAGGTGTCACCCTGGAGATTGACTTTCATTTGGTTAGATACTTTGGTGCATTTCACTCTGGTTCATAGAATGTGTAGTTGGCAAATATTTAATTCTGATTCATAGAATGAATTCATAGAATGTGCAGCACAATTCATAGATTGGGCAAATTTATAGATTGGATGGAACATATGCACACTGGTTTAAGGTGTTTTCTAACTATACCTGCATTTACCACACTCAGACCACACACCCACAAATTACGTACAAAACATGTTTACTTTCTTATTGTACAATTCACTCTTGGACACCTGTTTTCATGTCAGACATCAAATGAAAGTTATGTTTGCAAGGAAGAATATGGAACTTGAATGACATTCATACATCATGTTTCTACTTTAAAGTTATGGACATATAACATGTACAGGAAAGTGATGACATGATAGTTTTGGAAACGAAATATCTCACGAAATGTCTATTGTTTCCGTTTAATCGTACCAGAAGACAAAGCTGAAGCAAGCTAAGATCAACCTCAGATATTTGAAATTGCTTTTACAAAACTTGTAATATACATAAGAAAACCCACTTGCAAAGTAGTGAGTCGGTCTTCAAACTTGCTGATGCAGTAGCCCAATCAATACGTGTCGGGAAATCCCAGAAGATTTCTTTATAAAGAGCCTTTTCCTGGTCTTGTTGATGTTTGTGTGGTGCTGGTTCAGTATTGTTCCAATTACTGACTGAACCAGCACCACACAAACACCAACAAGACCTGGACGAAGCTCTTTACAAAGAAATCTGTGCTGAGAAATTTTTCCCACACGGTATGCTTTTGAGCAGCACGTCAAAAGAACTGCCTTCCAACTTGGCTATGTTTGGGGCCAAACACTTCTTTAAGAGCTTGCCCTTCTTCCTCCATATCGCTGGGGTTGGATCTAAACAGATGGGCTTGCTACATGAAATCATTGGACCACACACCCAGAGGTATCCAAGACCTGCTGTAGACTGGTTTTTAGTGGCTTCAATAATGGGGATGCCAACAATGGCAAGTGAAAACAGGAAAACAAAGAGAGCTGTTCTCCAGTGTACTACTCTCTGTCAGCACAAAGGAAATGTAATAGAAACTGATCATAGTGAACATATAGCCTAGCAGGTATCACGAGTTCAAACTTTTAATTACAATTAATTAACAAATTCATATTGGCAGCCATTTTGTATTGATTACAGCAATTCTGTAGACTTGCAAAAATCATGATACAACAATCCCAGTGCTATATATAGCACAGAAAAAAATATGACTACATTACCTGTCTACTGCTGCTCTTCTTTGCTGATTTTCTCTTTTAGTCTCTCAGACAGCTTCATCTGATTTTTGTACATTCAAAATCAGCCATATTGACACATGCAAATGTGTTTCAAGTTTTATACTAGTCCTTACCATGTAGATACCTTTTAACACTCAATGTAGATGACAACTTATCACTCTGACATTACACACCACTCCACTGTTTTGTGGTTAACTATGGTAACCACAAAAACATTCCTAGTTTTGTAATAGAGACAGACATATTTGTTATTCAAGTTCCTTATTCCTCCCAACAATGAGAGCTTTCATTTCAAACCAGATACGAGCACACTTAACCAAGAGTACATTGCAAAACAAGAAGACTGACATGTGATGTTCCCTAAATTGCATGTCCTTACAATGAAAACTTTCATTAGATGCCTTTTAACACTCATTGTACATTATCAATATGAACAATTAAATTCCTATGTTGTTTTGGTTACGGATAGGGCTATTACAAGAGATATGGTTAGGGCTATGGCGAGGGATATGGTTAGTGTTAGGCTATGGCAAGGGATATGGTTAGGGTTAGGGCTAGGGTTAGGGCTAGGGCTATGGCAAGGGTTATGGTTAGTGCTATGGTTAGTGCTATGGCAAGAGCTATTGCAAGGGTTAGGGCTATAATGTGTTTAAGGTTACCAGTAAGGGTAGGGAAAATGTGAAAAACTACATTTAAATTTGTTTTAAATTAGAAAAGAAACTTGTAAGAGCCAAAAACTGGACATGGTTCTAATGCTACCCAACTTTAACCTAGCAGAGGTTGAGATCTAACTGGTAATTTGTCACAAAACTGTGTTAAGTATTTCTGGTTGTACTGGTCCCTATGTCCATTTAAACCAACCACACCCACCAGAATGTATACCACCCAGTAATATAACCTATGACTACGCTAATTTTCAAACTAAAAGAAATATTACACACAAAATAACCTTGGTATAATATTCTTTCACTTCAACGAAGTGTCTCTTCTCCTGGACAGAAGAAGGTATTTCATCTTGCAAGAAGTCCATTGAAGACATTGGGGCCACCAAAATCCCCCTTTCCTTCCCCTGAAGTTGAAGGCGGTAAATAGCTAGCAGCGGAACCAAAACTACGATAGCGAGCAGGAAAGTTAGCACGTATGCTGGCCTCATGTTAATATGTCCCTTTACTCCCCCGAAGTTTGAACTTTCAAGATAATGAGGTTGATTCCAGCCCCACCCACTTTTAATAATTAGGATGACGTGCAACAGCCGGCAGGACCAGCTAGTCTCAGCGAGGTAAACCCTTTACCTACCACTTAATCGTCTGGCTAAGTGAGACTACACTCCATCCATGCTAAGGTTTTCAAATTGGGAGTCCCAGGTCAAGAAAAATATCAGAAAACCTTCCCAATCTTTGATAAGCCAAGGGATCACCTTGCTAACACCTTTTGGCTCAAAAACTGTTAACCTCTCAAAACATATTCCAACTTATTGGCCCTGGGTGACTGCCTGCCCCCCCCCCCCCCCCCCCAGGTGGAAGAGATAGGCAGAGTTTAGGGGTGGGGTTTTGTCCTGGAAAAACCCAGATGTTCATAAGCATTTATAGTACCATACAAACTGGTAAGGCATAACTATTCACTCTCCTCACTGAAGGATATCAAGGTTTTTCTTTGGCTGTCAATCAACTAGCCATAGCTTAGGCTATATTTATTGCTTTCAATGCAAGGACAGCAGCATACTTTTTATTTCATCTTGTGTGCTACTGCTCTACCCATACAAACTTTCCAGGAACTGAAGGAAGCCCCACAGGAAGAATTTGCTTTTCAAGGACTTTTACAAAATACTTGTGGCATATGCATAGGACCAGTGTCTAGTCAACAAAAGAAGAGACATGGTGAAGAGGCATGCAGCTGTCATTGGTGTGGCCAGACATGTTGAAGGCTATACAGGTGACTGGAGCACACTTTTCTATAGCACTTGTCTTCCCACTATGTCCTCTCTCTCCTAAATGTAAATATATGATGGAGAAGGCTGAATAAGGTGTTGCAGTGGGGAGAGGAAGGGGGGGGGGGGGGGGGGGGGAAGAGAGAGAGAGAGTTAATGGAGAACACCTAGCAAGAAGTCACAATGGAAACTTAATGGGAAAGAACAAACTTAAAATTATGATGGTAAGACCTAGCCCTAGCCAACATCTGTTTCTATATTTGTCAAGTCTCACTTGACAGCTTTGAGGTGAGACTCACTGTTGTGCCTTATTTCTCATGATAGCATGCAGAAATATCACTCCCTAACTACAGATCTCACTGTTTTTGCAAGATCAGCCAAGATGGTGCATTTTTAACATTCTGATTTACTGCCTTTATTTAAAGTTCTAAATTTGAGCATATGGTCTGACCCCTTCACACCTTTTTGTTGGCAACAGCAAAAATTTTTCTCAATTCAGAATTAAAATGGCTAACTAAACAGCCTTCCCTTGATGCTGTCACTAATCTCACAGTCACTGAAGAGGAAGAATCCAAACTGGAAAAGAACAAATTGGTCCACTTCAACACCTTGCATATCATAGAATAAATGTTGTGGAGCAACAAGGTATAAAGTTAAAATTAAATTTAATCCTGTGTGGAAGGAATCGTATCCAGTTCCTTCAGTACTAGGTGATGTTTTAAAAATTCTATAAGTGGAAACCTGATGCAAAACAAGCCACTAGAAGATATAAGAAGAAGCATAACAACTGAAGAATTTTATAAACTCAACGACTTTTTTTTTTTTTTTTTTTTTTTTTTTTTTTCAAATATTTTTTTCTGGTCTCATATTGTACATAATAAATAAACAAACAAAATTAATAATAAGTGAATAAAATTAGGTGCAAGGTTAATCAACAAATCACAATAATCAACTAATAACCTAAATAAGTAATTAGTCTATAATTTCATGGTGAACAATTGCTAACAACATAGCAATAATAATGATAATAATAATAATAATAATAATAATAATAATAATAATAATAATAATAATAATATTTACATAGATCTAAATACAGATATATTTACAAACAAAGCAATTCCATGGCCTCCCACTGGCCCAATCACGGACACTCCTCAGAACAGCCACAAAGAGATATATGCACTGTAAAAGAAATGCATGATTAAAGTGATTCTATGTCAGAAAGACATTGTTTTAACCATTCATTCCATAACCCAATGGTTTCAAGTCTTCATCAATATATTATCAGTATTTTGACAATATTTTAATTATTTCCTCAAATTACAATGCATTATAATATAGGATGCCATGAAACTGGTTAGTTTTCTAAGAAAAAATTTGGCTTTTATAGAATCTCACCCCTTTTTTTTTTTTTTTTACCTTTGAACTTTAACAAGTTCTCTGGAGTCTAAATATTACTTTCTTGGGAATTTTGTTTTGTGGTTGTTCTTGTTGTGAAACTTCTTCTGACCACCAGTGCTGAGGTCCCAGTTCAACCCCTAGTGGGTGATGGTTGAGTTTTCTTCCCTTAAACATTGAATCATAAGTGAATGGGTTTTTGGCTGGAAATTTCCAGTCTTGTTTTCTTTATCTCAACTTTTGGGGGGATTTGGGGGGGGGGGGGGGGAAAGGGGTGAAATTTCACAATTTTTGAGTACAAAAAATTGTCTAGTGTAGTGATGTTAACTATTCAGGAGTTATTTCCTGTGTGGTCATTAATAATACAACTTCCTATTAATTTGTGCACTTGATCATTATTATATAATGGCACTGTATGTATGTTTGTCCTGAGAGTTGAGTTGTCATCTGGTTTTTATGAATTTACCATTTCAAAGTTATTTTGGCCATTACTTATTAAGTACATGTTCATTAGTGTTCTGAGAATAAAGACACTACAGAAAGTACAGTGGAACCTCTTTAAACTGAATTTCTGGGGACCAAACCTGTATTGTTCTTATTAACAGTATTACAGTATTATCCAAAATCATAAAGTAAATGATAATTCCACCAATATAAGGAACTATTCATTGACAATTAAATCAAAGGCTGGGGTTTGGATCTACTTCATGTATCTGACAGCACATTCTAATTGTAATAGCCTCACAATGGATCTAAGTCCACACGCTTGTATCCCAGTAATCAAAGGATTGAAAGAAAGCTTTTATTGAAAAATGACAACTTGACAGCAACAGACATGCAGCAACAACTCAATTCTACTCGATGGAACAATGACAGTCGAACAAAGGTATTTGTACAAAAATGAATAAAAGAACTAGTTCATCATGAAACCACACTTATGAATAACATTAACATTAAATGAATAATAAGGATAATCAACAGTCACCACACTAATTTATTGATAAGTCCAAATAATCACCTATATCTTCCAGCTCCTGAAGAAATCTTGTAAGTGTGAGTCACCTTCTTGAGCTTCTTTGTCAGGCACAACTAATGTGGTTTGTCAACATCTTTCCTGGTAAGTAGGTGGAATACCTCATGGCAGCTGTTCTTTAGGTAATGATCTCACAGTGACATTGGGAACAATTTTGTTCATCAGATGGTATTTTCTAAGCTAGAACTTGATTCTCTACATGTACATTGTGATGTGTGCCTTAAAGCAGTCACCAAAAAACAACTGCAATTTACAACTTAATTTGTTTTCAGCTTCAACAAAAAAAAAAGGTCTGATGGCAGTTGCTTTTTTATTATTTACTAACCATGATACTATTTCTTATTGGACCACAGCAAGTTGCATTTGTTGTTGTTGTTGTTTTGGTTGTTTTTTTTTTTGGTTTTTGTTTTTTTTGTTTTTTTTAAATTTAATTATTTATTTTTTTATGGTGTTTTTGTTGAGTTCATGGTGTAATTTGTAAATCACTGGAGCTTTGTTTATACTAAAAGTAATTCCAACTTATCACTGATTCATCACCATAGTGCTAAAAGTAGAAAGATATACCATTCTAGTTGTAATTTAGCTGGGGAATGAGGAATCGTTCGTTTTAAGAGGTTTTTCCTAATATCAGTGTTCAGTTTAAAGGGATTCCACTGCACATGTCTTTATATATGGAGAAAAAAAGGGGTCTGACTTCTGAGTAGTAAAAGTGTTATTAGTTGAAGTGCTGTTTGATTCATGTTCAATGCATTTCTTAGTGTTTCAGTGGGTCTTGATAGTGGTAGAGCAAGTATTGTAAAACCCTCATGTCTTTTGTCATATTCTGTTCTTGGACATTTCATATGTTTATTAAAAAAAAAAAAGGTAAAGAAATCATTTGGAAGGTAAGAATTAAAGAAAAAGTAGAATTGGAGGAGGGAAGAGAGAGAGAGAGAAAGAAAGAGCTTTACCTGAAGGTGGGCTTGTACCAGTGAGTGACCTACTTGTCTTTCTTACCTTTCTCACTGCTGTTATACTTTTTTTAATTTATGGTAATCCGTTTCTCCAACAAAAACATTACTGCAGAACAAATTTGGGTATCTGCCTTATTTATTTATTACATTTGGGGGAGGGGGGAGGTTGTTTTTTGTTGTTGTGTTGTTGTTTTTTTTCCTTTCTTGGTAGCTGTTTTATTCTTATATTAATACTAGAAAGTTTTTTAATTGCTTTTGTTGTAAGTGAGACATGACACATGCTCTTGGCATAGATAAGCTTGGAGATGAACTAATTATGAATACATCCACACAAGATAGATACCCAACAATGGGTGTTTACATGACCACAGAGAAAGGTAGAAGGAATGTCAACAAATTCAAGTGTATTAATGTGAAACATCATCTGCCCTTATGAAAAAGGTTTCATGATAGTCTCTCTCCAGTTTCTTGGGTGAATATGGGTTTGTCTCTTTTTCCCCACTTATTTGATAGCTTATTAGTAATGAATCTAGGAGCACAAAAGCAACAGAATCGTCAGTGTGCCTGGACAATATACTTGTACCATATAATAGCTCATTTCAAACCAGATACAAAAATCTCACAGTCAATAAATATTGATTTAAATTTTATAAGGTCTACCATTTCCTACTTGGAAATTAATTCCATTGAACAAAATCTAACTTTGTTAAACCAAATTTCTTTTCACCCCATTTGCTTGAAGATGGAGGGATTACTGGACCCGTTTCCCACATGCTAACAACTGGTAAAGAATCACCCAACCAATGTTATACTAATATCAACACTGTTTCTGGGTTGAAAAACCATTTTCCATGGATCCTTCTTAGGGGAAATATAAACAAGACTACACTACTCCTCGGAAGCTCATCTATCTTTAAACATTTATTCACATATAATATATAATTTTGTTAACAGTGAGTATGTGTATGAAATATAATGAAGTAACTAACATAACATCAGTATTTACAATGTTTTAATAATGAATGCTTAAAAATGTAGAAGGCTACACTACATTACATATATGCTGGTAAGATGGAAATAAAGTGTGTCATTACGCTCAAAGTCATTAAGATCAGAGTCTTTTATGAAGCCATAAGGTTTTTCAGCTTCATAGGAATATGTAGGTGAACATTTAAAATAAAATATCCTTATATAATCTCTCTCAGGTTTCTTCCAAGTTATTTTTTCACTCTTGCATATTCTATTTCCAAACAATTTTTTTTGATTGAGTAGTTCTATAGTGAAGCCTGCCTGTGCAGGCCATTTCAACATGTGATCGTATTCTCCCTGCATGCAGTAAAGGTACACTGCCATAATACCCTTTCCAATACCATTAGGATGCACACCTATGCAGAACTTATACCCACATACATGGGTATACATGGCTGGGCTCTTCCAATCTTCATCTTCTTTTTCCATCACCTTGAGCCCACCAAAATTTTCTATTGCAAAGGTTCGTCTAAGAGGAAATTTGGTAATTTCTTGAACTAGATTTTTACCATTTCTTTCACTCAGGTTTAACTTTTCTTTCAACTCAGTGACATTCTGTTTTTGCTCTTGCAACTGCTTCTCTAACTTTTGGATCTGTTCCATGAACTTCTGGTTTTGTCCGTTTGTCTCCTGCTCCTGTTCATGGAACTTTATTACAATATTTTGCTCCAGTTCTTGCAGCTTCTGCTGGAGCATTATGTTCATAGTAACTGATGCAGCAGCTGTCAAAGCCAGATGTTTCTGTGTGTTCTGCCTGCAGTGTTCCTCCCTCTCCTCTACCTTCAATCTTGCATCACAACCCAAACCACTGAACTCACACCCTACCTCCTTCAGGCAGCAAGCACTCTTGTCATTTTCCATAACCGAATTGGTGCCAAGGTTGGTGCACTGCATGCGGTAGTTGATACATTGTGGCAAGTGAGTATCTACCACCATCTGGTAGGTATCTTTGAAGCTACAGTACTGACAGGCATGTTCTCTCTGTGCACACTCCTTGACCAGATGTTGCTCCATTCTGCTCCTGGGGATGGACTGATTGCAGTTGAGAGGACATTTTTGATCCATGTACTGGCAGTTGCCCTCCACATTAGGGCTTAAATGATGCTCCAAATGCTCCACAGTCCCTGACCAGCCACACCCCCTTTCCCTCATGCTGCAGTATACCCTGAGGCGATTCATTATTTTCTGATACTCGATTTGCTGGAAAGTGGTGAAATTCTGCTGTCCACACCTCTGACAACCCTCACCTTGCTGTTGCTGGGAGCCAGCTATACAGGCCTGGCAGTAGTTCTCTCCACAGTAACTGGAGGCACTCAGATTCCTGGTCACCAAGAAACACAGCTTGCAGTAGAAGTTTTCAGGAACTGTGAAAATAAATTTACACAGATACCTTTAGGAGACTTTAGAAACTGTCATTCTGCTTTGTTTGTTAGTTTTTTCAGAGCCACCCCACCCTTCCAACAATTGCAAAAGATTGAAAAGAATGTGTTTTTTTACAATATTCATGCTTTTGTGGTTGTCAAACATTCTTTTGTCACTAGGCATTACATTTCAATTGTCACACCCAAGAAGAACTGTGTTTAACTCACTGTTGCCACATAGATGAAAACCCTTGGGGAGTCTAGAGTTGGAAGAAAAAAAGAGAGTTAAATGATTACAAAATTATTAATTTAAATAGAAATACTTATTTATTGGAAATCAGGATATGTTTTGTTTATACACACACACACACACACACACACACACACACACACACACACACACACACACACACACACACACACACACACACACACACACACACACACACACACACACACACACACACACACACACACACACACACACACACACACACACACACACACACACACACACACACACACACACACACACACACACACACACACACACACACACACACACACACACACACACACACACACACACACACACACACACACACACACACACACACACACACACACACACACACACACACACACACACACACACACACACACACACACACACACACACACACACACACACACACACACACACACACACACACACACACACACACACACACACACACACACACACACACACACACACACACACACACACACACACACACACACACACACACACACACACACACACACACACACACACACACACACACACACACACACACACATGTTGCTTTTCTCTCTTTTATTAAAAGGAATGGTGTACCAAGATGGAATTATCAATTTATCACTGAGAATTAAGGCCTGTGTGCACTAGAGCCTAGATTTATCTAGATCTGATCTTGATAAATTGTATCTTGCACTGATCTGGTTAAATCCTGTCCACACTACAGAATAAGCAACACTGTTTACAAACCAAACCACACTAAAATCAACACACAAAAAAGCTACTACTCACTTGACTGAGATAGCTCAGATATTATTTATTTATTTCTTCCTTGGAACTTTTGAGATGAATGTATTTTGGCTTTGTGTGTCTGTGCTGTCATTGTTGCATGATTGTCATCCATCATCAGCAGCACAGGAGGAGAACACAGATGCTGAAGCAGAGGTAGTGAAGAAGAAGGGTGGAGAGGATTAAATCCAGGAATGCCAGAATGTAGGTTGATTAGCTAATATGTGCATGCTAGCCAGGGATATTTCATATACATATAGCCCAGTTTATAATTTTTTAAAATCTTGATTATTGTAATATAGGAGGCTAAGCAGAATGAAATTGACATTTCATCTGCTGCATGAGAAGGAAGGAAAAATTACAAGGAGAAGGTGAAGCAAGGAGAGAAGGAAGGAACAGAGTGGTGGAATGTATGGAACAAGTTGGTGGCATGAGAATATGAAAATGAGTGGAGAAACATTTCAGCAGCAAGCAATAGCACAGCTGTGGCTATTCCAGATGCCATCAAAGATGAACTCTAGTAGTATATCATATTCTTTAATTTATTGAAATTGCTAAGTTAATGAGCAAACATTATTGAAAGTTGTTTTAATCAATTATTAGAAGTTGGAGATGGGTTGGAAGGAAAAGGAGTGTAAGAGGTTGGGGTCTGGCTGGATGGAATGGGAGGGTAAGGAAAGGAAGTTGAAGGTAGGTTGGATAGAAAGGATGAATAAAGGGATAAAAAAGGTGAATAGGTACGAGAAGATGGAGTATTTGTGTGTGTGTGCTTTGTGTAGGATGGTTAGCAGAAGGGGAAGAAAATAATTGAGGTGTGCCATGTCCCATCAATGTTGCTAGTATAGATGTCATTGTTCCTCCCATTGTCCAGCTTGCTCTTCTAATGCCAACTCCCTCTCCCTCCATCTGGCTTCTCTCTCTGCTGCACAGTCTTCCCTCTCAGCTGCACGCTCCCTGCCTCTTTAAAAATGAGTGCAAGCTCCCATGCCCCATTATCATCATGCTAGCGCTTCTGTCCTATATATAACATTATTAAAAACATTTTATGGTAAATACTTAGGAAAGGTTAAAAATTTCGGGGGAGGTGAAACAACCTTTCTTCCGTGCAGTGATTGCTTCCCTTCTCCTCTGATGAGAAGTCACACCTCCTACAATGAACATATGTCACAATGAATGAAACATTAAATATCACTTCTTTGATGTGCACCTGAAGGAGTAGAAGTACTTGGTCCAGATGCTGCAGCACTATCACCACCATCAGGCACTTGACTAGGAGTTGAGCTATCTGTGAAGGGTAATACAAACATAATAATGGTTGCATTAAAATATAAACTATTACTTTCTTCACAATGGAGGTGTTCTTCACATCCTGGTGATGGTGAAGAGAATTCAGTGAGACCTAGTAGAATAACAACACAGTAAATTCTCTACCCTAATGAATCACCACTCATACAATCCTGGTCATCCTCAGTAACATGATAGGTGTCAGTGCAGCTCTTTAGGACAAAAGGTGGGCAAGTGGCAGCCCGAGTCCCAAGTATTGTATGCAATTCATCAAAAAAGGTGCAGGTTACTCTTCCTTGCTCAGACACCTTATTTGCATCCTTTGCCTTCAAAGAAATAGAGCATTGCTGTCAAAGTAGTTGAATTATAATCTAGCCAATTGCCCTTGTACATCTCCTGCTCCCCAAACCCCTGCCAAACCCTGCCTCTCTTCCAAGGACCAACCTGCAGCCATATCTTGTCCCACAAAAAAAATTGACAACTAATGCAGCAATAACCACAAGAATTTCAGACCCAACCTGGGTGGCTCAGTTGAATCACATTGGATTTTACCTTGTTTTCATGAGTGCATAGTGTGACAGGATTTATCCTGATCTGATCATGATTGAGGTTCTAGTGCGGACTGGCCTTTATTTCAGTAGCCAGGGTAATTAATCATCTACCTATATGTGACTGTCTATGCACCTATGTAGCTTATGGCCAGCCAAACCCTTGGACATAGAGACCTGAAAAGGGAGTAACCTAGGCTATATTAGGCTAAATAGTGAATCCCACATGGAGACAATGAGACTTGGCAAGTATGTAGCATGGGAAGCTGCAATTGAAAAGCAGCTGCTCCTAAAATATATTCAAGTCCTGGTAACAATGCATGTACATGGCTCAATCAGCTATTCACCTCAGTTAAAGTGTGTTCAACTTGCAACAGAGATTTGATGATTTTTCAGTAAATTCACAGGTGAAATCATTACCCCACACATTTTTTTATCATCCATCTTATACTAATAGAGCTAGTAGTGTTATATATATATATATGTATGTATGTATGTATGTATGTATGTATGTATGTATGTATGTATGTATGTATGTATGTATGTATGTATGTATGTATGTATGTATGTATGTATGTATGTATGTATGTATGTATGTATGTATGTATGTATGTATGTATGTATGTATGTGTGTATGTATGTATGTATGTATGTATGTATGTATGTACGATAACCTGCCAAATGGCTATAAGGATTTGGTTGAAAATTGGCAGATATGATATTCAGGTAAGTGAAAGTAACCTGGGCTATGTCCCATTTGTCCACACCCCATTGTTCAAGTACAGTAACTAAAAGAAGCCCAAAAAAGGCTCATCCATGTCTGACATTTTATTTCCACCAAAGGGAATGCATAGGTGTTCGAACCCTACCACTTCAAACAGAGGTTAATGCATTTCAAGTTGACAAGATAAAAACCTATCAGCAATTTTAACAAAAGATATGTTGAACTCAGTAATAATGTTTCATGAAATCCTATTACTGCAAGGGACTGCTGCTTTGGGAGACCATCGGAAGGTACCCCCCCCCCCCCCCCCCTCCACTCACCACTATTCCTGTATAACAAATTAAGTTCCTGTACAACCAAAATAATGACTATCAAGGATTTCACAGAAGTGACAATGTTACAAGAAAGCAAAAAAAAATTTGTGCCAAAACAGCTTATTTTAAAAGAGCCACAGACGTAGTATTAATATGAAAAATATTCAAGAAAATGATTGACTTAAAAATTAAAAATAAAACAACCAAGCAGACCACAAAAATAAACCTACATACCCAAGAAGAACATTTGAAACAATCAATCCTTGGAAAGCATGTCTCAGAGAAAAAAAAAATTACTGGAAAAAAAAATAGCAGCTGCCTAAATTCACAGCAGCTTCAATAGTTACAGCTTCTGCACAAACCTGTAAGATATGCACACCTACTGGACATGTCTTCCCATAACAGATATTCTCATGATAGACATGACCACCACTACCACATATCTTGCAGTAATGCATGTCCACCTACATAACATGCCATCCTATACAAGTGTCCACATGTTGAACATGCCTTCCAGTAAGACATATCCTACTTCAATTCATGTATCTCAATAATACATGTCCACTCATACTACATGTACTCCTAAGACATGTCCACCTGTAAGATATGCCATCATGTACTACATGACTTCCAATAAGACATACCCACCAGTAAAACCTTTCCTCATCTAAGAGGTGTCCTCTATAAAGCATGACCTCCCTTAAGACATATGCTCTCATAAAACATATCATCCTGAAAGACATATACTCCAGAAAAATATGTCCATCCATAAGACATGTCCTTCCTAAAGAAAATTTTGTAACTACAGCCCACCGAAGGTGGGTTTAGCAAGCAATGTGGCCAAAGGCAGCAATTTCGTGCTAGTTGATATAATACTTGGTTGTCCTTTAGTGAAATATGATCTCAACCCAAGTTGGTGGTAGGAAATCTGTCCTTATCCATTACCTAGTGCTAATCCACCATGCTGTCAAGAAAACAACCACCAAACCAGTTCCCAATATCCAGACATCAACTTGACACCTTTAGAACACAGTGAGGAAACCCTGACGCATTTACATGAACTTGATATACCTACATCATATGCCAGAGTTAGGGATATCTTAAAGGATATGGCAAATTCGGTTGAGGTTGAAGGTGTACCATATGGGCCAATCCTGAAAAAAGGATTATAGATGGTAAGGAATGCAGAGAGAAACCTATCAAGCTGGACTGTGCAGGGCTAATCTCTTGCTTGGCTAAACAAGTCTTGTAGAACCCAGGCTCCTGGGGATGGGTTGCATCTGAGTCTGGTGGGGTGCCTTTCTGAACTCCCATTCCTCAAGCAGCAAAAGCACTGCAAGAGCTGGTCAGTTGTTGGTACACAAGCTGTATAGGAATGTGCTCTGGCTACAAGAAAGGCCTAGTGTGCATAGCCAGATGCAAATGTGGAGGAAGCAGTTATGGGCAACCAAGTCTTAACACCTACTGCCTTCTAAGACTATAGAGCAGCCAATCTATTGATGTATATTGTAGTCATAAAGAAAACTGGTTCAAAGAAAAGGCTTTATTCAGCTAGATCTCAAATAGAGGTCCAGAACAAAACAAGACAATAACACAAGGTAATAAGAGTATTAGTAAGACTAGGTAAAGTGTCCTATACTTAAGTGAGATACAAGGTTCATCCAGGTTCCTTTATGAGTAGTCCAGGATTCTGATCACTACATATAGTTTAATAGTATGAACAAGAGGACTGGAATAAAATTAATGCACATACATTGTTTAATTCTGGGAAATACAGCTATCATTGCTGTAGGGTTTGTCAGTATTATTATTGTAAGATCATAATCCTTGACCTCAAATAGTTCAACATCTTTGCTCTATTTAATTAACTTACTTGTTTGAATTATATTATGGTCCAATGTGATTATGAAAGAGAGGTTTACATTTCAGTAGAGCATGATTTAATATAAATTCAACAAGTTAGTTGAAAGATCAAATTCATTCCTAAACCATATTATTATTATTATTATTATTATTATTATTATTATTATTATTATTATTATTATTATTATTATTTTATTAATTAATTAATTAATTTATTTATTTATTTATTTATTTATTTATTTATTTATTTATTTATTTATTTATTTATTTATTTATTTATTTATTTATTTATTTATTTATTTATTTATTTATTTATTTATTTATTTATTTATTTATTTATTTATTTATTTATTTATTTATTTATTTATTTATTTATTTATTTATTTATTTATTTTATTTTTATTATTATTAATTTTTTTTTTTTTTAAGTAAAACCCCAAAATTGTTAACTTGTATCTTGTGAACGGACCAAGAATGATGATAAAACCATCCACAATCAATTGGTTATAACATAAACTATCAATTTTATATCCAAATCATCAGAATTAGTCCATTGTTACCTACTATATGATTCTATTACATTATACTCCTCTCAGTGGCAGCTTTTTTTAAAATTATGTTAATTATAGGGTGTTAACCAATCGCAATAGTTATGTCCTACATCACGATTTAATTAGCACATCTCTAAATCATCTGTGCCAAATTTGGTGATTTCTGCCAAAAATACCAGATCAAACCCCTTAGACAGCAGATTATTACATACCTTTGTCATATTTTATCAACTTACCCAACAATTCAATTACTGTGCACCTGACAATTTGTAGTGTCAAATCTTGGACAAATAGCCTGTTTTTGCTATATCTCCATATACTAATATGTTATTTTCTATGTTTATAATAAAGCAATATATAGTCAAGATATTGTCATGGTATAAGTTCTCAAGAACATTTCTTTAACAAATACATATAAATTTTGCACATTAAGTCTGATTTATTAGATCAGTTGCAACAGTATTTTAATTTCACTGTAGCTCATGTGTATCTGTGCACAGTGGCCAATTTTTCAAGCTGGTATGTATGTTGTGGGCAACTAGTCTGTTTGCCATAGTGCTCCGTAATAATTTTATATCATGGCAGCAACAGGGTCAATTCCCAAAAGAGCCAAGAAAGAACCAAATGCAATGATAAGCAATTTCCCAAATATATAGACAATTATTTCTTTGCCGAGGATGGAATGGGCATGCGCATTATAAGACATGGGTGCGTTGCTGTCTTCTCATTCCAGGTGATTTTTCCTCCTCCTTCAGCATCCTTGACCGACCACTTGTTCCAAGTAGCGATGTTCACCGTCCTAGGGTTCCTGTTGGTGCTGGGAATGACCCTACCAGGTACCCTTCACAAGTTTGAATGATGAAAAAGATGGCCTGAAAGCTAGCTAGCTTTTAGATTTTGTTTCTTTTATTCTGAAAGTGGTAGCTACATGTAATAGTGGCACTTCGTTTTATACAAGTAGCGATGTTCACCGTCCTAGGGTTCCTGTTGGTGCTGGGAATGACCCTACCAGGTACCCTTCACCAGTTTGAATGATAAAAAAGATGGCCTGAAAGCTAGCTAGCTAGCTCTTAGATTTTGTTTCTTTTATTCTGAAAGTGGTAGCTACATGTAATAGTGGCACTTCGTTTATATACACAACTTAGTTCCAATAATACCAATGACCCATTCATAAAATGTGGCCCTTGCCTCCTGTAACCAACTGAATCCAAAACTCTGAATTAACTGGCTGATGGTAATGCATGTAAGATTCGGGGTTGACCAGCTGCTTAAGGCCCAGTTTTGTTATCATTCTTTCACATATGACTCACCAGGAGACTTGGCTCCACTTGCTCCTCTGCGCATGGCCAATATCTTTGGCTCCCATATGGTGCTGCAGCAAGCACCTTCCCGAGCCAACCTCTGGGGCTACATGAAGAGCTGTGACTCCAACCTCACTGCAACATTTGCTGGGAAAAACTTCCAACCTTCAAAATCTATGGGTGAGTGTTTATTATTCCCATGAATTTGGTGTGTATATGTTTCTATTTTCAACCCAAAGATAACCACATTTACTTTGAGGAAAGTGACATTTGTATGTTTATTATTTTTTATTCTGTAAATGATTATTTATTTGTTGTTTTGTTTTTTTTTGGATATTGTTCGTGTTATGGTTTGGTTTGGTTTGGACTAGGGGCTTGGGTAGAGTCTAGAATGGAACATAGTGTTCACTGTAGCATCACCTTATAAGTTAAAGTTAATCAATATATATATATATATATATACATACATATATATCCTTTTTAACCGTCTTTATAAAACCAGCATTACTTTTTATTTTAATCTGAGCACTTTTCAATCTGGGGAAGAAACACGCTATTTTTTTTCTCTCAACCCCTAAAATGCAGTTGTTTAAAGGGAACTAATGGGGAGATGGACATGACTGACATCGTAATATATACCAATTATTGCAAAATTATACATTTACACTTCTGCATATATTTGTGGAGTATAGACTTCACATCAGACAAATTCAATTTATAGGATTTGGATCATTCAGCATGGAGGGTCAATTTTGACCCCATCTTATCATAAACCATGAATTTCTATCAGCTATGATGTGCTCCTCTGCAGCTCCCAAGAAAGAGAGTTTCAGCCTTCTTTATCCCGAAAATAAGTTGATGCCTCTGATGCCATTTTGCAACTTATTGATTGATTGGGTGGGTGAGTGGGTAGAGTAGGATTGCTCTGATGTGAGTGTTGGTCACATGCTTGCAGTGGTGATATTACTTAACACTTATGACCTAAACTGAGGTTAATGATATCATTAGTGATCATTTGAATGATGATGCAATAGAATGAAGTTGGGCTTGACATCAGGTAGTGTGACCTTCCAGAACTGGTCCAGTTGAACCTGTTTGGCAAAAAGAAATTTCATCCCCACTGTCTAGAACCTGCCTCAACCCAGTGTGGTGTTGGTCCAGTGTGTGTGTTCCCATAGAGCTATTGTCAACCTACTTCAACTTGCCTGAACCCAGTATGATGTTGATCCAGTGTGTATCCCCATAGAGCTATTTTCAACCTGCCTCAACCCAGTGTGGTGTTGGTCCAGCGTGTGTCCCCATAGAGCTATTGTCAACCTACTTCAACCTGCCTCAACCCAGTGTGGTGTTAGTCCAGTGTGTGTCCCCATAGAGCTATTGTCAACTTAATTCAACTTGCCTCATCCCGGAGGGGGTTTTTTCCTCCTTTACCTACTGTATCCTGCTCAACCCATTGTGCACTGGGGTGAAGTTGACATTTGAGGCTGGGCACTGGATTAGCATCACGTGTTTGTTACCAATATTTCTATAGTGAAGCACATTAGATCAATATTGCACTTTGGTTGAAGGAAGTTGAAATAGGTTGACAATAGCTCTAGAGACTTTAAGTTCATAAGACAAAACACTCCAGCACGTTTGAGATTTTAAGATCACACAGAATCAGAAGGTGCTACCCGTAGCCATAGCCTATGAGAGAACACAATCACAACGTGCTCCAATTGTTGGATTAAACTTTGAACCATGTCTGAGAGTATTAAATCCAAATAAAATAGATGTTGGTAGGAGAAGAAATGTTTACTTCAATGACACACTTTAAAAAAATTGAGCAGGATTTGTTTAGGATGAGCAATGTACATGCCTTGTTGTTGTTGTTGTTGTTATTTGTTGTTGTGTACAGATTCCAAGGGTCAGTGTATGTGGAACATTACCTTGCCTGCTACTAAAGCTGACGCCAAGAAGAACTACACTATCACTATTACATCCAACAAGTATGGCAAGATCAACATCTCTGATGTCATGTTTGGGGACGTCTGGATTTGCAGTGGACAGAGTAACATGCAGTTTTCAGTCTCTCAGGTGTGGGTGTGCATGTATGTGTGTGGGGGGTGAGTGTGTGGGTGTTAGTTTATGAGTGTTTTCCCCCTGTTAAATTGCATTTATGACTGATTAGCAGAAAACCTGCCCTATATGGCGGTTTTAAGTCAGCCACCTGCAGTAACAAACATGTTTGGTTTTCTTTATGTAGCATGTAGAAATTATTCATGTATGGATTATTGACACTAATCTCATTAATTAAACAAACACGATACAGTTAATAAACATGCCAAATTTCAGTGACAGTAATGTTCCATGTCACCAAACCACACCCATAGCCATCCGATCTGAACGAGACTTTCGCGAGGACGTTCAATGAGGTGTCCTAATCAATCCCTGAAAATTTCATGAAGATCCCTCCAACAGTTTGGAAGGAGTTAAAAGTCTGTACTGTACTGACAGACAAGCAGACAGACGCACAAACAAATTATGAAATATAGCATGATTTGTTAAAGATATATGGTAGCAAGGGTTTTCTACCGCTGCATCTTGCACTGCTGGGTTCTTTTTTGGTTGGAATTAGTTTCATTCTAGTTCCAAAATTATTGAAAGATAATTAGCAAACACCAAACAGTGTAATAACCTTTTAAAGACATGTCATCTATCTTGTTTCTTAAATATTTCCAGATTAAGCAGTCCATTCACATCCTCCACTGTCTACCTACCCATCCACCATTACTCTTGCCTATGTTTTCCCACGATTACTCTGGGAAAAAAAGGGAGGAAAGGGGGAGGGGGAGGGGGGAAGCTGTATTCATTCTTCCTTAACTTTTTACGTTATTTTTTAAACCTATTACAACAACCACCATAGCTGATACTAAGTATGCACAAATGTTGAAGCTGTGTGCTCGGCCAACTTCAATGAGATAAGCAGCAGATTTGTTGCTGTTGCTTCATCAAATACCTGTCAATGAATTGAACTTTTTCTGCTAGACCACAGATCCTGGTTCCAACATTTTACACCATAGAACACATTGCCCTAGGGTCACAAGTGGTCTGCTCTTTCCTTGCGCTAATCACAATCTAGCGTAGAGGCTAACCAGACAAGTTCACTCTAGTTTCTACTGTCTTAACATATCCCGTAGAAGTTCAGATCTGTCCCCATGGTAATTTCTGTCTGACACTCTAGAACTTTCAATGCAGCCTTGATCCAAACACTGAGGCACTATATGAACTTAATCCCTTGATACATATAGTTAAATTTGAGTATTCCTTCTTGTTTAGAACGAATTATTTAGATTATATTCATGAAATTGTGTAAAAACCATTGTTTTTGTGGTCAGCATCAGGATTTGTGATTGAATTTTTTCAGTCCTTGTTTCTATTTGCTTTCGTTCCTGTTCCTGTGCCCCCCAACGGCTATGAAAACCACAGATAATAGCCATAGCAACTGCTACTAGCTGTGGTCTGAATGCAGGACATAACAACACAACCAGTGTGGTTCACTGGTAAGCATGGACAAGAGTTAATTAGCAGCAGAGTGGAGTGCAAGAGTCATGGGGGGGGGGGGGGGGGGGGTGTGGTTGGTGAAAGAGGGGTGACAAAGAAAGAAAATTACAATATAGTTAGGATGAAACATTCTTGTGCACAAGAAATCGGATGACATTTAGGTGACATTGCTCAAACTAGGTTCCCTTGATCAATTCAAGTTTGTTTTGGACAGCAAGAACACTAAGAGTATGAACTTCTCTGACCATAGCATGTAAACATGTTTTAATAATGTGTGTGCAGGTGTTACTATCCATTAAAGCCATCATGTGCTTACCCCCAACCATGCTCATGTGACTAACCATGAGCATGTGATACCCTAATAAGGAGGTAGCTATTGAGTTACATATTATAGCTACCAACTACTCTAGAGATAGATGTTAGGGGGAGAGAGAGAGAGAGAGAGAGAGAGAGAGAGAGAGAGAGAGAGAGAGAGAGGGGTTTTCATGCTGAAAGCCAGAAAGAAAGTATCAAAAATTCTGGGAGGGGAACATTTCAGGGACTATATAGACCCACTGACAAACCATTGGCAAGAATGCCAGTGCTTCAAAAGCTCCTGTTTAGTTTCTAAAATGTGAGGTTGGGCAATTTCAATTGGCTGAAAATTGAGTTGTAATAATCTCTGGAATTTCTGCGCTTGAATATCGCCTGTGCACTGTGTTTGAGGTAATTGAAATGCTGAATCATGAAAATGAAATAATAGGTTCAATCCATTTATATTTCAATGTTTTGATTATTCACATTGTTTCAATTTTGAGTATATTGGAAGTGAATACACATTACACTATTGAAGCTGATCTTGTACTAAGTACCCCTCCCCTCTCTCTTACTTTATTAAGTCATGATAGGAAAGTGTTATGTTTTCCGATTGCCATATATACAACATGAAACAACATGGAGAGTTAATGTCCCAACTTTTAAGCTCTTGGCTCTGACTATGGTATTGTTATATATCCTGTATAAAGCACTTTGTAATATATCCTGTGTAAAGCACTTGTAATATATCCTGTATAAAACACTTCAGTAATATATCCTGTATAAAGCACTTCATAATATATCCTGTATAAAGCACTTTGTAATATATCCTGTATAAAGCACTTTGTAATATATCCTGTATAAAGCACTTGTAATATATCCTGTATAAAGCACTTCAGTAATATATCCTGTATAAAGCACTTCATAATATATCCTGTATAAAGCACTTGGTAATATATCCTTTATAAAGCACTTCATAAAGCACTTGTAATATATCCTGTATAAAGCACTTCGTATTATATCCTGTATACAACACATAGTGACATGTTATATTATATCACACTGCAGGTATATGATGGCAAGGATGAGATAGCCAATGCAATCAACTACCCACTGTTACGACTCTTCACTGCTGCTCTGAAATCCTCCAAAACACCTCAGGCAGAACTGCTGGAAGTGGAGCAGGGTTGGTCTGTCGCCAGTCCAAGTAAGTCCAGAAAGAATATCTCTTATATCCATATATTTAATTTTTTGAGTGCCTTGATTACCCCACACCTATTTAAGGAAAGATTTCTAGTTATAATATCTCAACCAAATATATATTTTGAGGAATACTCTATATTTGGTGAGTTCATGTTTAGTAAATATTACTGCTCTACAGAAAGTGTTGGAGGAAAAGATTGGACGTACTTCTCGGCCACCTGCTGGTTTTATGGACAGAACCTCTTCAAGTCTCTCCAATACCCAATAGGTACACAAATATTGTTGTTGTTACTGAGAGAATCATCAACACTATTAGCAATGCTGTCAACAACAATAACAACTTTATAAAACAGCACACACAGTAGCAATATAATATCAACAGCAATAACAATTTTAATATCAACAGAAAGAGCATCAGTTAGAAAACCATAAATAATAGCCCTAGCAACACCAAATAATAAAGCAACAATAGCAGAAGAAATAATAAAGGAAGAAGCAACGTCAGTTATCAGGAACAAAATCAATATGAGGGAAATTGGTTATATAATGACTTCAAAATAAATAATTGAAGTTGCATCTATAAAATTAATGACCTTTTTTCCTTCGATATTTCGTCATTGTTGCTTCACTGTTGCTTCACTGCTGCTTCACTGCTGCTTCATTGCTGCTTCATTGCTGCTTCATTGCTGCTTCATTGCTGCTTCATTGCTGCTTCATTGCTGCTTCATTGCTGCTTCATTGCTGCTTCATTGCTGCTTCATTGCTGCTTCATTGCTGCTTCATTGCTGCTTCATTGCTGCTTTCCTGTTGCTTCAATGTTGCTTTATTGCTGCTTTACTGTTACTTTATTGTAGCTTCACTGTTGCTTCACTGCTTCTTTGTTGCTGCTTCATTGTTGCTTCATTGTTGCTTCAATGTTGCTTCAATGTTGCTTTGTTATTTTCATTGTTGCTTTGTTACTGCTTCACTGTTACTCTGTTGCTGCTTCATTGTTGCTCCACTATTGCTTCATCACTGTTTTATTGTTGCTGCAATGTTATTTTTGTTGATGCATTACTCCTGCTGTCGTTCTTGCTGCATTTATTCATTTTTTTTGTACATAAATGATGTATTGATGTTGTTGTTTTCTTACTAAAACGATTTTGTAACTTTCACAATTCTGCTCTCCAATGCCTCAGGATTAATTGCTACTGACTGGGGTGGGACTGTGATTGAAGCATGGTCATCACCAGATGCTCTGAGCAAGTGCAAGGCGGATCTGAAAGGTTCTCCACACATGGTCAGTATTGGGGACAAGAACGACCCGTCTGGTCTCTGGAATGCAATGATTAGACCTTTCCTCAATATGACCATCAAAGGAGCAGTCTGGTATCAGGGAGAGCAAAATGCAGGTACACATCATTACATGTGCACACATGCATGCACACACACACACACACACACACACACACACACACACACACACACACACACACACACACACACACACACACACACACAACATTTAGCTCATGAGGAATTCTATTAACCACTGTGTTCATATAATGAATCGTAGTGCACCTAAATCACTTTGCATTCGTTAAGGTCACAATCAAGTCTTTGTTCTGCTAATGCTTGCTGCAGCAGTAACTGACATCTAACTAAGCTGTACCAGGTCAAGTCTGATTACTAGCCTGAGGCCATTATTGTTAGGACTCTAGGGACGTCTGGGTATGACCACATGCATGGAGACCTGAGCCATACCTCACTAATAGTGTGATTAATACATCATCCACAGCTCATTGGGCAAGAACTGAACTGGAGGTCGTGTTTTATCCCATCATGTGACTACGTGGGCAGCTGTCAAGGCACTGATGTTGTGCTGTAGAGACTGAGAGTATTTATATTTGACGTCCTCCATGGACATGAGTGGGAGGAAGTGTTGGTTGGAAGAGATGAACAATGGCTAATACAGTCCATGTGGACTGTTCAGCGGTGTAACCTAGCAACAACAATGCGTTAAGTGCACTAGAGATGATAGTAGCTGCATCCACTCAGTTCCCAGTTCACTCCAGGTTAAGAATACACACCCTTTCTTGCATGCTGGTCATATTAATATAAAGTCAGTAGAGTCGTGCATAGATGCATGGTATTATACAATTACATATCAGGTGGAAGATTGTCTTTTTCTTTTCCGATTATATTATTCTTATCATAATAATTTTTTGTTGTAATTCTTATTTCGTTTCATTTTGTTTGTTTCTGGTGTGGTAGATGGTAGTTGTCTGAACAAACACGACTGTTTGTCTAACCCAAACTCAGTGTAATTACAGCTATACCTGGTGATTACAAGTTGTCTTCTCTTCCACCCTCCAGCCTCCACTCATTTGGTTCCTGGGTCCTTCCAACTTATCTGAGATTATCTTTAGAATATATCATTCAAGCTTGACTCTTTCAACATGCCACCATTGTTCTACATGACCAACTCATTGTTGGTGTCTATATCTTCCCTTGCAGATCATCCTGAGACATACAACTGCACTTTCCCGGCTATGATCGATGATTGGAGAGCTAAGTGGTTAGTGAGCTCCAACAACCAGACCACACCCCTATACTTCGGCTTTGTCCAGGTATGAGATGTGAGCATGTGCACTGGGAAACTGTACAAGGAAGGAATACAGAGAATGGGAATTCCTAACCTGATGTGGTCTGCGGCAGTAATGACTTGAATAAGCTGCCTTCAGGCAGAGTTAGTGCTTGAGTGGAAATATATGCTCTCTCTCTCACTTCTGAAGTGTTACATTTTACTGTAAAACAAACTTGATTCCTACTTTTAATGGCTGCTCTAATAATTATGATATTATAGTAAATAAAAATGTTTCTTATTTTTCTTTAATAGCTATATTGAATTTTTTAAAAGGACTTTTTAAATCTTTGGGAGCTTTAGTGTGTGTTGTCCTTGGTAATATTAATACTTTGAATGGGTAAATTTCCTCTTTATTTTTAAACCCATTATTGTTATCAGGTGTGCTGTGAGTCACCATATGATAATGATCTCATAGCACTACTTTTGGACCTTTAAAAGTTTCTATTTGGGAAAGTTGTCAAGCTCGTGAACTATCATTATATTACTCATAATCTATCACTCCGTCTTGTGTTTGCACTGAGTGTGAATAACATACCCGTACCCATTTCCCCTGTCCATTACAGTTTCAATAATTTAAAATTCATCCAGTTTCACTTGTAATGTGTTAACTAGTTGCCACTATTGTCCTAGTCAAGTGGTGGGGAGGCAGTAGCCCTTGAGGATCCAGTACAATACATGACACAATACTTTGCAGTCAACACTATATAATATGGCACTTAGATGTGTTCCTAAACAGCTTGGAATATAAATGAGTTTTTATTTCAGCGTTTGTGTAGTGCGTTGTTGTCAGAGTGTTTTATTGTATTTCGACCTCAACACACTTGCATTAATTTATCATTATGACTCGTTTATGTTACGTAGTTTCAATAACAAATTATTGAATGATAACTAATTAAGTTACTGTTGTTTGTTCAATTACGCTATGATTAAGTAAGCTTGTGGCGATGGACGCCATACTGGTGGAGTTCTACGCTGTCCACAGTGTGTTGCATTTGCTGCTTAGTCACATCCACTTATTTTTGAAAGTTTTCTATGGGGCTCACACTTATGCTCCACGTCTGACACTGCACAGGAGTAGTTTACTGGATAGTTTACTGAATAGTTTACTGAGCACGTAGTTATGTTAGTATATCAACTGCAGTTGGCTCCTAATGATACCACGAACGTTACAGTGGGTGGATTCCCTGCCATCCGCTGGGCACAGACAGCAAACTATGGCTACGTCCCTAATCCAAGGATGAAGGACGTCTTCATGGCTGTTGCCATAGATCTTGGGGACCCCACTTCTCCATACGGAAGTATTCATCCACGAGACAAGGTGGATGTTGGACTGCGATTATCAGCGGGTGCGCTTTCAGTTGCCTACAAGAAAACTGACGTGTACTACTTGGGGCTGTTGCCACAGAAGGCTCAGAAAAGGTGTGTACACAATTAATAGTTCAATTAATATCAATTAGTTATTTGTTATTTCTTTAATAGCTTTGCAGGAGCGGTTGTTTTTATGTGATTTTTCAAAAAAAAAATTCAACAGTTGAACGCTAATAAGTGGTCATTGTGTATTAGTGAAGTTTGTTCTGTAAATGAGAGGTTTGAGATATGAGTTCTTGTATGGATTGACTTAGGCTTTCAAAATGGCTGCCAGAAAACACTAAAAGTTCAAGCTTATCATTTCAACAAAAACTCACATCTGTGCTCTTCAACAGCATATAGTGCAGTAGTAGTACATGCTCGTGAAAATAATTGTAATAATAATAATGAGAGCATGTTTGTTTGAGGAATGACGTGAGATGTAACTGGAAGGGTCCATCCATGCACCTATTGTGTATTATTCCATTTCATCTAACACAGATGTGGAAAGGTAATTTTCTATCAACGAGAATGTTAAAAATGTAATTATGACTAATATCAAAAGCATACATTCAATAAAATGGTAAATATGTTCAGGATATTGCTGTTTTTGGAACCTAAAAATAATCCATTTTACTATTTTTCACCTCAAATAAAACCTAAAGTGGCAACAAAAAAAAAAATAGCCTAAATGCCTAAAGCTATAATAAATGTTTACTTAAAAATCATACGCTTTATTTTTGTGGTAACAAACTCAGATTTTTTGTCAAGATTCAAACATTGTTGAGTTTCCTCTTGGTACCATATAGCCATGAATTGGAGTACCTGACATATTGCTTATAATTATGCATTATTACCATGTGGAGATAGAAAGATAGGATGCTTCCTGTTTCCTTCCCAACACTTTCTGTATTGTACCTTTCACTATCCCAAAGTAGCAAACAATTAAATAACACCACCTACAGCTGCAGATAACAAAATGACCAGTGATGATAATAGAGTAGTTTTTGCTAGTCTGTGCACTTGAGTACCTCTATTGTATTTTTGTGAATTGAACCTGGAATCTTGTATAGTACAACATATTGGTCAGTAAATTACCTACAAAACATTCAGCAATCTAGTATTCTGCTAGTGCATTTCACTTAACCTGCAGCTGTTTCATCAGATATGATTCAGAATGTTTTGATCTTCATGTCAAAATTGAAACATTTATCAAATTGGGGCACACTTCAGTTGTATATCTATGTTCACTGCCACTAATGCTGACATTGGCTGTGTTGAACTTCTTGTTGACAGTCATGGCCTGTCAGCTCACTGCTACTCCTGTAGCATGGGGCTAGTGGGGCTGATCGAAGACTAGCAGTGCAGCAAATAGTCTGACCAGGTGTGCTGACAGATGTGCCCAGTTCATGGCACTGATGCCAATGTCTTGTAAGCTTACCAGGAGTCCAATCCTCTTTCTTCTTCTTCTTCTTTTTTTTTTTTTTTTTTTTTTTTTTTTGATAGATGGCAGTTGTGTCTGTGAGTGTTTATTTTTCGTCAACTTTGATATTATGTTTACTTGTCATTGCTAATGAATGTCCTTATCTTCAGTGAAACATCTTAGTAAAATCCTGCAGGCTGTGTTATTTATTCTTTTAATTTTTAGTACTGCATCATTTTTGTATCAATAGTGCAATGACCACTGACACATATAACGGTCCTGGTCCGCCATTTGCTGATTATTTCGTGCAGATTCTTGGTGGGATCCACTGGATTAATGCATAGACTGTGTTTTATTGATGGCCTCCTGAGATTTGGCCTGTATATCTCATTTGTATATCTACTGTGTGCTTAGTTATTGGTTACTGTCACACACTGTTACAAGGTCTTCAACCAGCACACGGCATATTAGGATTTCAAGACACAAAGTTTGACTTTAATAGCAATAATACCACTGCTACCATATCTGAACATGTCATGCCAGGCTGTAACATGGAAAGGCATTTTCTGCAGCGGCCAAAATAAGCAGCTGTTTTTCATCCTTCTCCCTCCCACTCAAAATTGATTTAAATCTGGAGTTAAAATTCTATTAATTTTTTTATTCAAGATACATAAGTGGTGTAGATTAATAGGAGGGACACAGATAGGTAGGTATATTATTTTCACATTTGAGCTGAAATATGTCATGTCCTTAACCTATCAGTATGTGCAGCTTTGCACATCACAACTCATGGTTCATCATGCTGTCTCCTTTCTTTCCTTCACTCTCAATATATATAGTAGCACCACTTCTGGGACGAACCTGACAGCTATTTCCATCAACTACGGCCCTCCTAAATACACCGGAAAATTGTTTCTTAGATATCCGTATGGCTTTGAGGTTGGATGTGGAGTCTCCAACAAAACTCCCCCCACTCTTTGGATTGAAGGAACGGCAAAGTCTATCTCTGGACGGAATATAAACGTAGAGTTTCCCATGTGCACGGGCAGTCTTAAGCCTGTGAGCGTCAGGTATTGCTGGAGGGCATACCCCTGCAAGTTCAACACTTGTCCTGTGTACACCAACAACGTATACCCCAGCCCTCCCTTCATTATGAACCTGATGTAGTGACGGAGGAACAAGATTGTGTGTCTTCGTTTTGTTGTATTTTTTTTTTTATCTGTTTTTGAAGTTATTGTTTGTGTTGTTATTAATTAAGGTTTTATAAACCACACACCACCTAATTTCCCCTTTCAAAATGAACTTAACCTTTTCATTACATGGTCAACAACAAACATGAAGCAAATGTATAGTATAATTGATAGAACTGTATCCAATTGTGTTTTTTTTGTTGTTGTTTTCATTGTGTTTATTTGCTTGCTTGTTTGTTTGATTTTGTTTCTCCCTTTTTCTACAGGGCTTTATCTAGAGTTGTTTTGTGTTTGTTTGTTTTTAGAGGTGGAGAGGGGAATACAAACAAGTGTTCTCTAAATCAACCCAATGTGGTTTGCGCAGTAGCAACAACAACAACAACAAATTTTAGAGGCAATATTCGATAATGACATTTTGGTTATTCAAGTCTTGAAAGTTGCCTTGGATCCACTTTTGGTTTACATGATTTTTCCCTTCTATATTCAGCCCACTTCTCACACAGAAAAACAAACAAACAAACAACAAACCTTCGTCACAAGGCTGCTCATACCTAACCCACCAATGAGATTTCTTATACTCTGATCTGTAGGACAATTTCTGTTAATATGAACTAGGTCTACCTCTGTTCATTGTTACACAAAGTAGATGACTGCTTGCTTAGTCAGATGTTAAGCATACTGAGGAACTATCGCTGACTATCTCAGCTCTAGGGTGCTTGTGTTTGTGCTGTCATATTCGGTAGAATCCTTACTAGCCAACCTGCTTCCTAAACAACTTTCTCAGATCCATGATTGGTGACTAGCCCATCAGCAATATATATCACCATACAGAGTAGAGCACAATCTCAGTCACAAACCTATTATGGTTGAACTGCTATGTATACAAATTAATAGAGTTCTCTAAGCCACATGATATTACTATCCTGCTGACAGACTGACTCATTGCTATTTCCTAGATGTTATGGTGTTACCATGTAATTGTTTTATTATATTTTTTAAAAAATTACAGACACTAGATTCTAGTATATTACATTAGTAAATTGATTTTTTACATTGCTGCCTTCAGAAGAGGAGGGGAGAGATTCTTCCTCTACTTCACCTTAGATAAAGCTGTGAAAAGTCCCTGTGAAACTATTTTGGTTTTCTCCCTGTCTTTGAGGAGATGTTTCAAAATTTCAATTTCCAAAAAAGGCATAATACAAATATACTAGAATTGACCTTAGATGTAGGTTGTATGTCCCAAACACATTGTTGAGCTCACTTTTTTTACTGAAGTCTATTAGTGATGAAATTATGGAAGTTTCATGTCTCAGAATATTCCCTGTGATTAAGCTAATGGACTAGTACAATCTTGTTGACTTCACTATCAAATTTATTCAAATTTACTTTTAAATAGAATACACTTTTATTAAGGGGATGCATATTTATGTGGTGATGGTGAAGAGTCATTTGAGGTTGATCTCCCGCATGGGCAGCTATTGTGATTGTAATTGATTGTTTTTAAAATAAGAAACGAGAACAGTTTGTTTGTTTGTTTTGGGGGGGGTTTGACACACATAAACAAGTATACTATGAATATATATTATATATAGCTGATATAAATGGCTAACAAGCTAATACCATTTTATAATTTGATATAAAGACACTAGATCATTATTTTCAGCAGTGTATATAATTTGGAAGGAATAAAGAAAAAAGGAAAAGAAGGAGAAAAAAAAGAGCCAAAGAGTTTAAACCTATAACTGTCTCTTCCATAAGTTCGAATTTTGTTCTCATAGCTGAACTCTCAGGAAATTATTTAGCAACACTAGTGCTGTTAATTTGCACTAGCGGCTCTTTGATTGCCAATTAATTAATCAATTGCATGAAATTGTTGACAATTTGTCAGCACTTTCACCCACCCAGGACATGTTTTGTGTTCATCTCCACTGCCTGGACATGGTTTAGAGTTACACATCACAATGGTTATTTTTTGAGAACAATTAGAGCATCCATTGAAATAAATGGTTTAGAGAGTCCATACTAAAAAGTGGGAACAGTAGTGTGTCTGTCTGCGTATCCTTGATTCACTCTTGGAGTTAGACCCACAAATCCATATATATTTGGAAACATGGTCACCTGGGGAACGCTTTTAAGTATGTCTATATGGCCACACCCCCTTTTATTTTATTTATTATTATTATTATTATTTTTATTTTATTTATTTATTATTTATTTTTTTTTTTATTATTTTTTTTTTTTTTAAGAAAAGAGCCAAAATTGGTAATTTTTCCAGAAAACATAATGGAGTTACAGGCCTAAAAATTGGTGTGCACACAACTTTACTCTGGGAGTAATGAGTCTCACCTCTTGGTTTGTAAGGGTAAAATGATAAAAAAAAATGATTTTATAAAAAAAAAAAAAAAAAAATTAAAAAAAAAAAAAAAAAAAAATTAAAAACACCCATACACTTAAACCAAGGTAGATAGATATATCCATGAACATAAGGCCACACCCCTTTCCATATCGGGCAACCAAAACCCCCCCCCCCCCCCCACCAAAAACAACAAAAAAAAATTGGTATTTTGGTTGAACAAACCCTTGAAACAACAAACCTAAAACTTGGTATGTGTACACAACTTGACTGTGAGAGTAATATGGGTATAGTCAAGCAATTTAGACAATTTCGTAACTACATCAGGAAGATCCACGATGGGAAGATTTTGCCCAGCCAGTACAAATTACCAAAGGAACCAAATTAGGAATTATGTGGCACAGGAAAGGGAAGGATGGGAAGGTCAGATTCTGAGGAAGTGGCAGCTTGAGTGGAGGAACCAGTTTGCACCTATTGGCAACTCTCTGTGGCTGCATCAAGAGTTAGTATCCCCACTCATTTTCACATAACCATGTATAGATCTGATTGAGATATAGGAATGTTATACACCTTGAATGTCACAATTGATTGAGTTGAGGGAAATGGAAAGTTAAAAAAAAAAAAGAAAAAAAAAAGAAAAAAAAAAATTCAAGAATTTAATGACTATTCCAACCTTGTAAGAAAAGCTGCAAAGGTCTGCTAATACAATATATAGAAATATCCAATGCCTGGATCTTTTTGCACCACTGAAAGGAATTAATTACCAGCTCTTCTGTCAGTTAAATCTCTAATCCATATCCAATGGCCAAAGAGTCAATCAATGATAAATCTACCCTTAAAGAATATTTGGATTCTGTTTTAAATTAGCCAGGAACATACACAGTCACTTTGACCTGAACACACTGTGTGGATATTTTATGGCTTAGTTGTTGCCAGGGCAACCAATTGAGGGCAAATAGAAACCCTCAATGGTGTGGTGAAGACAAAGACACATCATTCCACTGTCTATCTCCAACATTGGACAGCTACACACACACGCACACAACAGATTATGCTCGAATTTCTGCCTATTTCTCTTTTCTTTTATGCTCCTAATATTAACCAACTTTTCTAATTTTGCTCACCAACAAACACAATCATTACAACATTAAAAGAAAAATGGCGTAGTCATTCAAGATTCAAAACATTTTAAGTTAAAATCATCTTTGGTTGTGGCTCGGGCTAAGTATGTCACAGTTTTATAAGTGAGCCTTGAGAGGTGTGGATAAGCTGTTACTGTGATGCAATCAGTAACTCTAACGTATAAATCTAAAAGATCTTTTTTTTCCTTCCTAAAACTCTACCTCTTTTTCTAGAATTATTCTTGCTTCTCAGAAGCTCTTATTGCTCCCAAAAATGTCAGCATAATTTGTAGATCTAACCAGGTCCTCAAATTTGGTCATTCCCCCCCCCCCCCCCCCCCCCCTCAAAACAGAGCCAAAGAAAAGAAAGTACAGGATTTCACTCATGACAGGACATGAGGATACCATAGCTACCAGGAGACACAAACTGCCCTTGTCTCCCCTGATGGTATATATCTGACAAACTTCAGTTCTTGGCCATACACTGCAATAGTGCCTCTGTTATGTTCAACCATTGCCCAAACATGCTGGCATTGCCTGTGGAATAATAAACACAGTCTAGAATAATTGGAAATTGGAATAACAGACACAGTGCAATGGATAGCGGCTAACACAATATTGAACTAAATTTACTTCTATGTTGAGAATAATGTTGGAAATAAGATGTGAATATTATAATTGAAAAATATATATTTTTTTAGAATAATAGGAAAAACTTATTGAAATTATGAAATAGAATAGGTAAAATTTTAAAAGCATATTTGGGCAATGCTAGTTACAACTCATACACACCACATCATGATGTCCAACCATCCATACTTGCTTCACCTTGTCAACCAGAGCACTGACACAACCACCATCTTCGCTGCACCTCAATATTGTATTGCGAGTGATACTCAAATTTTACAGTATTCTGGGACTACAATTTCTTCTAGAGTTGACATTCATATCAGCAGGTGCTGATACTACAACACACCACACACTGATAGACTTCTTTCACTGAACAGCAAGGAACCATCAGAGTAAAGATAATTGTAACTGCAATACAACTTTCCATTGCGGTATGGTACACAATGTATTTAAAATTAAAAGTACTGTCGTGTATATGAAATCATGTTTTTATGCAGAGTATAAAATGTTAATAAATAAATTGTAATTGCTATGTGATGTTGTGTTTAGTGTGCATGGGTGAGGATGCACAGTCATGTGACTGGGGGTGAAGTGTAGGACGACACCATCCTGCTGGTGTACTGCTGAGGCATTGTCACATGGGCAGAATCTACGGACAATAAATTCAAACAAAAACAACAAAAAAGAACAGTAAATATAATCAATATTTCAATAACATCAGATGAAATACATTTAGTAGAAATCAACTACAGACACACACACCACAAACACACAAAACCCCCATCCCCCCCCCCCCCCCCCCTCTTCCCCACATGCACAAAAATAAGGCAGGTGGGGGGGGAATTGATTAGTCTCTTGGAAAGAACAACCCTTTCCCACTTTCTACTTGCCTAGTTTTACTCACCAGTATAGAGTAATACTCAACTAGTGTGTTCTCTTCTTAAATGGATGTGGACTCCAACCATTTCAGAGTCCTTCAAAGGAATCAACTACCAACTTCAAAAGTTTTTGTCTATTATTATCATGATTTTTCTTTATGGGAAGGGAGACTCATAGGTCCATGCAGGTGTCACTGAAGAAAATTCATTATCATAATGCCTCTTCATTAATTCAATTTTTAAGTAATAGAGTTATGCAAATTTAATCCACACCAGTTGCTCAGGCTCAGGGCCGGTGCAACTGTGAGGGAGTCATCCAGTGACGAATAGAACATGTCTCCTTCATCCCACTCAAAGCCCATAGAATGAAGTCAATAGTTCCTTCGCCTTCTAGCTCCAACCCCCACCACGCATACACACACTAATGCTCACCCACACACACACATTAATGCTTACGCCCATACCACACACACACACTAATGCTCACACACACATGCTCATACACACATCACATACACACACATCACACACTAATTCTCACACCCACACCCACATTAATGCTCACACCCACACCACACACTAATGCTCACACACACATGCTCATACCCACACCACACACACTAATGCTCACACCCACACCACACCCACACAGAGAGGCGAGGAGCAGATGGCTGATGTTGTCCAGGACTAGTGGGTACAGAGACATATGTTTGGAGGTCAGTCACTGTTTCATGTTGTCTGAGAGTGCAGCAGGTGTGGGTCATGTTTGCTTGTTCACCAATTGTTCCCCTTCACAAACTCCCCACACATCCAAGAACTCCAGACACGCACAAGCTGTCCACAATTACCCGACACGTGTTCTGCTAAACACCTGCATCCATCTCCATGGCAATAATCTCATATCCAAGTAATGTTTCATGGAAGACTGAAGGCATTAATAGTTTTAACTTAATTATTATGCACTTTTGCCAACTTGCCACAGAGAAAATGCTGATACAAATCTCTATTTTGCTGTGGAGTTAGCAATGATGAACACTACTCAATGCCTGAATGCCTTGAAAGCTTGAGTTGTACGTGGTTTCCATGACAACAGTGCTGGTTGAACCGTAGTTGAGCTTTGTGACTCTAACTGTAGGGATGGTTGATCTCAGGGTTAGAGGTTCCTTCTCTTTAATATATCAATTACTGCTAGTAAGGAAGGCGTGTTTGTTTCGCTGGATAGCTCCTCACTCGTGAAGCAGATAGCTCCTCACTCGTGAAGCAGATAGCTCCTCACTCGTGAAGCAAATGGAGCCTGATTGTGTATCATGTAACCTTCGAGCAACCTTGAAAAAGGGAATTTTATTGTGGGTTATTCGTGATGAGGCTCTTCTTTCATCATTGACAGGCGGACCAAGACCATCCACAAACATTAAAACATAATCATTGATTGTTGTTTATTGTTCAAGGGTTGGTTTCCAAGAGTATAAATGCTCTGGACCACCTGCTTGTATTAGTGACCTTGTGGAACCTGTAATAGATTATATCTTTCATATAAACTCTTGAAGGATAATTTAATTACCTTCAAGCATGCAAGGGAGACACAAGAGTATGATGGCAGAAATCTGTCAGTTGTGGGGTGAAGGGTGCAGAATAAGCCACAGCTACTAATAATCCCCAACCACAACCTAACAATCATCACTAGAGTATCTTTCATTACAAATTACACACTAATGTACTTTCAATGCTTCTGCTTTTCACATACTTATGTCTGAGCGGTTTTGTGGACTAGATTATGTGACACAGTACATAGATCATACTCGAGATCATGTGACACAGTATATATATATCCTACACATACTGATATTGTTGGAGAGAATGAGTAAAAATTACAAAATCGGCCTGTCTAAAATTAAATTAAAAATGGCTAATAAATTGATGGAAGAAAATGTCTCGGGTAGGGGGTAGAGGCACAAACCTTCTTAAGCAAACTATCGCTGAGCAAGAGCACTTTCTTGCGCTTGGAGATGCCGCCCACCTCGGTTTCCCCCTCCTCTTCCTCATTGTCTCTGTGTTTGTCTTCTTGCACGACCCTCTGCTTGTAGCATCTCTGTGGCACCGCACGGAGAGACTCGCCTCTCTTCCTCTTCCGGTCCATGATGGCAGCAATCTCCTTCCCCTTGTCTCTGCTGGCCAAGTAATGTCTGTTCTCTCTTTTGGCTTGGGATATCTCTGTTCTCTTCTCCTGGTCCCTCACTGCACGCTCATACGCTGGTGTGTTTGTGTGTGTGTGTTGTGTGTGTGTGTGTGTGTGTGTGTGTGTGTGTGTGTGTTCGTGAAGTGTGTATGCGAGAGTGTGTGTGTGTGTGTGAGAGTGTGGTGTGTGTGAGAGAAGTATGGTGTGTGTATGTGCGAGTGTGTGGTGTGTGAGAGAGAGAATGTGTTGTGTGTGTGTGTGTAATAATATTTCTGTCCAATAGTTCAATCATAGACATAGTATTTCCTTGTAGCAATAGTTTAATACATGCATACATCTTTAAGAAATCACTTAAATTATAGTCAAATTAGAATCAAGATTGTAGTTGAGATCACAGTCAAGTTCAAGAATTTTGAAGAGATGACAAAATATTTCCTTACAGTAATTGTTTACACACAGCTATCATCAAGAATTTAGATCTGAATCAAGATTAGAGAGATACTAAAAGTCAAGATTGCAGTCGGGTTTACAGTAAAGTCACAAAACTAAAACCACGTTTAAAAAAAAGGAGGTTTTTTTCTTGTGTTTTTGTTCAAATATTTTCAAGCCACACTATTCTTACTTCTTCAAACTCTTGATTATATTCATTTTGGGAGGCCTGACAAACTCCATTATCAAGCTATAATGATAATTATATACCAACCATCACAAAAAGAAATTTAAAAAAAAGAAGAAAAGAAGTTTACCTAAACTTAGTTGATATAAATCATACTACTACAATTTTTTATCTCACATAGTAAGAATAATTTATAAAATTTGTCCCCATATTTCAGCACTTCTTACACCATATGCAAGCCCTTTCTTTACTTAAAAAAAAAAAAAAAAAAAAAAAAAAAAAAAAAAAAACACAAAAAAAAAAAAAAAAAAACACAAAAAAACACAAAAAAACACAACACAACACAACAAAACAACAACTAACAGGATAGTTGCTAATTGGCTGTAGCTCTTAAAAAAATTCCTCGCACTAAAATTTCCTTCATTTGAATACAAGTTACCCACAACAGCTAATTGAGGTTGATTGGAGTTTTCACTGTCCAGAAAAACTTGACTGGAGTAGTTTAGGCACTACCTGGTACCACGTGTCATTACCCAGTTGATATTTTCCCTACACCTACCATTATAATCTCAAGGAGTTTTTGACACAAAAATTTGAAAAAATGCATGGAGGATATAGGAAAAATCCATGTCCTAAAATAAATTTAAAGAATAAATAAATAAATAAATAAATAGGTTTAACCCTTACCCTCCCTCCCCCCCCCCCACCTAGTCAACAAAATATCAAATCTAATCAAGTTGAAACTCTCTTAACCTTCTGTACCACACCACAGCCTTTCATGCTCACTGTGACATCCTGCTCATAAAGTTGCTTGTCCTCTAGTTGAACTTACAGAAGTGCTGGAAAAGGTTCAGTTTCAGACACAGGAAGAAAGTTCAGCAAACAGTTGCCCAATGGGCTTGTTAGATAATTTTGAAGCGTCAAACTAGGAGAGTGTTTATTGTAACTAACCACAGGTATTTATTGCTCTTTTGAACCTGACTGTGGTTGATTGGTTAAGTTCATGACCTCTAGATGTGGCATCACTTTCAAATTAACAAAGTTGTGGAAACCACTCAGTCTTCAATATCTTGACATATACCAATATTGATTTGGACTAGTAACCATAAGCATTACTTGATTAATTGGCCATAACTGGATTATGCCACACACCCCAATTAAAAATAAAATTTGAAATACAATATTAGAGATATAATTTCAATCTTTTCCTATCTTTTCTTAATTTTCTACTTACCATATTTTCTCTGA
>OZ017789.1:4070560-4183060 GCA_963969325.1 Lycopodina hypogea
CCCAAAAAAAAAAAAAAAACAAAAAAAAAAAAAAAACAACAACAAACAAAACAAAAAATCATCCACTGTTATTTCCCTGCTGGAGTGAGCTAACAAACAAAAAAGTTTAAAACTATCAACATCACAATTTAACATGCCTTCAGGCTGCAAGTATATCCTCCCCACAGAGCCATAGGGAGAGAGTAAGTGCTTCAGCTTGTGTGGCTTCATGAACGGTGGTATCCGACTAAGGTAAACCACACCGGGAACTCCTGCGTGTCCTTTCCCAAGTCTTTTCGTACCCATCACTGTTGCAACGTTGGGTGCAGCCTGTTTTTCAGATTCCAAATCACCATCCATCCCTTCCTCACTGCTAGGAGTGGACGACCGACTGCTTGAGGAGTACTGATCGGAGATGTCTGAATTAGAATTATCATAATTGGAGTTATCCGAGCAACTGGAGACACGAACTTCTTCGCACATGTTCCTGGCTTGTGTTAGTTTTGTGTTCTACCTCCGGAGTTGATTGTTGGCGGTGACTAATTGGCCTGTGGGCAGGTTGCCCAGCCACGAGGTTGTTTTGTGTACCGAAAAGGAGCGCACCATATTCGGTTCGTAACATATCTGCGATTTTGCTGCCCTTAAAGTTGAGGTACTCTGACCGCACCCCGTTATGAACTACGAATCTTTCCGGCATTCTCACGGCGCACAGCTGGACAAAATCCCTCCTCAGTACTGGCGTGCTTTGTATAAAAAGCTTCAAAGTGAGGTAAAACTATCCCATCTAATATTTTACTGCTTAAATTAGCCTGCGCCCTATTATGTTTACAGTTGTATGATGCTGGCAAGTATTTCTGCATGAGCCCTAGAGAGGAAGGTTGGGAAGTGCTTGTAAGCAGTGAAAAGGGATTATCTCCAGATGACCAATCCTGGTAAGTGTGGTTCTGATTTTGTGTACCCTTTACCATATGTGCTAGTCAGAACTCTGTTTTGTCACCCTAGAAATCAGGGTGCTAAGTTCGGTCAATGTTCTTATTTTCCTCTTCTCTTAATTATTAAAATTACATTTACTTTTGTTTCCAGTGAAAGCTGTTCACAAAGACATTACTATTGTCCCAAATACATGGAAAAGAAGTGGTAGATACTTCCAAAGACTTTAAATGTTTTTCTCAGGATTTTCCACAATGTGTTTTGGGAATACAGAAGTATTCTCTGTATTAACTGACCAAGGTTTTAAAATGACAGTGAGAGAAGCCTAAACTTAAACTATCTATGTTGTAATTTCCGATGATAATATTCCATTTAATAATTAGTAATAAATAACATTTATAAATAAATGGGGGGGGGGGGGGAAATATTCAGGGTATCACCAAAAAGTACGGAAAAAAGAAAAGACCTACCCAAGAAATATTGAAACAAGGTGTGAACACTCAATTATCATGTGCCTAATTCTACATCCCTAAAATCACTGCCTCCAGACTTTACCACTAGATATTTTTGTACTCCTGTTATGCATGATGAGGGAGTCACCTATTTTCTTTTGAAATATTGCAAAAGAAAATATTCATTCTGTTATTTACCCATGATAATAGTTTCTTCTTTTATTTTACACTAGATGAAATAGAGTTTGGAATCAGTGATTTAGGGATGTAGAATTAAACTTATATAATTAAACAGGTTACCAATAATGATTTCAATAATCAGAAGTCACAGCTATCATGTAATGCTCAGTCAAATCAGCACTCAGTTAACTAATCGATTGATCAATGGCAACAATTTGAAATTTGGGAGTACTTGGGCATTCACTTATGAGATAGAACTACACATGGTTTCCATAGCAGATGACGTCATAGGTTCATCACTATATATCTTCATTGCAGCAGTTATCTATAGCACAAATTAATACATGTAATTTTACCTGAATAGAATTCACTTCACTATAAGATAGCAGTGAAAAAAGATTCACTCTTCCAAGTCATGAAGAGATGGAATGAAGATCCGCACTTTATAATCAGCATGGGGCGTTCATGTAAAGGGTCTGGCAAGTGAGACTAGGTTTAGCGTAGGGTTTATCTAACAGTTTTCACACGCGCAACTCAGCAATTTTCCCGGGCATACTCAGCAATTGGAAAGAAATTGAAATGGCATCCATGACAGTGGGTGTCAGTATCATTGGTCCATCCTGATATACCTTCATATTTGTGTAAGCTAGTGAAGAGAACTAATGGGTCATGGACATATACCAGTTGAAACTCTGTCAGGTCATGGTATTAGCACAAGTGCTAATGTTTCCAAATTATCTGTAGCCTAACTCATTAGGAAGATGTTAATAGAGAATTGGAGAAATTCTCTTTTTTGGTTTTTGTTCTACTTCTTTTTGGGGGGGGAATTCTGTGGATTAGAAATTTGACATGACCCTTCTTGGGTGCTCCTGAACAGAACATATAAAAATTATTGATTGTTATTATCTAGAAGCTTGCCAAAGTATGAATTAGTTTTGTATTATGCCAATGGTAATGGTCGGGTCAACCCTAAGTAGAGTGCTAGCACACTCTCTAATAAATGATTGTTTGTTGTTGTTTTTTTTAATTAAGGAAAACCAAGTGTACTAGCATAAAGTGGTAAAGGGTGGTCATGTGCAAGTGTCCTAATAGTCGTGGAGAATGAAGGGAGATCATGTGTGTGGTGCCCCCTCAGGTCTGCTGGAGTTACTGGAATAGGAAGCGGATGACCTGTCTATTGTATGGTACCTCATTCTCATAATTCCAATCCAAAAATGATACCAATATTATGCTACTGCAGTGCCATCACTATTATGGGAAGATTAATGTGTTGGACTTCTGGGTGTGTATTTCATTTTATATCATGTGATGTCTAGGGGCTGGCCGGGGTATAAAAGACCCAGGAGAGCACACAAATAGCTCCAATTAATCTGTTGTGTTGGTTTTTGTTTTATGTGTCCCCCCCCCCCCCCCCCAAATTAGTCTTACTCTTGCCTAAATTAAGTATTACACTTTTCCTTGATTAAAATTGGTTTAAAATTGGTTAAGTAATAAGCATTTACTAAAAATAGACGACAAACAAATAGCATTTCAATCACCATAGTATTATCAAAAATCATAATATTCAGCAAAACTAGCGTGTATATATCCCCATAGAGCTATTATCAACTTATCAATTTATTATCAACTTACTTTAACCTGCCTCAACCCAGTATGGTGTTGATCCAATGTGTCCCCATAGAGCTATTGTTAACCTACTTCAACCTGCCTCAACCCAGTGTGGTCTTGGTGCAGTGTGTGTCCCCATAGAGCTATAGTCAACCTACTTCAACCTGCCTCAACCCAGTGTGGTGTTGGTCCAGTGTGTGTCCCCATAGAACTATTGTCAATCTACTTCAACCTGCCTCAACCCAGTGTGGTGTTGGTCCAGTGTGTGTCCCCATAGAGCTGTTGTCAACATACTTCAACCTGCCTCAACCCAGTGTGATGTGTTATTATCTGATAGTGTAGTGTACTAAGCACCCCCTACACTCTCTCTCCCTACACATGGCAGCATATTTCTGGTCGACCATGCGTGGACGTTCCAAGTCGACTATGCTCATAATCAGCTGGAGGTCATCAGCGGTCTTGCCACCAGAATGGCCCTCCTTATGGGTCTGAGGAAGGAGGAGGTAGCGGAGGAGGTGGGGGAAGGGTCTTACGATGCCGACAGTGAATCTGGTGAGCTACAGCATTGGCAGCCATGTTGTGTATTTCCCTCTGTACCGCTGGTATCTAATACAACCAAAAAAGTTATCCATCTAAGTGTGAATTTGTTCTTGTGGTAGAATATTGTGAGGGAGTAGATTGTGTTATAATGTGTCTGCTTGTAAGATTTCTCCTTTCTCTGTCTGTGTGTGTGTGTGTGTCTGCCTGCCTGCCTGCCTGCCTGCCTGTCTGTCTGCCTGCCTGCCTGCCTGTCTGTCTGTCTGTCTGCCTGCCTGCCTGCCTGCCTGCCTGCCTGCCTGCCTGCCTGCCTGCCTGCCTGCCTGCCTGCCTGCCTGCCTGCCTGCCTGTGAGTGTGTGGTGTGTGTGTGTGAGTGTGTGTGAGTAAGTGTGTGTGGGTGTGTTGGTGTGTACACGTGTGTGTATCTATGATGGCTATGATTATTGTCATGTCGAGAATAGGACCAATAAAGTGTTTGCCTGTGTAATGTCTAGATTGTTTAACATTTCTGGAGAATATTAGAATATTATTTCAATGTAGATTAATATAGATAAAATATTTCATACTTATTTATGATCATTTCTAAGGCAACGAGAAAGAGGCATGGTCTGATTCTGATGATGACGTAGTTAAAAATCGAGATAGTTGGGGTACGGATCGAACACCACTCGGTATGAGCAACATGGTTGATCTCCAAATTGAACTGAAGCAGGATGGCTATGGGTCAGGTGACCTAGGGGATGTGTCACATGCTTATGCCACTGAAGTTGCTGGGACAGAGGATACCAATGAACCAGACGAGGTCAGGAAAAGATCTCCTGTGGCCAGTGGGAGTGGTAAGAAAATGAGTCGTCGAGCAAAGAAGAAGAGACATCGTTCCAGCCCACAGATGAAGAGGGAGGGAGGAGAGAGTGCAGGGCTGGTGTGCAGAACCTCTGAGGTGGTGGCCTCTGACTCGGGAGAGATTTGTGGGAAGGTGGTCTCTCCACCGAGCAAGGAACTCGTGCAGGACATCCTCAAGAACATGTGGAGGTACTGCCACGCCTACCACATCCGCAACTCTGTAAGTGTGTGTGTGTGTTGATGGTTATATTGTGTTGACGGTTATACTGTGTGTTGTTTTTATGTTTATTAAAATTGATAGTTTAGTAATTCTATATGCTCTAAGTGGTTTTTAATCACTAAGAATTATGATGAAGACGTTTGGGGAGGGAGGGAGGGGGAGTGTTAGATTTAAAAGAGGAATGCTAAAGAATAATAACATTGTATGTTCAATGCTGCACATCTTCTGAATGACTCCCACCTCCTGTTCTTCACCCCTTCCTCACTATCCTTTCCTCCCTCCACTCACTATCTCTTCCTTCTCTTCTCCATTCTTCCTTCCTTCTCTTGTGTGTCCACCTATTTCTCCCACCTCTGCCTTCATCCTCCCCTTGTCTTCTCTTGTGTGTCCATCTATTTCTCCCACCTCTGCCTTCATCCTCCCCTTGTCTTCTCTTGTGTGTCCATCTATTTCTCCCACCTCTGCCTTCATCTTCCCCTTGTCTTCTCTTGTGTGTCCACCTATTTCTCCCACCTCTGCATTCATCCTCCCCTTGTCTTCTCTTGTGTGTCAACCTATTTCTCCCACCTCTGCCTTCATCCTCCCCTCCCCTTGTCCACAGATGGTTCCAATGTGGTATATCATGGACGAATTTGGATCCAGAATTGGACAATCCACAGAGCCAACCATCGCCATGGTGTCTTTCTTCTTCATTCCTGCGCAGGTGGCATACTCTGTGATATGGCCGCTCAAAGTGCTGGTCCGTGGAGGTAATGTAGATCACTTCCTGGAAGTGGTGTGGCCTTTACATAGCAAGTGGAAGTGGTAGACTGAATTAATATTTGCTTCCTGGAAGCGATGAACCACAGATTAGGATATCATGTGCCATGCATAAGACATGTTTTCCTGGAAGTTGACCAACTGGTGTGCATTGATAGAGGTGCTCCGAAATTTATAATTCTGTGATAGAAACAAAGGAGGATAATTTATTGAATGCATTCTTCCATATCCATTAGTTGTGGAACTGGGACCCAGACTCCAGCATGGAATGGAACTAGGACTTTCAACTCAGGCTTGTAACTGAGACATCTATTTCTTGTTTCTTGCAGATGTTGCTTCTTGCAATTATTTGCCGAAGAATGTAAAGCCAGGGCTGGAGGAGTTGTGCCACACCCTTCCATGGTCACATGATTGTCATGTGACGTTGGATGATCCCCTTTGGAAGGAACTAAAAACATTTGAAGTTCCAGAAATTGAAGTGAGTTGGAATATTTATTATTATTTTTTAATTGCTTTTTTTTCTTTTCTGTATATTAACATAATCATTTAATTAAAGCTGGAAGAAAAAAAAATTTGTGTCCAATAATATTTTCCGATATTTAGTGGTATGGTTTGCGAATAGAACAATTCTGGAATTATGTAATCATTAGAAGGCAAACTCTTTGGGATGTAGGATTGGATAAAGGGGAGAGTGCAAGGTTCATTGCGAGAGCGTACATGCATTTGGATGGCAGTGGTTAATTAGCCAAAATATTAAAATATGCTTCTCAATACGAGCACCTTGGATATGTACAGAATCCTTCCAAGTATATTCACTCGAAAAATAAGAAGAGGTTGATTGACCATTTAATAACTAAATGAGGAAGCGAATGTGGGGGAGGGGGGGGGTGGGAGTTCTCACGTAGTCATCATGAAGACTTCTATAGTCATGGCCACCCCCACAGAAGTCTTTTATAATCAACCATTGTCGCCTCCACATTGCTATGTGTGACCTGATCCATTTCTGTTTCTCTCCCTTTTAGGAGCGTTGTGACGAGGTGTTGCCCGATCCGGCCACTCTTCTGCCCCCTCCAATGCTCAACTACTACTTCTACACGGACATTGCACTGGTGGCGAGCTCCATCACCCACCCCTCCTTCCACCAAGTCTCCTCCAGGGAAGAAGCAGACATTTTGTGGCTGATGGAGCACTTCAAAGACTTCAAGTGAGAAGATATTTAGAGAATTTCTTATTGGTGAGAAATTTACTTCATCTTGCCTCAAGCCAGTGTGATATTGGTCCAGTGTGTGTCCCCATAGAGCTATTGTCAACGTACTTCAACCTGCCTCAACCCAGCGTGATGTTGATCCACTGTGTCCCCATAGAGCTATTATCTACCTGCCTCATCAACTCAGTGTGACCTTGATCCAGCCCATTTTCTGGATTAGTGGCAATTGTCGTTGAAAGGTATTTGTGTCGTTTTGTAGTCATGTTCTATTCCATATCTATAGTGTATGTCAAAGTGCCTTGCTAATTAATGAATGGGGTTTCATGCTAATTCTTTTAAACCAATTCTACTGTATGTGTTGCAGAATCCTCAAACCTAATCAAATGGTGAACCAGTTTCCCTGTGAAAATGTTCTCACTTGCAAAGACCTTCTTGCGACTGTTGCTAAGCGAGGTAATGGAGGTCAGTCACCTGACTGGCTACCGCTCACCTTTAACCTCGTCTACGAGCTGCCAAAACTGGTGCATGAGTACTTGAAGAGGGAACAAAGGTTTGTGGATTGTTACCATGACAACATTTGTCCTTACTCTCTTTGTACTGTCTGTACTAATCTCTTTTGTATAGAGTGATTACCATGGATATGTTAGGAGGACTTCATTTTCAACAGTGTGTCTCATAGCTGTTAGAATTGTGAAACTGTGTGAATCACTAATTCCCTACATTGGTTGAAGTTTCGAGATTGAATTAATGGTGTGCTCTATTTGGAGAATGTTTGAATGAGCATCAGAGGAGATGGGTCTCCTATGGCATTTTACTATGGTGGTAAAGTGGTTTAGTAAGGATTAAAACTAAAATAATACCGGAGGCCCAGTTTCACTTTCAACAATCACTGGTTTTACAGCAAACAACTGTTGCAGCTGTGCTTGCTATATTTGTTCTATGACTAATCAATCCACAGGTTATCCAGCAAATGGAAACACACTTGGACACACCCACAGGTTGAGGTGTGGCCTGATGTACCCAGCACATGTTAATCACAGAGTCAAGTAATGTATGCATGCAGCATGCTAAATTTCACGTGTCTAGGTTCAAGGGTTTGAATTTCTCTAGCAAAGATATTTTCAGTGAAATTTTTGCTTCTCCCATTGAGCTATACTTGAAGGCTTACCAGTTTAGATCGCCTTAACTGCAGGGGTGGAGCCCGGAATTTGTAAACTGAGGCTGTGTTGTTTTATTTATTTGTTTTTGTGAATAATTTGCGTAGCACACGCAAGGATCGTGTCTGTAAAGTTTCATCGAAATCTGTTCAGCCATTGCAGAGCCTTAGGTGAGCATGAATTGTGATTTCACTACCACTCTGTAGACACCAGTGCACCTCACTGGGTGGGGGCATTGGTCCAACTAGTAGGGAAGTGGCATAGGAAACTGGAGCACTGGGTGGGGGCATTGGTCCAACTAGTAGGGAAGTGGCATAGGAAACTGGAGCACTGGGTGGGGGCATTGGTCCAACTAGTAGGGAAGTGGCATAGGAAACTAGAGCACTGGGTGGGGGCATTGGTCCAACTAGTAGGGAAGAGGCATTGGAAACTAGAGCACTGGGTGGGGGCATTGGTCCAACTAGTAGGGAAGTGGCATAGGAAACTAGAGCAAGAGTCTCTAGTATCAGCTTGGATGGAACATGTGGAGGCTGGCGTTAATATTTTTTACACGAATATTTGTTGATGGATTGCATATATGTATTAGCGCAGTTGAAGGAAATCATTTGTTTGTATTGTAGCAGGAGAAAAGACTAGTACCGCACACGAATATTAATCTAATGCAAGACTCTGTGGTATACCACATGGCATGTGATTCAGTTGCTGATGTTTGAAACAATAAAACCTCCTGTAGAGTCTATTTGTACTAGTTTTGCTCTCGTTTTTTTTTTCTTTTTTTTCTTTTGACAATGATGACCATGTGACCCTTGGGCGGAGTCAATACTTCTGATTGCTGGAGTATCTCTATAGCTGGTGTTGATCTCTGTCAGGAGTGACAGCTAGCCAGGGGTAGCTGTTAGCTCCGAGATGTTATTCCCAGCCTATGGTGGAACGAATGAATGAATGAACGAACGAATGAACGAATGAATGAATGAATGTGTTATTGGTGGGTGTGGAGACTTATGTCTGTCAGTACTAAAATGGGTTCATCTCTAATAATTTTGTGGGATTTCAGGCTGGCAGTTGAAGACCCAGTCGGTTTGAATTTTTTTTTTTCTGTTGTTTTTTTTAAACTATAGTTTAGCTATTGTTCTCAAATGTTACTCCGAGCCCATTGTGGTGGATATTATTGCATGCAGCAGATGTTGCATCTGCCATTATATTTATGTGAACCCAAGTATAATAGCTTGATGTACTGATTACAAAGATGAGGCAATGCCCCACTGGAATCCCCACCCACCCCCACCTCCTGTATGATACATTAAGCAAACTGAACAAGTTTGTAACTACAGGAGGCCGAGGGCTATCCAGAATCTCAGGGCTATTTGGCATATAAGTCACTTCACCACTCCTTGTTCCATCCCAGAGTTTAGGGGGATCCAGATTCCCCAAACCAGAAAATGAACATAAAGCAGTTTTCTATATAATAAATTTGTTAATATAGTTTGACTTATATCTGTCTGTGTGTGTTTGTGTGTGTATTTGCTATCTCCTCTCAAACGGCTCGACTGATTTTTATGAAACTTCAGGGTAGGATCTTTGGGTCCACGGGAAGATTTCCACTCCCCAAATAAAAATTTTGTAACTCCACGGTTTTATTGGCTGCCAAGAATCTTTTTCATGATATTAATATTGGAAATATTGATAAATTTTAGCCTAGGAAACCTGTGAGCGCATGTGCAGTGTGGGAGTTTGTGAAAGAGCAAGATAATCTGTAGTCTAGAGTTACTCTAGGATTGGCGCGCGCGCGCGCGCACACGCACACACACACACACACACACACACACACACACACAAACAAACACACACACAGCTTTCTGTTTGAATTCAACGGGTCGTTGTCTGTTCTCTGGCAGTTTTTGGGAGTTATCTGGCTAAAAGCATTGTAATAGGGAAACCCCCTACAAAACTCCCTAAATTAAGATTACAAAAACTGGACATGTTTATTATTGGCCAGACTAGGCATAGGCCAGTGCAAACATCAGGCAGACAATGTGGTTTGCACAGTTTATGAATACTATGAACATATCATTGTTGCTGTGACAACATAATCTAGCAAGTCATGGTAATTGGGAACTGAAGCTATTTGCCAAGCTCGGCATCTTTCCCTGTCGATCCACAACTCAATGTAACACTCTTATTCAGTGTATTCATTTAGCATGTCGGTTGCCATGGTAGCCTTGTAATCCATCCAGGTTTTTTTATTGTTGTTTTATCCCCCCACTCAGTGGTGCAGATAACCTGTGGATCATCAAGCCATGGAACCTGGGGCGGAGTTTGGACATTCACATCACGGACAATCTCGCCCAGATCATACGCCTGGCACAGTTTGGACCCAAGGTAATATGGGTGTGTTGGTGGGCATGACTTGGAGTGGTGTCTCTATTGCTGATCCTTGCTACCAGGGCTCATAATAGGCAGATACTTCAATCTGGTGGCTTAATCTTGTACTATGGTCAAATGCACAACCTTTTATAATAGAACAATCACTACGTTATTATTAATTTAGCAATGGGTCAAGAAAATCACTGCAGCTCCAAGGATTCGAATCTCGACTTAAAAAGTGAAATTTGAAAGATGGCTTGGGGGAGGAATGAAACAATGTATGTTTTGGAGAATATGTGAGCTTTTTTTTTTTTTTTTTTTTTTTTTAAGAAAGAAAATAAGATGGGGTACATAGCAAAAAGATGAAAGTAATTGATGGATTGTCTGAGGCAAGTGGCGTAAAAAAAAGTGTCTCAGTAACATTCATACAGAGTTCCTGGCCCATGATGGAAGTTTTTATCGGTTATGAAATGTTACGCCACTTCAAGGGTTAGAATAAATGCAGACTCCTTCAGTAGAGAAGCAATACAAATGATAGTACAGTTGTATTGAGAAGGTAAGGACAGATGGAATATTCAATGGAGTCAGGTTCTATCTGTGGGGACTTCTTCATAGTATGGGGTTCTAAAAATTAAAAAAAAAACAGACAGTAAACGATTCATACATAAACAACATACATTATTGAACAATGTGAAGAAGTTTTGTAGGCACATAGTGGACATTAAAATGAATATTTTGACAAAGATGGACTAGTAAAGATACAGTAGATAAAATAATTATTGAACATGAATGATGGTGATGAGAGGGAAGATGACTTGTTGGATAACGACAGACATTTAATTGGCACTGCAATTATCACAATAAAGTAGGCTAACACAACAAAGCCAAATACAACTACAAACTCTCAACACAACTTGACAGACACATAGAAAACATGGACCCCAATTTTTTTTTGGTTGAATTTGTCGACCTTTACCTACCATCCATACCCAATTAAAAAATATTAATCTTCCCAATTCCTCATACCAAAATACTTCACCATCCACCTCAGCAATCCCTCAATTAATTGCTTAGCAGTTCCTCATAATCGACACTCAGCAACCTTCAATGCAGCAGGCAACGTTGCCCCAGCAGTTCTACATCATAGCACTCTCCAGCCAACTCAGCAGTCTACAACACAATGGATAATGCTACCCCAACAGTTCTATATCACAATGCCCTCTCATGATGCACAGGTCTCTTCAATGCCCACCTGGCAGGGGTTTTTTTTTTTTTTTTTTTTTTTTCTTTCTTTTTTTTTTTCTTTCTTTTTTTTTTTTTTTTTTTTTTCCTTTTTTTCCCGGCAGTTCCATTAAGGCAGCTAATATCAGTCTGCTGTTAGGAGTGTACAATGCTAGCTCAAACAGAATTGATTCTTTGCCATAGCAATAGCTATTAATATCTAGCTAAATAACTCGTTCATGGTGATGTTTTAGTTGTTTCCTTAGGAATGTGTATTCTTCCACTCAGGCGTGTATCTGTTCATGCAGGTCGGGTGCAAGTACATCTCCAACCCTGTCCTCTTCCACCGCCCGGCATTGGGTTGGGTCAAGTTCGACTACCGCTACATGATCCTCCTCTCGTCTGTCGCGCCCCTGGAGGCGTACCTGTACGACGTCTTCTGGTTGAGATTTGCCAACAAGTATGTCTCTAATGCTGACACACAATGATGCATCCAGAGTATTTGGGTGGGGGTGGAGGGAGGGGAGGGGGCATACTGCTCTTCAACATAGCTCACACAGAAATGTGGAGAGGGCTGGGTGGCCCCAAAGATTTTTTGTTTGTTTGTTGAGTTTCTTTTGGTTTCTTAATGATGATTTATTTTTTCTGTGTTTACAACTTTTCTGTGAGACTGCCAATCAAAAGATGAGAGAGACACAAATGTGCATGAAGAACTAGTTGAATCTCCTCAATTATCCTCCCGAGTTGAACGCGCGTGTGCACACGCACACACACACACACGCACACACAGATAGACACACGCACACACACACACAGACACACTCCTTGTCCCAAGTGTTTGTTTGTTTGTCTGTTTATTTCAGTCTGAATAGAAGTTGGTTGTCAACTGGTTGCTTAAACAATTATTCCTCCTATCTTCCTTTCTTTGTTTCTCTTCCACTCCTACCCTTCCTCTCTCCTTCCTTCTCTCTCCCTCCGTCCCTCCTTTTCTCCTTCCCTCCCTCTCTCCTTCCCTCTCTCTCTCTCCATCCCTCCCTTTCTCCTTCCCTCCCTCTCTCCTCCTCTCTGTCCCTCCCTCTCCACCTCTGCTCAGACCATACTCACTGGAGAACTTAACCGACTATGAGGTTCATTTCACAGTGATGAACTATAACCCCAAATTCAAACTTGAGCAGGTGAGCAAGGTTTACAGCTTTGGTAATCAAAACATGTAGAATCCTTTTAAGGTTGGCTCAGGATTATTAACCAGTCCTGTTACTAGCAATGGAACTTAATCGTTATAAATTAGCATTTGTGCTACCTCTTGCATTACTGATGTGAACTGGCCTGATCATAGGAATGTGCAGTAACCCCTTCACTTCCTAGTTACACCACAGCCATTCATCTGTTGTGTGTGTGTTGTGTGTGTACAGATCCATTATGATGAGTTTGTGCTGCTGTTTGAGGAGCAAAACCCCCAGAATAAGTGGGCAGACATACAGGTAAGCCTCTCTCTCTGGTGAGATTTCCATTGCCCCGTCTCTACCCATTCCCTCCCGCTTGATGTGCCTTGATAGCTGCTGCTACTGGTTGCCATGGGTGGATATGTTAATATTTAGGAAAGGTCACTGGTCTTCATTTAAGATTGCTCACCTCATGTTGATATTGGAAAGGGTCTATATTTAGAACGGGTTTATATTAAGAACAGTGTCTATAAGAATAATTGTATTGCACTACCACTAGTCAAATAATGAATTAATCATTGGAAACCACACCCACATAGATCATAATGAAGCCTGCCGAGCGTCAGTCACATGATGCACCTGTGCCTAACTACTAATGACTCTTGGACTCACTGAGTTGTTTTAAACCATATGCTGCATTGACATGCTGTTTTGTTATTTTTAAAGGGTTTATAAAAAAAAGTAAAAAAACAAACAAACAAAAAAAACACAGCAAACTAAAGTACTCATTGCTATTTAGACAGTGGTAGTTGTGGTAACAATGGCAGCTAGCCATACCCACCTTATCTCAAGTGTCGGCACATTTATTCACATATGTTCTCAGTCCAATCCACTTTATGGATGAGTATTGTTGGTTCATTTGCTTTGATCTGAATTGCAAGCACTTTTAAGAGTATGATCATTTTTATCCAATATACCATACACTGGTTGAGCTTTAATTAGAATTTTTAACATTGAATAAAGTTTTCTTTTTTTATTTTAAAATGTTCCCAATTATGCTTGTTGTCCAGGAGCAAACAGTGGCATTGTTGAGAGACTTCCTGGTGTCAGCTTCATCTGGCACGCCTCCTAATAGCATTGGCCACTTCAGCCAGGTAAGTTCATTCTCACCACCTACACACCCCACTTCCTCCCCCCCCTCCCCCTCCTTCCCTCACTTACATGGTCTTATTTTAAACCATTAAAAACATGGCATAAAGAAACAAATTTTCTCTCTCTCTCTTTAAACGAGTGTTTGTTAGATAATGACATGTACCCATTATTTGGTATTTACTTTATCAGAACCAAATTCCTTCAGCCTCTCTCTCCCCCCTCTCTATCTGCAGTCCATGAGCAAAACTACGAATCTTTGCATTTCCTTGTATTCCTTTTTGTTGTTGTTGCTGTGATGTGCAGTCACGAGCCATTTATGCTGCCGATCTGATGCTGGAGAAGGTGCAGTCTGAACCAGATGCCACACCCACATTAAAGCCACACCTACTGGAGCTAAATTACTCCCCAGACTGCGTGCGGGCATGCAAGTATCACCCGGACTTCTTCAACCATGTCTTTCAGGTGTTGTTCATGGGGATCACTGACGGCATACCTGTACGCAGAATTGTGTAGCAGCTGTACACCAAACTTTTAACGACTTCATACGTTATTTCTCGTTACTTATATTTATGGAAAACATGTATTATAAACACAACAAACAAATAACAACAATAATAATAATATAATTGACTTATTTGTTTATCATGTCCAATATGAACTATAGTGAAGTGGGAGTGATGACCCTTTACCTTTTCTTCCTCTCCAACAGTTCTTTCTCCATGGCTGCCCTTCTCTTCTGAAGGATGACTACTTCAGCTTGTTTGGCTTTGCCCTGTAAACAACAACATAGCAGGTTGTTGTTACTAATAGGGGTGTGGTTGGATCTTTATCAAGCATACTACTATCAATTGAAGTACTTAATATGTAATATGATTACGTCAGGTGCCTACTATTAGCATCAGTGAAGCATCAGTACCATAAGAACTATAAGAAATGTATTGGCATTCATGACTGGCGTTGCAGAATAGCTAATACTTTTACCATACTATAGAATGTTTGATTGATTGGTGATTGTTGAGAAAATGGAGCGTGAAGGTGAACACAGGGTACTTGTGACGTTGGCAGAGAGCTTGCTGCTAGTTCCTCCCAGAACTCACTAGTGGCGAGTGTCAGACACTTACCAGGTAATGCTAGCGCGCCCCCCCCCCCCCCCCCCCCCCCCAAAAAAAAAACTCTTTGTGGCAATCCAGAAATTATTGGAGATGAGATCTGCCTGATGTGTTCTGAAAAGAACTAGTAGCTACTTCTGTGCCAAGATTACCTGGCAACTAACTGTCTGACAGTCACCCCTACTGCCGCCTGTCAGTGAGTTCTGGGGAAAACTAGCGGCAAGCTCGCTGAGGTCACAACTAATCTTTCATTCACTTTCATTCACTTTCATTCACTTTCATTCACTTTCATTCACTTTCATGCTATGTTTTCTCCATAAACATTAATAAAATATTCTGTAACTTGTATGTAACATAATCATGCAAGTCCCCTAGTATACCCAATAGTGACCCCTACAACTTGTCCAACCTGTTTAGCGAACTGTGCCTCCAGTTGTTTCTCCACCTGCATTTCCTTGGTAACCTGCATGGGGTAGGCCTGGAAGAACTTTGTGTCTGTTTGCAACTTCTGCTGAATGGCGTCCATCCTAGCCTTGATCTGAGGGACAGAGACAGCATGTGACGATCATGAGTGTCAAGGAACATGTGGATCACATGACAATCACGATACTATATGAATAAACGCTACAGGAAGGAAGTAGGTACAAATAACCTTAGGTGAACAATATTGAACATATGGCAAAATAGGAGTCCTCTAAATTCTAAATACTTGGGAAGCTTCAGCATATCTCCCTCCCTCAAATAATCTGGGCATCTAATGATCTCTGTAAGTAATCTGGAGCTAGTTTGCAACAGATTGAATAGAAGGGGCCTATGCACACATGTAATCATGACCTGATATTCCCTGGTCATGTTCTGATGTTTGAAACTGTTTTGAGTAAGATTTGAAGCACTTGCTGTTTCCAAGTAATGAGACAAAGATGACTTTTTTGGTGAATAAATTCCCTCACTAGACTTGGAAATTGTCCAAGATTAAGTTGGTTAGTTGCTCATTTATTTGTGAGGGGGGTTTTTTTCTCTCTCTCTCTCTCATGGTATCTGCTCAAACAGATGCTCACACATGAAATGGATGACATGATAATTCCTTGATCTATCTCTTTCAACTTTCCTCCAATTGAAGTGACCATATATGTATACTGTAGTCCCCCTCTTGAGAGATTCCTTTATTGGAAGACCACCTCTCTTGAAAGACCACATTTTTCATGCAAGAAGTTGTATTTGCTGTATAAAATTTACCTCTCTTGTAAGACAGATTTTTTGTAGGATTTAAGGGTAGTCTCTCAAGAGAGGGACTACTGTATATTGATATGGTATATCCAATAAAACAAATATAATTATGTAGTTCTTGTAAAGTCCACCAAGATAATGGGAGTATTAGCCACTGCTGGAATGACTAATCATTGGCTAATTGCAGCTGTTGAAGATGCATAGCTACATCTCTTTCATGAAGGGAAGTCTATAGCCATACTCATCACTAACCAACATGGGATCAAACAAAGTCAATTATTAAAATTTTTTAAAATTCATGCAAAGTGGAAGTTACAAGCTCTCTCTTAGACACAGGTATCCCCACCCCACTGTCAAGTGCATGGAATACCACATTAATGTGATGAAATTAATTAAGCCAATTTTTTTTTCTTCTGTGTAGTTTATTGATATATTCTAAAAGTCTCACATGCACTCAGCCATATCCTGGTTCATACAATCAATACACAATCCATCAACTGAAACCACACCTGCAACCCCCTGAGGCATCTTCCAATATGAACACACAACAGGAAATGTGTTTAAGGTCTGAAGAGGTCCATGCATTGACTTTCCAGTGATGTCTTGTGGCAGGACTATGGTTTGATTACCCCATAACGCAGACTTGCAAGTCTTTCAGTCTGCAAGTCTTTCGCAAGTCTTTCACACATTAGGCAGCTAGTGTTTAATTGCCTGTTTCTCATCCCCCCAGCCTCATTGTTTTACCAATATCTTCCAGATTAAAACACAATGCAAATTACATTGGGACTCTTTCATTGGAAAATCATGGCAGTGACATTCGAAAACACTGTGGTTGGTAATCATTTGGTGTAGTTCCTAACACAAGATTTTAAAATTACAAAAACTAACTAAATTTCATATTGTTTCTGTGATATTTCATACCAAATCTATATATATATTAGAAGACCTATGTAACTATGTAATTATGTTCGTCCATTTCTCAAAATCCCTCTGTTAGATTTTGACCAAACTTTTAGGGATGGAGGAGACCCACCCTGAGATGGTTTTAAGCCAGGTGGCATGTCTGGGAAAAAAACAAAATTTGTCTTTCTGTCTATCTATCTGTCTGTATGTTTGTACCATCATTCCGGCCAAACCAATAGGTGGATTTCTCTGAACTTGGCATAATGATAGGTTTTGACCCAACTTAAAACATGGGCCAAAAATTTCGCAAAATGGTTTCCACGGTAATGAAAAAAAGCCAAAATGGTAGGATTTTAGCCTATATTGGCCGGGCAACACCGGGTATATGCTGCTAGTAGTTCTATATTTCTCTCAATGAATCTGTAATTTTTGACCAAGTGTCTAAAAACAATATAGTTTCAAATGTATTATATCAGCACATATTTTAGTTGGGTTTTTTTTTGTGTGTATAAATCTAGCATGTATTTAGCGGAATTTCATTATTTGTATTGCATAACTTTAGTTCCCACCCAGCATATTTTGACTCCTGTGACCTGACATCACTCACTGCCATTGTTGTGGTCTACTCTAGCATACTGGATAAAGTTGTCATCAAATAGATCAAATCAAAAACCAAATAGATTCATGAATTCATCCCATACACACACTAGAGCTAGAGAGGGTGAGAATAAGGTGAAGACATGACAGTTCCTAATTTTTTTAAAGGAGAAAATTCTTAGATATTTATGAAGTACTAAACATTGGCTTCCGGTGATGGTGATGGTCAGCCTTCTTGAGATGTGATTTTTCCATACACACCACAAAAGATATTCATAGCGTTCAGAAACTGTTGTTTTTTTTTGTTGACTGGATCAGGAAATACATTCAACTTTTCAAATTCATCCATTAGAAGTCAGGTGGCTTGCAAAATGATTAAAGTTTAACCTGTTTACTGTCTCTCCTCGGAACAGAAATGTCAATTTCATGTATAGCCCCCCCCCCAACATACTGTCTATCTCCTGCTGTGTACATGGCACAGGGTTACAACTGGAACAGGTTTATCTTTCAGTTTGAGCCTTTGGTACTCACTAGCTGCCTGACTTCTTCAAAGCTTAGCAAATGTTTGGTCTTCCAAACAATTAAACATTTTCCAAGGCATCACAGTTGCTTCCACAGGTTGAAGGAACACTGCATGCTTCCACAGGTTGAAGGAACACCGTATGCTTCCACAGGTTGAAGGAACAATGCATGCTTCCACAGGTTGAAGGAACACTGCATGCTTCCACAGGTTGAAGGAACACTGGATGCTTTACAGACCACAGAGCCTAACAGAGAATCGACTGATTGGCCAAATGACCAAATAGTATTCATTTGTTTGTGAAAAATGCAGAAGATATTCATATAACCACAATCTTAACCACAATATTTTTCTTTGATCAATACCAGCTCTGTCATGGTAAATGCCATAGTGCATGCTCGTAATATAATGCTGTACACATTGAAACCCCTTACCAGTTTTCCTCGCTGCACAGTGTGACCATCCTTGTGGCCACCCTTGATGGCGCTTGTCACTAAACTGAACTCAAATTTTAAGGCAGCCACACTAATTGTGTTCTCCGCCTTCACTGGTGACATTAGGGCATAGTTAGGTGTGGTCCCAGGAGACGCTGCCCCTCCCTGCTTCTTGGGAGGGGTGGAGAGTTTGGGCATAGGAATGGCCGATTTGGCAGCAATGGATTCCTTGAAGACAATCCACTGCTCCTCACTCTCCTCCACATCACGACCTGTGAGGGCAACATAGCGAGAGCTTGATCAACATCACACGCTGGGTTAAGGCAGGTTGAAGTAGGTTGACAATAGCTCTATGGGGACACATACTGGACCAACATCACACTGGGTTGAGGCAGGTTGAAGTAGGTTGACAATAGCTCTATGGGGACACATACTGGACCAACACCACACTGGGTTGAGGCAGGTTGAAGTAGGTTGACAATAGCTCTATGGGGACACACACTGGACCAACATCACACTGGGTTGAGGCAGGTTGAAATCAATGCAGTGGGCAATTAGAAGTGGTAATAGATGTTTTGAACAAATGGGGCAATTTTAAAATTTGTTCTAGGCCACACCCAATTTCATTAGCCACACCCTACTTTAACAGTCTAGCAAATTAATTTTATCAAAATGAATGATAATATGATGACAGATGACATTAATAACCAACAGTGTTCCTCTTTCATTCATGGACTACTACAATCCACTAGCCATCATCCTTGCATTTAGAAATACTTGCATAAACAACAAAACACTTTTGAATATGAAAGTTACTTTTCATCTAATATCTTTCCTTGTTTTGTCTTGAGGCATCTGGGAAACTAAAGAGATTTGATTTGCCACATGTGATGGCACTAGCTATTTTTCAAATAGAGTGCACCCAGAATGGTCACATTTAACCACAATGACACATTATGTGAATGTGGTTTCAATACAGCTGTAATAATACTGTACAACCACTCGTCATCCTATAATCCTGTCGGTATCATGCCCAATTCTCAGAATCACAACATAAACTCAAAGTAAGAGTGCCACCCTGTGTGTTCCCTCTGCACTTTGTGGACCCGTGCAATGCGAATTTAATTCAAATTAATTCACATTCAACCTTTAGCGTCACCACAACTACACACCACTGAAAGAAAATTATTAGATATGCTTGGTTGGTCTGGTGGAGCATGGAATAGAATATCTGGGGGGTGGGGGGAGGGAGGGCAAGTCTTCCTGTGCCCCCCCCCCCCCCCACCATGTTTCCACCACCAGTGATTAGAGTTGATCAAACAAACTATCTCCATTAGATAGTCACATTAGCTTATCCTAACAGCATCTATCATGATCATATATAAAATCCACCGATTGTGCTAAAGCAGTTGCCATTATCAATCCATTGGCTACCTTGCCCCCCCCCCCACCCCGATGATTAAATATAATTACATCACCACATATATCACATCCATTTCCTGATACAGCAAGATCACATAGGCACCGACAAACCCTTACCAGTTAACGGCTCCCTGAGGCGGACATACACTTCCATCTTGCCACCGACCGGCTTCCTGCCTCTCTCATCCAGCAGCTCCAGAGAGGCGTACACCTCACTCTTTCCCTCCAGCAACTCCAGCTGCACGCTCACCTGACCTGCTCCAGCAAAACATGTGGGGCATTCCCCAACCCAAATAAAGCATATGTACTTATTTACAACAGATGGATACATACCAGTGTAAAACACACTCTCTCTCACACACACACACACACACACACACACACACACACTCTCTCTCTCTCTCTCTCACACACACACTCTCTCTCTCACACACACACACACTCTCTCTCTCACACACATACACACTCTCACACGCATACAATCACACACCACCCACACACACATTTTCTCAAACACACATACACACATACACACACACTCACACCAGCCACCCACTCCCTTTCATACACACACTCTTTCACACACACACACACTCTCTCTCACACACACCACCCACCCACTCTCTCTCTCTCACACACACACACACACACACACCCTCTCCCCCTTCCTCGTACCTAGGTATATATCCTTCTTCAAACTGCGATGATGCCACAAGGCACATTTCAATGGCGTCCTCTTGAACACCCTCAACATGCTGCGGTGATGCTTGCGGTCAATATCAAAGATGAGGGGTTGATCTTTGAACTCCGGACTACAAGTTTTACTTACAGACTCTGTGCACTTCTTGGGCGAAGAGTCGGCTGGATAAGGGAACTCCACCTCCACGTAAACATTCATGTCCTTGTCTTCATACTTTGGCGGGCATGTGAGGTTTAGGACTCGAGTGATCTCCACCTCACACACGCTGCCACTCAGATGAACGTTGCTATGGACGATGGTCAGCTTTCTCAGCTCCAGAGAGAACTTTGGTGGTCCAAAGCCTCTCGTTTGAATTCCTTTCAGCGCAAGCAACTCCTTTTCACAATTCTGCGCCATGTTTTCGTATTCTATGGCGGATGCATTGCTGCCTATCTTCTTGTAGGTCTCTGCATTCTTCTGACAGATGCCCACCTGTTTCTCCAGCTGTTTAATGATCAGTTCGAAAGTAGCGGCGTCCTTCTCTTCCGCAGGACGGAGATGTGACATGACATCCACTGATGGTTTTGTCTTGCTCAGATCAGCAAACGGTGACGGGGGGACTTGTTCGAGGTTAACCGGAAGGCCACTCCTTGCCGCCTGGATCATATTCTCCAAACCTTTCATCATTCTCACATAATAGACCGCCTTTTCCTTGTCTCCCTTGGCCTGTTCCTGTCTGGCTGCTGTCTTCAGTTCTGACATCCGACGCTCCACAAAAGCAATCTGCTGGTCGGATATCGAAGGGGCTGCCGCCATCCCCCCTCCTCCCCCCTGTCCTGGACTGACTGCTGCTCGGCTCCGAGAAACAGGTAATGATTGAGTGGGTAAAGGGACGTTTGGTCTTGCTCGTCCAGCTCCCGCTGCGGGAATAGGAGGATACCCGGGAGGAGTGGGGAGGTCGTCAAAATCATGTGGCTTTCCCGTTCTGGTGTCCCTAATGGCGGCCTCATACTGCTTGACGATGCGACCCATCCTCCTCGCTTTCGAACCCTCACCTTTCTCCTCCGCTGACTTCTGCCCTGACTTATACTTGGCTAGTCGCTGCTCCAGTGCCTCCAGGGCAGTTTTAGGTACGGGGATATCAGGATTGGGGGGAGGCTCTTCGCTCTGCACTGACGTCTTTGACGACACGTTACCATCCACTCCTTCTGAACCCTGAACCTGACCCGAAGGAGGGCGCATTTTCTCCTGAGACGAGGACGAAGAGGAAGGAGGAGAGGAAAACTGAGTCACGTCCACATTAAACTGTGACCTGTAGCCCGGGGGTGGCCCGGGCATTTGGGTCAGATCCAATTGCTCCCCACTGTCCACTGCCTTGATGATACGGGAAAACTTGGCAGCAATGACCTTATATTCCCGGACTTTCCCCGGTTCCTTCATGGTCTTAGCCGCAGAGAGATACTGCTCCTTGCGTTCAGCAAGCATGGACCTCAAGGTCGATTTGTTCGAGTCAGCAGAACTAGACTTGGAGAGGTTGGCAGGCAGGCTTTTGGTGGGCGGTTGTGGAAGGAGAACTGGGGCAGGTTGACGGGATTTCAAAGGTGACCGGGCCAAAGGTGAAGGATTTGGAGAAACTTTAGAATGAGAGGAGCTTGACAGAGTTGTTGAAGTCACCATGGGAGAGCTAGACCCAGGAGGAAGAGATGCTTCTCCTTCCAGTTTCTGTTTCTTGGTGTTGCGGTCGTCCACCATTGATGCGGCCATTGCGGCTATGTCCTCTTCACTCAAGTTGAACTCATCAAACTCAGGGTCATCAAGGTCAATTAAACCACCCGAGGTCATTGGAGGTGGCTGTGGTTTGGGGTGTGGCTTAGGAAGTTGTCTTGCTGGAACTGAAGCAGAGGGTGATGTTGCCCCCACTGGCACTGCTACCTGCTGTTTTCTCGGGTTAGGTATGGAACTGGATACTCCACCTATATTGGGACCAGAACGGTCCTGCGGTTGAATCCTGTCGTCCTTAATGGAAGAGGCAAAGCTAGCAAGTTCCTCTTCATTGAAATTGAATTCATCGAACTCAGGGTCATCGAGATCTATCAGATTTGGAGGTGGTTTCGATGGCTTAGCTTGTGGGGGTGGCTGTGGTTTAGACTGAGTGGGTGTGGTTTGCTTTGTAGAGGGGTCGAGACTGTTGTCTTTGATGAACACTGGTGGGGGCATGTCCTCTAGATTCACTGGTCTCCCAGCTTTAGCCGTCTTCAACATCTGCATATGACAAAAAAATAATAATAAAAACAAACAAACAAACAATAATAAGAGAAACACAATAACTACTTTCTTTACTATTGATAGCTACAGTTGTTCGATTCTATTACCACTGCTCCTAATACGGCTAGTCACAGTGTAGTACTGATAATAAGAACAATTTCATATTTAGTATGACCTGTTTTCAGCTCATACTGCTACCAAAATTACTTCTGTTATTACCTGTGGCCCACAGGTCTTAGAAACATTTGGAATGGTGGGGGTGGTGACATCCATAAATTTTGTTCAAGAATGGAATTTTTAACAAATTGTTAACTGTATGTTCTAAACAATTATTTCTTCTGGTCTAAAACACTATGCTATAACATACATTATAATAATTATTTGCCAGAGGTTTTAGTGCGGAAACCACTCTTATTACTGCTGTATTTGTAGTGTGATGATCATAATAATTATAACAATTCTAAATCAGATTTCCTCTGTCTTCAGCTCATCTCTAAAGCACCTGCAGGGCTGGAACAGTCAGGGCACCCATTATTGCAGAGTGGCCCATATTCCTCTCTGCTGTCTCACTAATACACCACAGTGGTGGGACTTCACTGCACTGGCAGGTGCAGGGACCTATTAGTCCTCCACTGAATTACAATGGAAGTGTACGAAGTGGTTTTTACTCTGGCTATTTGCTAATGGATTACTAATGTCATCCAATTACAGCGAACAAATAATTAACATACACATCAAGTAAAAGCAGTTGCTACAGAATAGTTTCAGGTTCTTCTGTAAAATTCCATCAAGCCGTGAATATCAGGACATGTACAATGATTTATACGATAATGTTGCATTTGTATATTTTTAACCTCTCACTAACGAGGTCTAGGTGACGCATGTTTTCATGGAAGGAAAACTCTATACATGGAGCACACAATGAAGGGTGTGAGGTTCCAATGTGTGTATGTTTGTTTGTTTAGAATGAGTTCAGCAAGTTAGTGCAGTATTATCTAGCATTGTAGCTCCAGGGGCTGGTGGCTCAGCCTTGGGGCAGTATAGCTCCTTTGGTTCCTCCCACTAGCTGGAGCTGTCAGATTCTGTTTCCATGTCAATAAGGGCTATTCACCACTAGCACATTACTGCCCTCCTTTTCCTTCTTGCAAGCTCTTGGACCTTAGTACCTGGGTACATGACCCCACACCCTCCCCCCCCCTCCTCTCACTGAACTATCTGGGTACATGACCCCACACCCTCCCCCCCCTCCTCTCACTGAACTATCTGGGTACATGACCCCACACCCTCCCCCTCCTCTCATAATGCCACACAACTGCTTTGAGCAGGTGCACACAAGCTACTCCAATTAAAGAGCATGCATGTAAATACATTATAGGCAGCTGTAATTTCACCCTACGATATAGTGAAATCCTATTACATGTGGCTATTATTCCACTCTGCAATATAACATCCTGTATATATGATTACTCAAATGAACAAAAAGCTGGTACAGGTTCTACCTCAGGAATGTACCTAAGGGTGGCCAAATTGAAGCCTGAGACATGGAAAGGATCATGGTGGGCAGAGAGTGCAGCATAGCAAATGCCCTGACAACATTATTCAAATACTTTGTTAACATCCATCCATCAATTCACCCTACTTAGCTTTTTGTAAGTTCTTAGAGAGGAAAAATTAATCCAAGCTGAGAGATCACATTGGGGGAATATACCTCATATTTCCTTAAAATATCCAGGAACCACAAACATTATCTGATGATGGTTAAGATAAGATCACAAAAAAAAAAAAAAAAAAAAAAAAAAAAAAAAAAAAAAAAGCCAGTGTGGTTTGTACAATTATATCATTAAACTTTGGTCAACTTTTCTTTTACCATTTTTTTAATCAAAAATCTGACAAGTGGAAGAACATAGAGAAGTGCTCTCTCATCCCCACTCCCTCACTTCCCCCCAAAAGTCCCCCTGACCACAACTACAGCACCGCATGAAGCCAGCTAAGGGAGATCACAGCCAGAGTGCGCAGACATGGAGGTGGTGTGAACACATTAGTAGCTGTTTGTGTGAAGAGTGAGTTATACAACCTCCCTCTCCCACTCAGTGTCAGAGTTAGACTGGACCATATGCAAGTGGTAGGACAATGAACTATCACACTATCACTATGAAAGAATAACATGTGGTGGCAGGGAGGTTAGAACGCTTCTTTATCACAAGGCAAAAGATATTTCAACCCAGTGTGATGTTGGTCCAGTGTGTGTCTCCATAGGGCTATTGTCAACCTACTTCAACCTGCCTCAACCCAGTGTGATGTTGGTCCAGTGTGTGTCCCCATAGAGCTGTTTTCAACCTGCCTCAACCCAGTGTGGTGTTGGTCCAGTGTGTGTCCCCATAGAGCTATTGTCAACCTACTTCAACCTGCCTCAACCCAGTGTGGTGTTGGTCCAGTGTGTGTCCCTATAGAGCTATTGTCAACCTACTTCAACCTGCCTCAACCCAGTATGATGTTGGTCCAGTGTGTGTCCCCATAGAGCTATTGTCAACCTACTTCAACCTGCCTCAACCCAGTGTGATGTTAGTCCAGTGTGTGTCCCCATAGAGCTATTGCCAACTAACTTCAACCTGCCTCAACTCAATTCGATGTTGGTCCAGTGTGTGTCCCCATAAAGCTATTGTCAACCTGCCTCAACCCAGTGTGATGTTGGTCCAGTGGGTTCCCATGAAGTCATAATCAAATTACTCCACCCTGCTTCAACCTGTTTTCCAACCTCATTCACTGACAACTCTTTGTCAGTGTTGATTCAAATGATACATAACAATCAACAGAGTCATCTCATCACTCTCACAACAATCAATGCACAACAATCAACAACAATCAATATAAATCAATCAACAGAGTCGTCTCATCCCTCTCACCTGCTCTAAACTGGCCAGTGACCTTTTGTACCGTCTGGCCTTTGAACTCTCCCCCACCTCCTCTGCCTGCTGGATGCCTTGCTGATACAGTGACAACCTCTCAGCGACTGCAGCCACACAACCCCCTCCTCCCCCTCCTCCTCCCCCTCCTCCTCCTCCTGCTGGAGCAGACATCGACACAGCGGCACTGCCACCCACCTTGCGAGGTGCTGGTGGAGGGACAGCTGGATTCCTCTTGGGAGGTGTGGCCACAGGAACCTCGTCCTCCTCTTCCTTATCAGAAGAATCCTCCAATGCCTACACATGAGGCACAAGGCAGAGAGAATACAAACAAATAAATAAATTTGACAGTAATGCATCCAACACAGAAAAATTATGTACTCATAAATGACATGTTTCTTTTAAATATCACACGCACGCGCGCGCGCGCACACACGCACACACACACACACACACACACACACACACACACACACACACACACACACACACACACACACACACACACACACACACACACACACACACACACACACACACACACACAAGAATACACCATATCTCTTCCTGATAAACAGTTACGACCTCAGTCACTGAAATTATAAGAAAAAAAAAAGTTCTTAAATATTTGATGGAATTTGTCTAGATGGTTGACTTGAAGAATTGTAACAGTCCATATGCAATTCCTCAAATAAAGCACACCCACCCCAGGGCAGCAGGCAACTATTAGAAAAACTCTTTAATAAGAGCTGTTATTCCATAACAATAGTCCCAAATAACACTTTTCTCTATTAACAGTGAAAAAGAAAGTTTATGTCATTTGTTCTTATCAATTAAAACATTAGAAAAACAGCATATTTGTGTATTGTTTAATTAGAGTCCACATCATTGTCCTGTTAGAGTCCATTAGAGTCCAGACGTAGAGCACATGAACTATAACTACCTTTAGCTCTCCCAGCAACTCCTCCATATCCTCGTCGTCATCATCGATATCATCATCGTTGTCGTCATCTTCCCCAATGTCATCCAGACCAGCCATCATCTTATCCACATCCTCCAGTGACATCGTGCCCTTGGGGGCCTTCCCCTTCTTGCCAGGGGATTTTCCCTGGAGGGCCATCAGTTCTGCTTCCAAGTCGGCATCATCAACCATTGCTAAAATATATACACACAAACACGCACACACAAACATAACAATAATACTAGTGTCCATACCACGCTGTGTCTAGGAGTTTGTGCACATCTCCATTTTGTTAGTAAATGACCAGGTGTATTTCCACTAGAAGTACCATTTTTGGCATTTTTAGCCTTCCACACAGAGGAAGAGGAGTGGCCAGATGGAATCCACCTCATGTTATTCACAGAGTCAAGTAGTGTCCACATGTCTGTAGCTCCAGTCGTTTTTCTGGCAAAATTAACACTTTTTAGCTGTCTTTTTAAATACAGAAAGGGGTGTGTCCATATAGACATACTTAAGACATTCCCCTGGCGACACTGCTTCTATATATATATATATATATGTGGGTCTAACTTTAAGTGTGAATTGTGATACGCAGATGGACTGACAGACTATTCGTACTTCATAGTATACACGTTACATGTAAATGCCACTATCTAACAGATATAGCCCATCCTAGACACAGTAGAGGCTAATGATGTCACTATGGGATACAATACCTAGTGCTGATGCACTCTCAGTTCTCCTGCCAACTTTAATAGGTTCTTACAAGATGCATTTGATTATTGGAATGGACAAACACGTTTTCGACAATGCATAATTAACATGTAATAATTGTGGTTAGTTGCACCTTGTGACTGTGGTCTAAATTATTGGCTATGACAATAGCTCTATGGAGACACACACTGGACCAACACCACACTGAGTTGAGGCAGGTCGAAGTAGGTTGACAATAGCTCTATGGGGACACACACTGGACCAACACCACACTGGGTTGAGGCAGGTCGAAGTAGGTTGACAATAGCTCTATGGGGACACACACTAGACCAACATCACACTGGGTTGAGGCAGGTCGAAGTAGGTTGACAATAGCTCTATGGGGACACACACTGGACCAACAACACACTGGGTTGAGGCAGGTTGACTATTGTTGAAACAGTGACAAAAAAAGAGAATGGACTGGACAATGAAGGGCCACACACAAACATCCAAGCATAAAAATACGCCCACATACTCCACGGAATACAAGAACAACATCAATCTTATTGTTGATTCCAACATACGAAGGAGAGCAGGGTTGCATGCAACACAGTGAAAGCAACATACACTATCCATATGCAACACAAATGAAAACACATGTAAACATATACCAATGAAAGACCTGTGGCAAACATCATAAACACCTTCAGTAAACATCCTATGTAAACATTCACATGGGAGAAATATTGTTTGTTGCTAGAACCAGAAAAAAACAAAGTGTTTAAAAGAGATTGCCATATTTGGAGGCAACAAGTTACAGTTGGAATATAAACCTACGCAGAGGAACACTAGTAAATGAAGTGATACGACTGTGCCTCAGGAGGTCATGTGATCTATAAGCTTAAAGATGTGAAGGTGACCAACAGCCTGCAATAAGTGATGGCAACAGTTCTACAAGCTGACAGCAGCTGGCAAACACAATCACTTAGTCAACCTTCTCTCTCACACAATGTTGATTGGAGTGCAAACTACACAACTGTCTGGCATTAACCACATGCAACTCCAATAGCTTTCACACTAATTAATAACTACATCAGCAGAGAGACAGATGGACTTGTGGTTGAGACACAGCTCTGCTGTAGGAATACAATATAAATGGATGTGTTGTTTGCTCCAACTATGGCCATGACAGAAATCTCTGCAATGGTATTGTGGAAGCATCATGTAGAAAGCTTTTATATACCTACTTTGAACTGATGTCTATACAAAATACCATTGTATAGAACTTCGCACAAACAGTGTCAGCTTCACAAGCTGTAAATAGACTCCCAGGTCAGTTCTCACTTTTCAGTATTGCCTGTTGTTTGGTTACATGCTTTGTCAATAGCCTAGATTATAGTCTGGCTCACCCCATGGATGGCTCTGCCTAAAGAAGACGCTACCAACCAAGACCAGAAACAAAGGACGGCTGCATAGTTGCATGGGCACTGTAACCACCAACCCTGAGGAATATTAGTCACACAAATTTAAAAAATTAAATTAAAAGGACCAAGTGTAAGAGACACCACTATATTGGAGTTTGAATTTCTTTTTGACTTTTGACTAAAGTTAGCATAGCTAAATAGAGACAGAGAGAGAGCTGTAGATTTCAATGGTTGTGCTTTCTAAGAGCTAAAAGTTCCATGATGTCTAGACCAACATGGACAGGTGGTATTCAGTTAGGGAAGGTCTGTCATGACTCTGGAGAAGAAGAGGAGCTTGTTCATGAGCTCAAAGAAAGGAAACTCTAAGAAGACTTTATTACATATTTTACATTTAAAAAAAAAAAAAAAAAAAAAAAAGGAGATCTTACTCAGTTGATCCTGAATGCATGTACGTGCAAGCATTCAGTATATTACTATTAAGGCATGCAAACTTCAAGCCACATACAGTACCCACAAACACCACGGAATATGTGGAATGCTCCCACATATGAACGCTACTGAATTACGGTCACTGCCATCTCCCTAACCAACCAGATAGGAGAGTTTGAGTGTAGGCTAAAGGGTGAAAACAGATTTGCAGATTCCTTCTTTTTTTTCAAGCAGCCATTATAATTCATATATTTTTGTGTTTAAGTGGTTACCATGGCATCAGAATAACAGGTGCAACAGGAATGATGCTCTTGACTCAACAAGGAGGCTAGAAGTTGTAGCTCAGTGGCCAAGCATAGCAACGCAGATCATAAGCACAGGATGGATGTTCCTCCCAACATAGTCAGCCATATGGATAAGAGTACCTGAAGCAAGACAGGACATAATCACTAGTCCTCTTCTAATTGAGGACATGCAATAATTAATAAACAAATTATAGACAATAATCCAAAAAAAGAAGTTATTTCTCCTCCACCTGCCCCCACAACTGCTGTTTCATAATACAGCAACAATGTTGCTATGGCTGACAAGTTGATGGTCCTTAGTTACCTGAACTCCAAATGTGTGGATATTAGGGAGTATTAAGGTCCTTTAATTTCCTGAAATACCCCAAAAAACATATGGAAGTCAACACCTCTACTGCACCACTACTCCCTCCCCACTCCCATGGAATTTTAATGAGTCTCAACTTCCTCAGTGGTCAGTGTAAATATGATGGTGGTGTTGTGTACCAACATAAGTGGTATTTACAGGAAGTGCTAATTGACTCTCAGGTGCAGCTGAGAATACAAACACAAACATTGCCTAAGCACCACTTCTGAAATACTTGTGGTTAGACACGTGGTTAGACACGTGGTTAGACACCACTCATATGTGCCCAGCTGAGGGTGGGTGTGGTTTATCCTTAGTAATGGAATGTACTAATTGGTACTACTTGAGGTGGTGCAGTAAGTTTAGTGTGCTATAGCATTATATATTCCCAGACTCCCTCCACATATGGCAAACGATAGCCTCCAGTGGTCCAGCCTATTCCAGGATATATGTTCTATTCTCATACTGACACTTCATATATGTATTAAGGATAAAAAAAATCAAAACATTTATGAATAAATGAAAAGATTGGCGTTTAGGGTTCCTCCAAAAAATTTGGAAAGAAGAGAAAAATCGCTCATTATCCAATTAAATGCTGAAAGGAGGCATGAATACTCAATTATCACCTACCTACCTAATCCTACATCCCTAAATCACTAAGATATCATAACACAACCACATTATACTTGACATCAAGCTTGATGATGAAGTAGTCCAGAGCATTTTTCCTTCAGGGAAATAATCTTCACATTTTTATCCATGACAGCAGTAACTTTTTATGAACACTAGTTGAAATATAGTTTAGAGGCAAAATGAGACACTTACTACTAATTGAGTGTTCATGTTTTGTTTCAAGATTTACTTTTTTGTTTGCTTCCAGACTTCTTGGAGGAAGACTAATTCCTCTTTTTGCCACATATTTATATATAGAAATTAAAAAAAAAATATATATATATATATATATATATAGTAGGAAGTCAGTTATCAGGACTTCAGTTATCCTGAACACCACTTGAAACCACACCCACAACAATGCAAGCGGGTCAGAAACAAACAACAAAAAAAAATAATAAAATAAAAAAAAAAAAAAAAAAAAAAAAAAAAAAAATAAAAATAAAAAAAAAAAAAAAAATGAAAAAAGGGCAGCAATTATTAAATTGGAGCAAATATAACCAATTAACCACCCTTGGACCACTGCAGCTGTTTTTCTCCAAGGAGTTCTAGGAACTCAAGATTATAACTTGGTGAGGAATGGAAGAACTTTTAGCTAGTGCAGCTACCCAGTCGACCAGAGAAACCAACAGTCCACAATACTATTAGGAATCATCAAGAGAAGCTGTGGTCCTTCCAGAATACATTTAATTGATAGAAAAAGCATTTTTAACATGCAATATACTATAAAATTGTGTTAACTTGAGCAACATGGGGGCAACTTTAGTTATCCAAACATTTCAATTATCCAAACTGCTCTGGTCCCAACAGGTTCAGATAACTGACTTCCTACTGTATATGTATGTATATATATATATACACTAGCAGCATATACCCGGCGTTGCCTGGTCAATGTCAACATGAAACATTATAGAAGCCACTAAAATTTCAGCCGGTTGGCCCCTTTTTCTGTACCTTCTTATCACAGCTCACAACTTTTCTGAAACTATTTCAAGAAAAAGTTACAGATTTCCTGTTTCTGTACTTTGTTGTGCAATTCACCTTGTGTGTGTGTGTGTGTGTGTGTGTGTGTGTGTGTGTGTGTGCGCGTGTGTGTGTGTGTGTGTGTGTGTGTGTGTGTGTGTGCACATGTGTGTAGGCAAAATGTGGTGTACGATACATAGGAAGTCACGTTAATTTGGTTTGCGGTGTCTACAAGGAGACTCTGCCTGTCCACTTTACAAATTGTTGGATCAGCACTTTTGTATTTGCAAATTTTCATTTTTCTTTTAAACAGCGGTGATAATAGGGAAGAGACCACACCCCTCCACTCCTCCAGTAATTGCTGAATGAGATCTATACATGCTTGTGGGATTCCATCCTTGGATGGCTTCTAAATTTCCCTTCCCCCCCCCCCCACTTTTGGAGGAAATTGGACACAGCCCTTCATTAGAGACACCAGAACACAGCATGCGATAAAAGTAGGTCAAGTAGGAATTAATTATGAATTATGCTTATGTAAAGGGTTGGTAAACCCTAAATAGAGTGGCTAGTGCACCCTCATATGTGTGTATGTGTGTATGTGTGTATGCATGTATTCATGTACATGTGTCCATTTGTTTGTCCACCTGTCTATCTGTCTTCTCTCTGTCTGATTATCCATCTATATCTATATATAGTGAAACTTTAGAGGAGAGGCCCAATAGGTGAGTTTCTATGGCAGTAGCAAGGATATGGATGACCATTGACTAGCTGTCCAATAATTTCCATCAGATAGTTGTTCCCATGGAAATTTAAGGGCATTGGCTGTTGTTAAAACATCACGAAGTATTTTACCTGTGCAATATCAAAAACCTACCTCCTGGATCCATACCAAATCCTAGCATGGAGGAAAGACCTGCACCTCCACCACTACTTTTTCCTCCTCCCTGAACTCGGTCCTTGCTGCGAGCCTTCTTATCTTTCTTCCCAGGCATGATATTGCTCGGTGGGCATTAAATAAAAGATAAAGCCCTCCCTATCCCAATAATAAGCACAATAAATATGACTTGGGCAACAGCTCTCTCTCTCTCTCTTCCTCAGATCCACCAAGTCTTTCACAAGTTCCAGGCTGCTGAAATCAACAAAAATAAAAAAAAATTAACATATGCCCTTTGACCCCCTATCAGGTGAATATCGATAACAGCTCGGGGCTAAATCCGCCCTAAGCTTGGGTAGTAACCACCTTCTACGCGAAACGTCAGCAACCAAAATGTTGCTAAGTTCCAGTACTTCAAGGTGGTAGGGAGGAATCTGCGGTTGCTTTCACTTCTAGAAAAGATAGTGTCAGGAAGTTTGTGAGGGATTTGGGGTTCTCATGGCTGCTCCTGGCAGGCCAGCTGCATCAACGGACAGTCCGAATCCCCCAACCGCCATTCTCGCACATGGCACGCGCAGCAGCTCTATGGAGAGTCTAGAAAGCTCCATGTCGACTACAGAGAGCAATGCAGGCGGTAAGAAGCATCCTAAGATATTCCAATTTACTTCCCAGTAATTTACCCTTCTTGTAAACATATTCTAGTTAGCTGTAGCTGGGATCATATAATAATTGTTTGTAACACACTCATGTTATTAATGTTTTAATAATGTTTCACATAAAAATAAAAAATTGCAAATATCCTATCTCCCACCAGCAGGCCTTCTTAAGCTGATATTGAGTTAATGTATTATCAATTAAATGATTTTGTGTGCATGTTGCTAGCTGGCTATGATGAACAAACTTGCAAATGGTTTGTGCAGCTCTCACAATTGTGTTCTAATTCTTTAAAAAAAATAATAAAAAAAATTTTTTTAATTTTTTTTTCCCCTAGAGGCGGAAGCTAATCGTATGACAACCATCATCCAGGAGAATACGGTCCTACGCTCTGAGATAGATGTGTTAAGGTCAAAGTGCAAGCATCTTACGGAGGAGAATCGGAAGTTGAAGGAAGCAAGTGTGACCATCGTAAGCAAGCCCTTCATTGCAGTTGCAATTTATTACACAACAAATTGCTCAATGAATCAGCTATATTTGGAGTACCTAAAAATAGAGTGGTCCGTAGGTAGTAAATAGAAATAAGCAATTAGATTAAGTGAAACCTCATTGAATTACAAATGTTAATGGGAATGTTTATATCTCGTCTGATGATACCTTCTAAGGGTAAGGCCAAGCATGACCCAAAACAAATTTAGGGATATTTTTAAAAATAATATTGGGAGATGCAGCTTTAACCCCTTTCTTGGGGGTGTGGTCTGGATATGGTTTTATTGTTGTGTTGTTTTTCTATTTCAGATACAGAATAGTACAAAAGAAAAATAAAAACTATGTACTATCCAATTGTATATAGAGTGTTTGGATTACTAATAGGGGTGGAGATAAACTTTCTCTTCCTCCTCAGCACATTTATTAACACAGAGGGTATTCATAGATAACGTCACAAGATAAAGACATTTTGGTGTGGGTATCAAAAAATTTATGTGGCCGGCCTGAGTACATAAGTTTATTTGACCTGGCCTAACATAATCTCTTCTTTGTTGCTTGTGTGTTGCCCAAACGTTGAAGTGAGGGCAGCTTCATAATCAGGACAGAATTTAGCATACCACAACACCTTGAGTGGTTTCAGTTGAGCACACAATACGGAGCACCACGCTGTATTGGAGGAATGCTGGGTATTGAATGAGTGTCAGAGGAAACCTTTGGTATCTAATACAAGGTAGTTTTTTTTGTAATGATAAGGTTTCAGTATCTGTGAGGTTTAATTAACAACCTTATAAAACTTTCCACAAACCAGTTGTTTTTTTTGTTTTTTTCGATTGACAGAGCTGTTTTTTTTTTTTGGTTTTTTTTAATGCACACACTTTTATAATTGATTCTTACAGCACAAACTAATTAAAATGAATGCTTATCAAACTTGTTCATGTCTTAATGCATTTGCTCTAGAGTTTATTGCTTGTTTTTGTAACCTTAAGGTTATTTGATTTCAAAATGAAATCCTCACTTGGATCAATATAAATGAAAGTAAAATCATTGGCTTGGCAGCAAACAATATGTGGTGATGTTGTCTGGTTGCTATTGGCGATGAGAATGGACTTTCTTCCCAAGTCATCTCATAATTATGTGTGGCAAAACAACACATAACAAACACATTTCCTTTTGTAAATCTTTATCATCAGGGTTCATAATATTATTATCATTATTTTTTTTTTTAATTAGCTTTTAGAGACTTACTGGTAGGATCAATTAATAACGTTGTGTCATATCTGTTGGGAACATCTCTCCTGCTGACTATTGGAGATCTACACCTTCAGGCCACCTTGTAGGGTGGAGTTACTTCTTCTTCAGGAAAAAGAGAAGAATATATAATGGCGATTGACATTTTCATTTACTTTCTTGAAATTCTTTTTTAGGATTCTTATTAGTGAGAGTTTGTTTGTGGTGAAGTTCTGTGATAGGAAGTGTCCCCGTGGTTAGGCTTATAAACTTCCAGCAATAGATATTTATCATTGTCTAAATTATGACAAGAATGTTAATATTAAAATTTTTTTAAATTATTGTGTTCAGGCATCACTGCTAGCAATTGCTTGGTTGATTTCATTCCTTGAGTGGGTTCTGCTCTTCCTCAGCTGATGTGGCCTCCGTAGAAACTTCCTCAATAGATAATTGTTTTGTGTTGTGTATAAACCACTTAGTGTAATAGTCACTCAGTGTGGGTTAGTTGTGGGTGTACATGAGTTGTCTCGTCTTTCTGTAGTTTAATTCTCTCATCTTTTATCGACTCTTTGAGCAATATCCTTGAGTTGTATACCCCCCCCCCCCCCCCAGGACTTTTCCTTACCCTAGCCGTATTTATACCTCCATTTCCATGGTGATACAGTTAGCGTAGCTTCAATGCTATAGATTAATGCAATTAACCCCCAGAGGGTACAGGTTGGCAAATTGACCAGTGTAATCTAACGTTATTCAGTTGTAGCTGTAACCTTTGTTCCTTCATTTGTCACTGAATGGGTTACTATCACTAACCTTCTGGAGCTCTGTGCCACTCAGAGATTGAGGATTTATTCAAGAAAGGTTTTGTGTTAGTGGTAAGGCCTAAAGTGGCTATCCAGGACTGTACCAGGCCATAGAGAGGGCTTGGTGGTGAGTCTGGCATCTAGTGGTCGGTCGTACCATCCCAGATATGCTCTGCTCCTTGTTGATGCTGCAGCAGTAAGCAGTTGCCATTGAAGAAAAGGAAAGGAAGGACACATATAGCAACCAAAAAAAGAAAAGTGGGTGGGTTGCCATGACAATGAGAGTCAGTGGTAGTATGTAGGGTAGTCTAAATTTAGACAAATAGTAGTGACAAGGCATGATGTTGGTGAATTTTTTGTTCTGTCTGGATGTTCGTTGTAAACGGACAGACCAACGGGCCTTCTTTGTCAATTTGTACTCACAGTTCAAAAGGACAGCCACTATTGATGTGTACAGGCATTTTGGAAGATTTTAAAGTGGTATGTTCCTGGTTGGTCTAGACACGCCCTATTTAACCCCTCCCTTAGCTGGCTTCTTGTGGTATCCCTATCCAAGGAACTTCTCTTGTTTGCCAGCCTACAGCCCAAGGGCTTGCCCAGATGTAGTGGGTAGGTGGGTGAGCTTGCAACATTACTAGACCAACCACTTTGATTATTTCATAAGCTATTTCAAAAGTGATTGCTAAGGAGGAATACAATGTTTTGTGTTCAAAGTCATGTTTTATTCACATACATGAAGAACTAAGTGTTTTGTACATGAACTTTGGTGAGAAAGGATTTATGATCCAATTGACCTAACCAGCTGTTTGATGTTTCCAAGCTACATTTGGACAATCAACAGTGATAGTTTTTATGCATAAGCTGCTTACAGGGTCACATGACAGTCACAATAAATACCACCTCTGTACATATAAAGTCAGACCTTCAGTGGGTCTACTGAGTGAGAATGCATTTGTGTTTTGTCTGTCCCAAGACTGGTCTAGCAAAGAAACTCTGTATCACAGCCTCAGTTCTAAGTCACGAGAATGGAGAGGGAAATAGATGGGAGATATCTCATGGCATCTTCCAAAGTTGTGCTGGTCTTCCTCCTCCAGGGAAAATCCTAGAAATCTCCCCCCCCCCCCCCCCCAGGGAGAACTGTTGGAGGACTTTTAGCAACTCACTTTTTTTCCTTTTTTTTTTTTCTTTGCATTTTATTTTTTTCTTCAGGCCATGATGCGTAAGGTAATTTTAATAAGATTTATTATGGGTGTGGTAGGATAAACCACCGAATACGTTAATTAAGGTGTATTGGAGCAGATGCATTGATAAGGAATTTGTGTGGCAGCTCTGTACACCAGAAAAGAAGGGGACAGTTAAAGGGTAAATAGCTCAGCTGTAGAGAGCCTGTACTCATTTGCAATGAGGTACTAACATTTTGTGAGGATTTATTTTGCAGACTACAGTAATCTAAATAGTGAGATAGAAACCAATTTTTAAAGTTGATGAGTTTTCATACTTTTTCTTCTAAGTTCCAGTGGCAACTCTGTGTACACCAGAAAGAGGGGGACAGTTAGAGAGGTGAGTAGCCCAGCTGTAGAGAGCCCTGTACTCTTGCTATGAGGGATCAAGGAATTGGGTATCATATGCAGCTTTCCTTTGTTATCATTACTTGTATACAGAAAGGCTTCACATCTACTTACTTATTATTATTATTAAGGTCATGTCTCCGGTTACTTTTATCCTTTCTTTGTACACAAGTGTGAAATACGTTGTGATTGATTTGTAACCAACCTCACACCTGTTAGAAACCACATGTGTGTATAACTTCCAATCTCAGGTGCTCAATATATCCCAAATGGTAAATAACAGACTTAATGAGCAAACCAAGATAAGAATCAGGTGGTCGTGTCTGGAGGCCATAGAAGAATCAAAGCAGAAGAGTGGAGTCTAGTATCCTAATAATACAGAGCCAATTATCTGTGCAAGTTTTTGTCCGTGATCTCCTCCTAGACTATTGGACTGATTTTGATGACACTTGGCATGAATGTTCCCTGTGACCCTGCTTGGTGACAGAATTTTTTTCTCCATCCACTGCCTGTTGTAACTGCCATAGTGGAAATGTCCAACTATAAACCCGCTCAGTCATAAGCTCAATGGTCACTAAGATGGCGTAATATGTATGTAATATGACGTCACTATGTTCCTGAGGAAGTTTCCTAAGAAGAAGAACAAGATCAACAACAAAGTAGCATTTAGACTCCGCGACACACTACGTGAGATTGTGGGTAAAAATGACAGCCACAACAATCACCTGAGAGACGTAAAGCTATCTACAACCTTATGCCTGTCAGTAACCGACCATGCTGCATTCCAATATATCTATTGTCATATAACTATATTCCTGAAATAATAATTTATGCCAAGCGAGTTTTAATAAACACGTTTATATTTATGGGCTACACCCACTACTTTCTCTAGAAAATTCCAGTTATTTTGGCCACCGGAAGTCCACGACCCCTCAGTGCATGGCTTATCTATATCACATTCCAATTGGGCAGTGTTTATCTTAACAGAATAGAAACCACACCCACTAAAAATTATCACTAACACCTCCCTGCTCCGTGACCATATCCTGTTTTTCCTTTCTCTTTCTCCTTTTTTTTTGGTTTTTTTCCCCCTCTCTCACCTTATTTGAAGTCAGGTTGTGGAGTATTCCTTTGTGTTCTTAATGTATAATGCATGTTTAATTAGTAAGGAATATTAATTAAACATCTGCAGTTAATTAAACAAACAGACATGTTAATATCAATTAGCCCATGTGTTGGCTAATCAGCCTGTGACAACAGAACAGACTCCCCTCTGCTTCATCTTGAAGACATTTCATGAAGACCCAATCATAATACCTCTATAATTGTAACTCAATATAAAATAAGTACACCATGTTAGTTAGTTTAGTGTCTGTGACGTTGTATTCTCTTGGCTGCAGCAAGCCCGTGCAGAGCAGGAGGAGGAGTTCATCTCCAACACTCTCCTGAAGAAGATCCACTCACTTAAGAAGGAGAAGGAAGCGCTAGCCATGAACTATGAACAAGAGGAGGAATTCCTCACTAATGATCTGTCCAGGAAATTAGCCCAAGTGAGTTTGTCCTTTTTTCCTTCCTATCCTTCTTTTGAATCTCTTCCCTTTTTTCTCTCTTTTCTTTCCACAACCCTTTTCCCTTCCTTTTCTTTTTCTTCTTTTCTTTTCCTTTCCTTTCCAACCCCTTATTTGCGTCCCTCTTCTTTTCTCCCCCCCCTTATTTCCCTCTTCCTTTCTTCATCCCACCTCTTTGTTCCTTCCTCTTTTTCTTCTTTCCCTCTCCTTTTTCCCCTTCATTCTTTTCTTCCTCCCCCCCCCCCCCCCATTCCTTATGTTGTTTATGCTATAAAATGGGGTATGTGGTTGTGTTCAAATGGATATAACCACCATGTATTGAGAAATTTGGCAAGCATTCTATTTCATGTCAAGTGGTAGCAACACACATTAAAATTGTCTGAATTAATTTATTTTTTATTTTTTAAGGACTACTTTTTCAGTTTTAAGTATGTGGGGGGGGTTCAAGAGAAGCAATTTACTGCATTGTTTCCTAAACAAATTCATAGAGATATAAAGGAAACTCCCATATTTATTTTGCATCCTTAATGACAACCTTTACCAAACATTCCTGTTGCTATAGTTACGTCAGGAGAAGGTGCAGCTGGAGCAGACCTTGGAGCATGAGCAGGAGCAGCAGATATCCAAGCTGACCAAGAAGATAAGATTTCTGGAGAAAGAGACGAGAGGGAAGCAATACTCATTGGAAAAGGTGAGGAGTAACAACAAGGGTGGGGGACAGACATAAGGTATTGTGTCAGATTTGGAGTGAATGTGTTTGACGACCATTACGTTCTTTTCTTTTTTTCTTCCTTTTTCTTCCTTTTTCCTTTTTTTCTTCTCTCCCCTTGTTTTGAGTGTGGCTACTCCCATACCACCACCAGTAAACAATATACGTAGGTTGTTGTGGCATCTGTACTGTGAGATCTTACACTGTGAGAGATAGTTAGTGGTCATAATGTAGACTGCAACAGAATAATTGATTGAAATTGTTCAGAGGAGCCGATAGTTTGTTGTGGGGGTGTAGCTATTATGTCACTTTATTTATTTGTTCATGTTGGGGTGAACAGCTGCGACGAGAGAAGATTGATCTTGAGAATACGTTGGAACAAGAACAGGAACAATTGGTCAATAAGCTATGGAAGAAGATAGACAAGGTCAAGTGTGTGCATGTGTGTTGTTTGCGTGTGTGTGTGTGTGTATGAGACTGTGTGTGAGTGTGAGACTGTGTGCATGTGTGTGTAGATAGGGGAACTTCTCCACTTCGCTGCTGTGACGATATCTTTTCTCTCTGCAGGTTGAACAAGAAAAGAGAGAGCTGGAGTCACGTCTTGGGGCCACACCCCCTGCATCCCCTCGCGACCAGCAAAGCCCCGCCTTCCTCAACACTCGCATTATGGAACTCTCCACAGAAGTGGACAAGTTGAAGAGAAAGTTGACCAAGACCAAGTCCAAAAGTATGACTTGATAGATGTACGCATGACCTTATCCTTGAGGGGTCATTACTTTCTCTAGTTTATTTTCTTGTTAAATATCACAGTTTTTTTTTCTTTTAAAAGTATTTGGAGAATTGCTAGCACTGTCAGCTGGTCCTAGAGGTATCGTGCCTTCTTACAGCCCTAGCCAAGCCCTGATGTCAGCTGGTCCTAGAGATGTCGTACTTTCTTGCAGCCCCAGCCAAGCCCTAATGTCAGCTGGTCCTAGAGATATCATACCTTCTTGCAGCCCCAGCCTAGCCCTAATGTCAGCTGGTTCTAGATATATCGTACTTCTTGCAGCCCCAGCCGAGCCCTAATGTCAGCTGGTCCTAGAGATATTGTACTTCCTTGCAGCCCTAGCCAAGCCCTAATGTCAGCTGGTCCTATGTTGCCATAGTCCTCCACTCTGTAACTTGTGGAATGGCTGGCTGTGTCTCATGCAGGCAAGGACAAGATCCACCAGATTGAGGAGGAGGAGAAGGCGTTGAAGGAGAACAACGTTTTGCTGCAGCGACGGCTCATGAGGGAGAAGGAGAGAAGAGAACAGCTCGCACGCCAGCTCTCCGAGAGTGAATCCTCCCTGGAGATGGACGATGAGAGGTAATGTGGTGGGAGAAGGGAGGCCATGTGGCGGGAGATGAGTGGCAATGTGGGAGGAGATGAGAGCCAATGTGGCGGGAAAAAGAGAGGCAATGTGGCGGGAGATGGGAGGCAATGTGGTGGGGGAAAAGAGAGGCAATGTGGCAGGAATGGGAGGCAATGTGGTGGGAAACAAGAGTTAATATGGCGGGAGATGGGAGGCAATGTGGTGGGAGATGGAAGGCAATGTGGTGGGAGATGGGAGGGAGAAGAACAGGAGATGAGAGGGTGGAAAGGGGGTAGGAAGGAATGCAGGAAAGCAAAGAATTTAATACTGGCCTACATATAAGGCTAACCAACTCACTTTAGATGTGATAAATAAACATTATTGAATACTAGACCATCCTTAGAAATTTACCAGAAGAAAGGGGAAGATCTGTAGACACATTTTCCATTTAAAGAATAAAACCAAAAAACACAACCAAAAAAGAACTGATTTCCTAAATGTGTTATTTGGTTTATTGTAAATTTACATCTGTTTATTATTTCTTTTAAATCCCATTAGACATTTCAATGAGATGGCATCTGGGCGTGTCTTCAACCCATCAAGCCCCTCCCCTTTTCCTCCTTCCCCGACCCGTCGCTCTCTGTCTCCCCTCTGCTCGGGAAGTGCAGGTCCCGTTTTCTCTCCCACATCCCCCAGGAGGAACAGGACCCAGAGCTTCGGAGCGTACCCACCTCTGGTGCACCCTTCGTCTGGTACAGGGTCTCACCACCATCACATACAATCAGTTTCGGCCACTGCCATTTTAGGGGGAGGCATAAACTCGTCTAGCTCGGCAATAAATGTAAGCCGAAGGAATTGAATTCTCTCCTCCTTGTTGAATAGTACTACACTTACATTTAATTGGAACATTGTATGGTTATCTCGATGATCTCGGTGTGTTGAATAAACTATATTCCATCCAGATTAAGTTCTCTCCTTGTTGAATATTACTTTACATTTAATTGGAACATTGTATGGTTATCTCAATGATCTCATTGTGTTGAATAAATCGAATATTCCATCCAGATCATAGCTCCATCTAACCTTGTTATACAATACTGTTATTAACATAATCGTAACTGTCACGCTGATCAATGATGGACTCATTTTCTAGAGCTTGTAATCATTTTGACGTGTTGAATAATTAGTAGATAGCTATTTCTAGCTTGTGGAAATCATAAGTCATGTTCATTAATTATGGGGCAGCTGAAAAATTCAGCTGCCAGGTGCACTGATTGTGTGTAATCATGATATACATTAGAAAATTGTATTACAAGTGTGTCGAAATCACAAATTACATTATGTTTATGTGGATCAGGAAAATTGTTTCACAAGGAAGGGTGTTGTAATCACTATGTGGATTGGGAAATTGTTTCACAAGTGTGATATAAGGTGAATCAAAGTCAGTTATTCATTGTTTCAAATCAGTAATCAATCATCGCAGGGGAGGAATCACTCTCTTAAGAATAAAATTATGGCGTTTCATCTTTTAGAACGGACCACACATAACCGAATGGGTCTTGAAACTGACCGTAGTAGTCGCCCCAGAACTGGTTTTTCAGTGGAACAATCTCGATTCCTCCATTTCCCATGGCCTTCTTCCAGATGGCATCAGGATCAGAGACATTGAGATGCAGGATGAATCCATTTTGTCTGCACGTCTTATTCTCAGCAGTGGAGTCTGTAGAGATGGGTACTGGCTTGTCCGATTGACTCATATCCATATGGTCGGAGAGCATTAAAGTTCCTCCATTCACAGTCATCTTGCAGTGCATAACTTTACCGGTTTCAGTGTGTCTCAGCTCCTCCACGTGTCCTCCCAGGACGCTCTCTATCCATGCCACGTGTTCCTTGCAGGCAGGAGAAGTGAGGTAGGGCAACACACCACGTGCCTTCTTCTGGCCGGACTGATCCTCGCAAAGGGACCAATAGAATCCTTTAGAATCCCGCACACTACCATAGAGGTCACCCCAGTACTGGACCTTGAGATCGACCACGCTGGATGCCCCATTCTGCTTCAGTGCATCCCAGGTTGTGGTTGGGTTAGCAACATTTACATGGCATATCACATGAGTTAGTGTGTTTTGTACATCCTCGTCAGTCTCCGCCATATAGAACACACCTCCGTTGAACTCCACAGTGCAATGTTGCACCAAACCTTTCTCAGACACAAACTTACCCTTCACCACACCCCCTAAGGCCTTCTTTACCCATTCGAGGTATTCTTCGCATCCCTGGACCATCAGGTAAGGGATAACACCAGGTTTGCGACACTCTCCTCCTTTCATCAACCCCCACTTGAACCCAAATGGGTCAATAAGTTGCCCGTAAACTCCTCCCCAATTTTGCATCTTGAGATCCTGCACGACACTGGCACCATTGGCGAGAGCTTTCTTCCAAAAGATACTCGGGTCCTCGCACTCCACGTGAAGAACCACACCCCTTGGTTCCAGCTGTTGTTCTTTCTCGGTCAACAACTGTTCCTCCATGGAACACAATCGGTCACAGAGGTAGAGATAACCGTTGTTCATAATCAGGGCACAGTGTATGACCTTTTGATCTCGGTGGTAAATTTCAGTTTGTTTGGCATTGAAGACCTCTTTTAGCCAGGTGATGTGCTTGTCACAATCCTGAGACTGGATTGCTGGGATGACGCCCTGATGGCTTGGTTTGAGAGCCATGTTCAATGCACTGGGAGTGCTATGAAATAAAGAATGCAGCAATAATTTTGAGTTAACAATTTACTGTGCCTGTAATTTGTAAATTATGGGGGGGGGGGGGGGATGTTTCATGGGAAACTGTGATTGATACTAAGTATACCTAATGCATTTAATGGGATAGTACGTGATTGGGTGAGTGTTAAGGTGATCAAGTTTGTAACATGGGTGAAATACACTAGCACTTAATAGATTGGATCTACAAAAGAGATACGAGTTGTTACCATACCAACTATTCAATACTAATGGATTTACATCAAACTGGAATATAACAAAGTGTTGTTTTTATATTAGAAAAATGTTTCAATATCTTCCTTGTGGAATATTTGAAAACCCCATATGCTAGTGGAAAGGTCACTAAAACAGCTGCTACAATACTCACAGCTTGCATGCACACTGATGAGCTTTTTGGAAAGTTCCCATTTTATATCTTTGTACTTCAAGAGAGAGGAAAAAAGCTCTTATATGCAGCAGAAAATAAGTTTAGGAAATGTCTATAATAAAAAAATGAGATACTTCAAATGCAACATAATAGTAAGAGATTTCCTTGTATGCCCACACTGCCTGTCAACAGGTAAGTCTATATTGCCCCAGGGGTGCACTCTGAAGATGCTTCACCCATTTAACAACAAACTAATTAACACCATGGCAGCGACTTCCAAAACTCATGCAATAGAATGGGATCATGTAAACATACTTTCGTTGTCTTATGAAGTCAACACTCGATTTTGAAGCAGCTCAGTAGACAAATTAGGTGATGGAATCACAGCCAACACTTCCTAGACAACAAAAGTGACAGATTTCTTTTGAATAAACCAGGATTTAAACAGGTGTCCTTTTATAGCCCTCAATTGTGCAGGAAGATTCCTGCACAGACATTAATACACATCAAAGGGTTGTGGGCTAGACCAGCAGCACTCAGGAATCTGCAGGCCTTGGCAGGCAACAAGCCAAGCCTTTCCACTGACCACAATCAACCTCAAAATCAAATTAACAATAGTAGCCACTTATGGCATCACAATTTTATGAATTGTTTCACTCCTTCCCACATGTGATAGAATTGAAATACACTATTCCTATGCTATTTGATAGTATTGCAAACTGGCCCAAGGCACATTAACAATTATATATTGCACTCTTCAATAAGGATGAGCTAATAATAGCAATGAAAAGTTTATATTTGTTGCAGGAAAGCTAAACATTATTGACCCATGAATCAAGTTATTAATCGAGTTACAAAGTGAATGAAAACAAGACTTACCAACTACAACATCCCCAATAATATTTATCTAGTGGTTATCCACCTCAGGGATGCATCAACACACTACTGCTATTCATTGACCCACTCAAGAAGTCTTATAAGGTCTAACACAAGAAGTCTTATAAGGTCTAACAAGGATATATCTTCATTTCATTTCCTGCACAGAATAAATATCTTAGGAGTCATTTAGACTCTTACTATCAGTTGCAAATTATGCTATCCTCTGGAGCAACTCCACTAAAGATGTCCTAATTTTTCCCTTGTTAGACTCGGTCCAACAACAATGGCTATTCTAAATATGGTTTTGCAACCATAATGTAGCTCCTTATTTTGATAAAGTGCGTAGCTGTGTGTGAATCCATGCAGGGCAACATTAAATTATATACTCCAATAGAAACTGTGGTAGCCTAGCCTTTAGCAAAGACGTACCTGTTAGTTAATAGCTGCCTTACACCTTCTTGCACGAAAAAATACCTTATGCACAGTTGTCACGTGTTCAACAAAACAGAATTTAAAAGAACAATTCAATATTAATCGAGAGAGCAAGCTTGCTTAATTTAACTGTAATCTTTTCTTCTACCCATTTAATTGCAATCTTTCTTTCCGTTCATCCAGTTATTGAGAAGAGCTCGAAGATTCAGCCATAAAGAAAGACAAGATCTCCCCCCCAATAGTGGTTGCCCAGCATCGGTCTTTGCCAATGAACTGGTGTACAATCTATAATAGCTCCAGCACTATTATTAAAGCAGTATCTATTTTTATGTGTATGTGTGTGAATATAATTAAATTATGTGTGTTTTTTTTGTTGTTTTTTGTTGTTTTTTGTTGTTTTTTTGTTGGTGTTATGTTGAACAAATACTGGTAAGTTTATTATGATTACCCATTTAACTTACTTTGTTTTCATTGAGCACATTATTTGCCTATAGGGCAATGTCACTACCATACTTATGGAGTAGCTCTATATTATATTTTGCCATACATATAGCTGAAGAGAGAGAGAAGAAGAGTCAATTCTGAATTATTTTTCAAGGATATTGGATGCACGTTGTTAGGAGACAATTTCAAGATATAATATTAACAGGGAAGTCCATATTAGCAGAATGCTCAAATATGTTGCATGTATACATCAGTACATACTAGCACACCTGAAGAACTTGGTCTTCTTTTACTACCACTTGCTGCCTTCAGTTTTGGTAATGTCACTCCTTTATTTACATGGATAGTAAATTGTGTGAGGTAGCCATGGAGACTGATAATAAATTGGAAATATCAAGGCAAGGGACTGATTTGTCAGCAATGAATATACAATTCTTACTGATGTGGTAACAGAGAAGTTCAGTGTCATACATTCCCAATTATCATTGTATCTTGATCAAGCAGAGTTGTCTGAACATCTTCCGATTATTATTAAACACTTTAAAAAAAAAATTATGATAATAATTTTTTTTTTTTTTTTTTTTTTTTTTTTTTAAATAATATTAAAAAATTTTTAAAAAAAATAATGATAAAAGAGTTTTTTTTTCTACCTCCTTTTTTTTCACCCCAGGACTCATACCAATAATGGCTCCATTTATTTCAAGATAATCACACCAAAGAATAAATTTGTGAGCTTGGATGCTGAAAATCTATTTCATGTAATTGTCATTTTAGCTGCAGAAATAACCCTAATCAAGTTTTTTCTCTTAGGAAGTTAGAGGTCTTTGTATGTGTGTGCATGTTAGTACATACGTTCAGTTCAGAGTGGCTGAGTAACAACCCCAGTGTTGTGAGTTCAAACCCAGCACTGACAGGAAATCTTTCCTCTCCTTCAACATCTTCCCACACCAGTCCACCCTGCTGTGATGGGGACCTGGAATTTTATGGGGTGCAAATTCACTGGCCATTGCTTGTCAACCAGCCAAGGGTCCAGGTGGGACTTTTGGTGCCCACACTAATAATAAACTTATAGCTATATACAGCTTGCAGAAGCAAACCAAGTTTGGTAACTTTGCAGCTGCAACATGTTACTCATAGAAGGCAACAATACCTTCTTGTTTTTCAATCATTACTGATGAAGCAAGGGGATGTAATCAACAGCAATCAACAGCAATCAACAGCAATCAACAGCAATCAACAGCAATCAACAGCAATCAACAGCAATCAACAGTGAACAGTTAAATTTGTCCATCATTTGGTAATTTTCATATTAGGATGTCTGAGTGGATTCTATTGGTTTGTGTAAGTTTCCTGACACAAGAGCAACTTCCCAGCATCATTATGTCAAGGACAAGCTTATGATGAGGCTGGAAATATGAAGAGAAATGAAGATCAGGTGTGGCAGCAAGATTTCAAAAAGATATTTCTGCATTGTTGTGCACATTCTTCATTTTTGCTCCAAGACATTGGAAGACAGCTTCTATGTATTCAGGATGCTCTTGAAAGAGTTAAAGAAATAAGTAAAGCTATTTTTTCCTCCAAAATATTGCATCTCTTTTCAATCAAGTAGCAAGAGGTTGGTAGAGGTATAACTAAATTGGAATCACTATGTCCCACAGATGGACTCCAAGAATTGTTGCCATGGAAGATATTCTTTTAGAGGCTTTGGAAGGAATATATTCAATGGATGAAAAATGAATTTGAAAGCTAGTGGTTTATTGCAATCATTAGAGGAGTTTACCCCATGTTTGGAATGAGAGTAGTCACCTTTACTTTAGTGCAGCAGACCAAATTTCCCTCCTATTGAAGAAAAAATCAACAACAGCAAAACAAACAACAGCAAAAAAAAAACAACAAAAAAAAACAATATGGTTTTGCAGGTTGCTCTTTCTGCTGCCAAACAATTTTGCAAAGTAATATGGTCTGAAAATACTTTCAACAGATTTTATAAGACTGTGACCACTGCTGAGGAGCACAATATTGACCTTCCAGAATTACCTAATTACCTAAGAATTCATATAGAAAATGGGAGTTAGCCAAATGCATTTATATCTGCAAAAGCATATTTCCTGGCAATTTTACTCCAAGCGTGCAATCTACTCCATTGTGAGCTAGAAAATTGATTTAAGGAGCACACTCTACCAATCCTTGCAATTGAAAAACAAAACAAAACAAAAAAAAAAGCCCTAATAAATGCAGCAAATGGTAATGAATGGAAGAGTTGAATAAATCCTGCTATGAAAATGTTGACATGTTAGTATTAGAAAAATACATCCAGCTTTACAAAATGTAATCAAACTGTGCATCATTGAAATTTTAAAAAAATGAGTTCATATAAAAAAAAAATTTGTCCAGGAATGAAGAAAATTTCAATGAATGCTATTGACCATACACCTGCTCTTTCATCTATATTCAACAATCTTAATTTTATTCGGCAGCATCAAAAAGGTCTTTTTCTGAGAAAGTGTCCAACAGAGATGAGACTTAATAATTGAGTGCTTCTATATACATATTCACAAAGATTTACAGACACTTGCTTTTTTTTTTTTTTTTTTTTTTTTTTTTTTTTTAATTTTCGATGATAAAGTCTTCTATCAATGATGACGAGAGAAGCATTCTTTAAACATTTATAACTTATAAATTCTCACTTTTATTAATTTTTACTTTGTTAAGCACACTTATTCCAACTTAAAGTGATTCCCCACCTTTTTTTTATTTATAAATATTGATCCTTAGAAGTGACCTAAACTTCAGCTCCTCCCATGTGTGCATGCATGTGCATGTGTTTGTGTGTGTCATATTGTGTTTGACATGTGCATGTATGTGTGCATATGAGTGTGTGCATGTGCTGTGCATGTGCTGTGCCTGTGTGTGCGTGTGTGTCATATTGGGTCATATTGTGTGCGTGCCTGCCTGCATGTCTGTTATCCATGCATGCATGTGTGTGATACAACACTGTTTAACCTCCTTGTTGTGTATCCTGGGTAATGCTAAAGCACATAATCCAGGCATATCAGGTGGCAACTAATATCTAACCCATCAACAAAGATTTCATAAATAAAAGCCAATGAAACCGGATCCAATCCATTTTAACTGTGGCACACTGGTCTAGGAACACTTGGAATGGTGGGAGAAGGGGGGGGGGGGGGAATACATCAAAAAGTTTTGCTCTAAGTGGATATTTAACAAATTTTTTACTGTATGGAAGCAAAAAAGTTTGTTGTAACCTGTGGTTGCAACTAAACTTCTTTTATTTTTACTCTATAGAGGCCAAAAAGTTGTAAATCAATTATTTGTCACACACTAGAAACAACCCAAAGTGGAATTCTGTGTGCCAAAGGCATGACCACCATTGCTTCCTGGAAGGTAGGAAAAAAAGGAAAAAGAAAGAGAAAGGGAATGAAAAGAAAATTAAGAACAAGAACGGAAATTCCAGCCTATGAACCAGAGACCTTAGCACTGGTGTTCTGAGGAAGTTTCCTAAGAAGAAGAAGATCAACAAGAATGTAACATTTAGACTCCACGAAAACAAGTTCATGGGTAAAAAAAAAGAAAAGAAAAAGGAAAAAAAAAAGGTACCATAAGGTATTGAACATGCTATCCCCAGATCCTTTGCTGCTATTTACACATCTTACAATAATTCACGATCTGTCTGTCTGTCTGTCTGTCTGTCTGTCTGTCTGTCTGTCTGTCTGTCTGTCTACGATTCACGCTTGAATGGTTGAAGTTAGACCCACAGACCCATACATATTTACAATCAGTATCACCAGTAGAACATCATAAGCATGTCTATATGGCAACACCCCTTTCTGTATTCAAAAAGAAGAGCCAAAAATGGAACTTTTACCAGAAAAAAAATGGAACTAGACCCACAAACCTATATATATTTAGAATCAGTGTCACCAGGGGAATGTCATAAGCATATCTATAAGGTGACGCCCCTTTCTGTATAAAGAAGAGACAAAAAATGATACTGTTGACAAAAAAAAAAAAAAAAAAAAAAAAGATCTACAGGCTTAAATTTTGGCATGCAGACACAATTTGACTCTGCAAATAACATAGGGTGGGTCCCATCCAGCCACACCTCTTCCTCTCTGTGTGTAAGGCTAAAAATGGCAAAAATGGTACTTCCAACAACAAAAAAACAACATTTTGATCTAATCACATGTTCACTTTTTGTTTTAAAAGTCTACAGCATATGTCTTCAAAGCAAACACTTTTGTGACTACAGCTAACCATAAATGAACTGAAAAGCTGCCCATATGGCGAGGGTTTTTTTTTGCTAATATATATAAAAGCTTAGTTGTGTCTGTCTGCTTGTGTTGCAGGATTTAAAAACTGTTGGACCAGTTGGGATGAAATTTTGCATGAGCATTTGGAGTGGGTGTGGGATGGTTAATATATATTCAAATTTTGAATTGCTGTATTTTTGTCTATTCATCTTTTTCTGTTTGTGCATAATCACTGTGAGAGAACTGCTGGACCGATTGGTAAAAAAGTTGGCATGTACACTTGTGGTGGGTGTGGGTTGGTTACTACATAATTAAATTTTAAGTTGCTATATTTTGTCTGTCCTATTTTTTTTATTTGTGTGAAACCACTGGGATCAAGAAAATCGCTGGGCAAATTTGAATGACTTTTGGCATGAGCACTCGGGTGAGCAAGAGAGAAAGAGTGTGTATGTGTGTGTGTGAGGGGGGGGGGGGGGCAGGAGATGGACTGGGTGTGTGCCTGCATGCGTGGGTACATGTGTGTGCATTTTGCAGTAGGATAAAGAAGGCAGCTGCCCTCCCATAAAATTTGGCAAAAAAAAAAAAAAAAAAAAAAAAAAAAAAAAAAAAGTATTTTTTTCTATAATATAAAGAGCCCTTTTTAGAAATAAAAACTCCCCATTTAATTGACATAAAAATATTGAATTCAAGCTTCAGATGTTTTGGTTAAAGCAAAAGTGTAGCCAGGGGGTAGCTCAGGGTGCTCTAGCACCCCCCCTGCAAACTAAAACTATAACTCAATTTCTTGTCAAGCAATGGACAGGGTGACCAGCATGAAAGACAGGAATTCCATAAATAGAAAGTATAAATATTAGGCAATGGTCTTATTGAGAATAAATGCAATGTAAATTTCATCAAAAGTATGACATTTCATCATAAATTTTATAAGTGCAAAAACGTCACATTTTGTGACTTTTTGCATGCTACAAAATTCTTCTAGAAAGTCCAGTCACACTATATGAAGTCACCTAATCCACCATCACTCCACTGGTACAGCCACTTTTACCACTCCAGCCACCATTGCAGCTACAGTAGCATCCTTGCTGAGCCACCATCCCAGCAACCATTGGAGCCAACAATCCATTGCAGTTACCATTTATCCACCATCTAACCAACATTGCAGTACCATATAAAGGTTATTGAAAATTTTAACTAGGGGTAAGAATTACCCTTCAAACCACAAGTGGGGGTAACTGTATATGAGCAGACACTTACTTTCGAACAATTAAATAAATCATCCTCCCCACTTAAAAATAAATGAACAAATTGAGACTCTCAGAGAACAGCTACAGGAGTAATGAGTGCAAGTGCTTGCTGCCAGTTTGTTAGAGAACTACCCCCACCCCCAAGTAAATGAACAAACTACTTAGCTATAGAATTGTCAACTTTATTTAATTAGAGAACTTCAACCTTATTATTTGAGATGTTCAAATACTGAACATACTTTTCAGGATCAAACATTTCACAGAATAAATACCTACCAACATCAAACCTTATTCACTCCCAACTTCTCTATGTGGCAAAAATATCACAAACTTGATCAAAGTGTCTCTTTAAGCACAAAGTAAAGAATCTTCCAATCATCAAAGATATTTAACAATAAATAAGTCAACCAACAATTATCGTTTAGAGAGGCTTCTGCATATTTGGACATTACTATAAAGAAAACATTCTGAACCAATTCACAGGCCACATGAAAAATAGGCCCCCCCCCCCCCCCCCCCCCCCAAAGTCTAAATATAGCATCCAAACATATATACCACTTTCAATGCTCTTTTCCAAGAGGTGGGGAAAAGCTACATAATAAATCTCTTCCTAATATAACAAGAAATTTAGACAATTTGTAACTGCATCAGAAATGTCTACCAGGCAAGTATATATAATTAAGCTATAAATTCTGCCCAGATATATAATCGTGTATATTTGTAAACAAATGACACTAGAGAAAGTTTGACATCAAGACTACACAATAAAATGTTGACAACCAGCAATATATTACACAGTGTTAGGCAGGATTCATCTTCTTGAGAAGGTTGAAGCACTGATCGAGACTTTCATCCTGTGTGTGTGTGTGTGTGTGTGTGTGTGTGTGTGTGTGTGTGTGTGTGTGTGTGTGTGTGTGTGTGCATGTGCGCCATAATATAGAGAGAACATGAAATAATAAGAAACAAAATGCCAATTTATGCCACCACCATCACACATTCACTAATGAGGTGACTAGTCCATACAGGCCCAATCATGTGTGATCACTGGACAGTGATCCCTGTATGTTGTTACTCCAATAGACTACACTAACACAGTCAATTACAACTATAGACGGTTAATTTGGTGTTTAGTTTATTATGTCAAAATTAGTAAACAAAGTTAGTTAATGAACATGTTCTAATTAATTAGGTATAGCTATTGCCTGCTAATCATGTATACTGTTACATAGAAACTGTTATGTAGATTGTTGCAATGTGGATTACTTTAATTTGGATTATTGTTAAAAAAAATTACTGCTATATGTATCACTATTAAGTAGATTACTGTAACATAGATTATTGTATGTGTATTACTGTAATGTAGAATACTGTTATGTAGATTAAAGGTTACAGATATTTTGACTATGTCTCAAAGCAGAGGAGCACTATATAGAGGCCTGTGAGATCAACTGGAGTGAGAGAGACTCTATTGGGAATAGTTTACTGTATTGAGGTGCATATATCTCTACTATTAAGCCATAGTCGGTCAGTCAGTCGGTTGGTCGGTCAGTCAGTCGGTCGGTCAGTCAGTTGGTCGGTCAGTCAGTCGGTCGGTCAGTCAGTCAGTCGGTCGGTCGGTCGGTCGGTCAGTCATTGTGGTGGGCAAATGTTTGCAGCACTCAAGGTCACCACCAGACAGTGCCATAGTGCTTCATCAGATGCTTTTATCACAGCACAGTAATATGCAAATAAATAGGACAACCTCTTTCTCTCACTCCTGCTCTCTCTCCCTCCCTCTCTCTCACACACAGTAATAATTGCCATCACCATACATTATTAATGTACAAGTACAGTACCAAATCTACACGGGGGAAGGAAGTGGGACTAGAGCACTGTAAATAAGAATCTAACTAACATCTGTTAAGACGTAAGCCATGGAGATATTGTCAACTTACTTCAACCTGCCTGAACCCAGTGTGGTGTTGGTCCAGTGTGTCCCCATAGAGCTATTATCAACCAACTTCAACCTGCCTGAACCCAGTGTGGTGTTGGTGCAGTGTGTGTCCCCATAGAGCTATTGTCAACCTACTTCAACCTGCCTGAACCCAGTGTGGTGTTAGTCCAGTGTGTGTCCCCATAGAGCTATGGTCAACCTACTTCAACCTGCCTGAACCCAGTGTGGTGTTGGTGCAGTGTGTGTCCCCATAGAGCTATTGTCAACCTACTTCAACCTGCCTGAACCCAGTGTGGTGTTAGTCCAGTGTGTGTCCCCATAGAGCTATGGTCAACCTACTTCAACCTGCCTGAACCCAGTGTGGTGTTGGTGCAGTGTGTGTCCCCATAGAGCTATTGTCAACCTACTTCAACCTGCCTGAACCCAGTGTGGTGTTAGTCCAGTGGGTGTCCCCATAGAGCTATGGTCAACCTACTTCAACCTGCCTGAACCCAGTGTGGTGTTGGTGCAGTGTGTGTCCCCATAGAGCTACAGTCAACCTGCCTCAACCCAGTGCAGTCGTGTGTTCTCTGGAAAATGCAGTTCTCTCTCACCTGCTTGCCGCTGACAGACTCCTTGACTGTCTGCTCCAGCCAGCGGATCATGTGTAGCTGCTCATACTTGCGCTGTGTCTTCTCCACATCCACTTGGTAGTTGAGACGTCTCTGGACGGTGTCTGTCACCTGATGCAGTCTCCTTCTGTACTCCTCCTCCAGGCGCATGGCATAATTCTCCTGCAACCAGCAACAGTGAGAGTAATCAGAGAAACAGGAACAGGAATGACAGCAGCCACCACATCAACAGTAGCAACAACAACAAGAACAGCAACAACAAGAACAGCAACAATGACAACAAGAACAGCAACAACAAGAAGAACAGCAACAACAAGAACAGCAACAACAAGAACAGCAACAATGACAACAAGAACAGCAACAACAAGAAGAACAGCAACAACAAGAACAGCACCACAAAAACGATAACAGCAGCTACAAAAAGAAATAGAATAGAACAAGAAGAAAAGAACAATAAGAACAGGACAACAAAAGTAATAACAGCAATAACCACAAGAAGAGCACAAAAAACAAAACAAAACAAAAACAATAATAAAAGGAACAACAGTGAAGATGAGAACAAGAACAGCAACAAACAAGCTAAGGTAATGTCATTCCAAAGAGGAAGAACAATTGTCACAAAGATTCGTGATTTCTCAGCATGGGTGTGCGCGCGTGTGTGTGCGTGTGTGCGCGCGTCTTATGCTAAAAAAACAACAAAGCAATAAAAAAAGAGGGGTGACTATGCTTTCAAGGTCCTGGTTCCATGCTGGGTTAGAACCTTTTCCATGTTTCACCTCCCCTCCTTTTCATAATTTTTCTTTCCCCCCCCCCCCCCCCCATTTTACATGCCATGTTAGTGAAAGGTTTATTTTTACTATATACGCAGGCCAAAAAGTTTGTGACTCTGTCTGTCCACTCCACAGAGCAGACTAATGTGAATTGCTATTGAAGGGCCTAAGTTAAGTGATGCTAATTTTGAGGAAATTTATAAGTGTTTAAAGAGCAGAAATCAGATAATCAAGTTTTAAGCATTAACTTTGAACATCAATTTAATAATTATTACTACATGCAGTGATAATATCATGAAGATAATAATAAACCATTGACAATTGAGTCTAATTTTAGCATTGGGAGAAATTTTTTCAGGGGGCTGGGGGTGTGTGTGTGTGCCCCTTGCATTAATCCCAGCTGTTGCATATATATAGCTGCTGACCTTTAAGATATCGAAGACGTCATGTCGTACACTCAACTGTCCTTCCACCTTTGACTCTTGTTCAATTGCGTCCTTGATGGATTTAATGCGTGCATTTTTCTCCCCGCTCAGTAAGTCCAGGACAGCCTGAAAAGCAAGCACTCTGTAACACAATGCTAGCACGAAACTTGCTAAATATTGCATGTGTGTGTATGCAATCATTTAGGCAATGGGTGTGGCTAGTGCTAGCAGAAATACACTTGGAATACTGAGGGACCATCATTCTGTGAACCTTATTCTTACGGCTCATTGACTTGACATCTTAATCTCTCCAGATTGTCTGCCCATCCGCAGATGCAGCCACACAATATATATTGGCAAACCAGTGGGCCTCATGTCTATGATCTATGCCTATCAGCTGGTTCGCCACCGGGGAGGAGGGGGGATATTCAAAGGAGCTATTGTTACAAGAGCATTCTCATTCAGACATTTACCATAGAGAGAATAAAGTAACCACTCACAGGTACAGTCTGAACCAGGTAGTAGAATTAACAAAATAAAAAAAAGAACTTTAACAGACAATCTACTGGAGGAGGCACTCTTGGTCATTGATTACTGATGCTGTCCACACCGAAGCTATGCATATGGATCATGTCAATTTACAGGTTAGTTGAGTTTACAGAGAGATCGATCAAACACAGTTAATCACATGTGATGGGTCTGCTAGTAGGAGGTGGGTTAGGGGTTGTGTGTGTGTGTGTGTGTGTGTGTGTGTGTGTGTGTGTGTGTGTGTGTGTGTGTGTGTGTGTGCGCGTGCGTGTGTTAGAGTTTGGGCTAGGGATTGTTTGTGTTTGTGCTAAGAGATAGTGTGTGTCAAAGGTAGACAAGACTAGGGCTTCAGTCTCAACCATGGTGAGGTTGGGTGAGGGTTGGGTAAGTTAGGGCTATGGTTAGGGCCTGGAAGAGGCCAGGGTTCTACAAGAAAGACACAGCACTTTTTACACTAAATCAGAACCAACCTGAGACTCTGCATCCAAGAAATCAGCAATGGGCTTTCCGGCTTTCTTCATCAGGAAGATTGTCACAGCACCCAACACAGCAGCAATGAGAGTCTGGAGGGGGAGGAGAGGGGAGGGGGAGAAGGAGAGTGGGGGAGGAGGAGAGTGGGGAGGGGGAGGAGAGTGGGGAGGGGGAGGAGAGTGGGGGAGGGGGAGGAGAGTGGGGGAGGGGGAGGAGAGTGGGTAGGAGAGTGAGGGAGGGGGAGGAGAGTGGGTAGGAGAGTGGGGAGGAGTAGGAGAGTGGGGGAGGGGGAGGAGAGTGGGGGAGGGGGAGGAGAGTGGGGAAGGGGGAGGAGAGTGGGGGAGGGATGAGAGGAGGGAAGGCATATAATCAGCCAATGGTGGAAACAGTTGTTTGATGGTAATGAGGTCATAGTTCGAACAAGAATAGGAAAGCTGACTCCCTTCTGAAACACACATTCACAATAAGAAGTGAAACCATACAAAATAAAGTCAGCTTACTTCAGAGTTGATGACATAGAGCTCCTTGGACACACAGTATGCAGCAACTCCGACCCCCAGCGTCCATGCTCCGGTCACACCAGTCTTGTCATACAGGAAACCTGTGACACCCCCTCTGCCATTGGTGACTGTTACAGTAGGCTTGAGTGGCTCTGCTGTGGATAATAGAGTTCAACAAGCTGCATTACATGGTATTAAAGAGCTCAACATCGGAGGCTGCTAAACCCGGCAAGCTGAGATACACCACGTGTGGAGTCACGAATGTCCTGTCATCCCTACCAGCATAATGGGCAGTGCTCACTGTGTGCACATATCAATTGAAATATTCTAATATTACGCCGTGTGTATTTGGATGAGCTCATATTTCGTGGCACCAACAGATTCACTCAACATTTGGTTTGAAACATCATGTCAGATTAGTTGTGGATAGTCAGACACCACCAGAATGAGTTTGATTTTCTACTGCAACAGAATTAGGAAAAGACATAAAAATCACAGTTTCAACCTCATAGAGTTTAGTATTATATAAATTACACAGTGTAATATGTGCTTAATTAGAACACACAATCCTTTAAGTAGCAAGCACGCACAAATATTGCCAACATGAGTCTGAAGGCTGCAATTGAACACTTTCTATGTTAAGTTATGATAGATGAGAAGCAATGCATTTGTAACAGGATTATATACTGAGAATGTATATCCAAAGGAAAGTTTATCACGGTAAAAATCTGTAGTATACATTAATACTAGGAAACAGTATGAGAAAAGCTTACATAGATTTACCAGCATAAAAGCAATGCTATGTGAAACCTAAGTTAAAATAGCCACAGCTACAATTCAATTAATAGGCATTTTGCAAGAGATTAGATTTCAAGGCAATGGTGTGTTTTAAATAGAACCCCCCCCCCCCCCCCCCCATAACTATCAATTATTTTGTCTACCTGGAGTTTTGCCGTTACTCCAGAGCATCTCACTGCAGCTCAGGAGGCGAGCACTCTGAACTGGGAATCTGGTTAACGAGGGACCTACTGCATGACAACGACAAAGAGCCAGATTATGTCTACAGAGATTACTGAGCACGGTAAGCGATGCCCCTCATAAGATTCGTTCCCTACAAGTACTACCGTTAGTAACAGTAGACTTACCCGGTGTTCGTCCAAAACTGAGAATCAACCTGGAAACCATTTCATTAAAACTTTGTAGCCAATTCCCTTAATGTGCAACGGAAAAAAAAATAGACTGAGGGGACAAATCTCGCCTTTTCCCTTTAACGGTATGTACCAATTTAGACTTTACCTGTATCGGTACGTACCAAGCTAGCTTTTCCGAATTCTCGTGCTTTTTCTTTAGAAGATGGTGAGTGCTGTTTTTGTATCTTTTTCCATCCGTTGCTACCATTAATTTTAGATGCTTATTACCTTATCTTTATGCGTAAGGAAAGTATTTTGATGTACTTTAAATATTAGGTGAATGTACCAAAGCAAAGGAAGACATTTTGTAAAACTTGCAAGCGTCATTCAACCTTCAAAGTTAGCCAGTACAAAGCAGGAAAGGCTTCTCTCTATGCACAAGGTACGGTCAGGTATCGCCATTATACTCTAAACAAGCTCTTTATTTTAAATGTTTGGTTTAGGTAAACGAAGGTATGACAGAAAGCAGCGAGGGTATGGAGGCCAAACAAAACCTGTTTTCCGTAAGAAAGCGAAGACTACAAAAAAGATTGTCTTAAGGATGGAGTGTCTGACGTGTAAGAAGAGAAAGCAGGTACCTCTCAAGAGATGCAAACACTTTGAGCTAGGAGGAGACAAGAAGAGGAAGGTTTGTGGTTGACCTTTGACCTAATTTAAATTGTGTTCAAAGACTTGTATTAACACTGTTTTTTTTGTATATTCTTTATGATGCAGGGACAAATGATCATGTTCTAGGAGCTCTTCATGCCATCATGGACTTTGGAGAACATAATGATCATGTACTTCTTGTTTTATCCTCTGTTTACAAGTGTATGAAGCCATGTTCATTCAATTGCAGAGTGTCACATGTATTGAAGGGCAAAATATATCTGCTTCACGCAATCAATAACCAGTATAAAAATGCATTACTGCGCAGCTTGTGCTTGGACATCCCAGTGAGCAAGGATGATAATTAATTTGTCCTTGCTCATGCAGTTCACTTTCTAGATGCACTGCTCCTGTAGCGTTAAGGAAGGACTGAGGAGGTCAATGTCTTACTTAATAGCGGCTCTGGAGGCCATAAAAGCTGGTGGATATTGGTTCATAAACTTATTTAGTGGGTCCAGGAGGGAAACTTCTGAGAGTCAGGCTGAGTTCCATGAAGGAGATGCAGAAAGGAGAGGCTTGATTGGATCTGAGAGCCTCACTACAGAGAGCGAGGTGGAAAACGAAGATGATGACCCTGTGGAGCACAGATATGAAGGTCTGGTTTGTATATGTAGCTTGCAGGAATTTCTGATTCCTCTCATGACTTATGCTCAGGCAAAGAATGTTGTCTCCTTTTCCCCTCTCTGTTCACTATTTATTTATTTATTTATTTATTTATTTTCTTTTGTTTTCTGCGCAGTGGGAAGTTTGGAGCAGCTGCCTTTCAAAGGAGGAGATTCTGTGGAACCTAGCAACAGCCTGATGGAGAAAGAAGTGAACATTGAAGCTCCCTTCCTTCCAGTTCATGAAAAGAAGCCAAAGAGTGGCATTGAAAGTGATAGTGTGTTGCAGTCAGAACTTGATGAAAAACCTTCTGCAGAAGTCTGCACAGAAAATAGCCAACCACCAGATGATACACATGAGAAGTCAAAGGAATGCAGTGCTCAGGTATCGCCTGTAGCTAGCCCTGCAGCCAAGCATGATGCCTACATGTCCCCTGTTGTCCAAGCTTCACATTATTCTTCACCACCACCCACTGCTCCAAGGCCGAAACCAAAGCCATCTGCTCAAACAAGAACATTGGAAGAGGGAATGTTTTCACCGGTACCAACTGGGGTTGCAACAAGCCCCAAGGAGAATTTACAAGTTGAAGATAGCCCCAGGGGGCGGTTTAATAGTGCCCCCAATGCTGTACTGGTGATGCCCAAAGGACTTGCTGAGCGTATTGCTCATAGATCTCCAGGAGGAGTTGGAGGGGGAGACAGCAATGGAGATGCTGAGGACTCACTTTCAAGTGCTAAGATATCAAGGAGATTAACTGCACCAGTGGTTAGACCAAGGAAAGGTAGAGGAGATATAGAGGAGGAAGCAGCTGTGTCATTTGATAAGGTATGCAATACGTGGTAATGATAATGAATACATTCTTAGTTGATGAATATGCTAAACAGCCGTACAGTTAGCTTTGCTGCAACAAAGGACAAACTGAACAGCACTAAGTGCTTCTGTGGTTTGGAAAGCTTCAACTACAAGCTTTGAAGTGGTTGGTACTGGATTTAATGAAACACTAAAAAAATGTTGCTATGCAATCCAGAACTGGTTTCAACTGAAAACTTTCTGTTCGTTATTTTTATCCTTTCAATGAGCTAACAAAGGAATCAGAATAGGTATAGTAGCCCTAATGTAGTATTGAGGAGATGTGCCAATCTCTCCAATTTTCCCTCCATGTGCCAATCTCTCTGATTTTTCTCTCCTGCCTGTGAATGGCAGTAAATGGAAACTATAGTCTTAGGAAAGTTTTATTTTTAAGATTCCTTCCGTTGGGAGGGGGGGAGGGGGCTGGGGGGAGAATTGATGTGGAATGGGTTGGGAATTAGGTGTCTGAAAGGTGATTAGATTTTTAGTTAGTATTAAACACAATTATAAATTGAGACGCCTAATGCTCTCTCCTCTATGATACCAAGCAACATATTAAGACAGACAATAGATATGTGAATCATATCTTTGCCAAGAATCTATGTAATGATTAACCAGACACCTAATGAACTCCTAAAAGGTGTTACGGATTGTATTTTTGTACTATATTATTCTGTGCCACATGTGACTTTGATAATGCTACTATACATACATTTAATAATGTAAATACCTCTAAACAATAGTATTACTTCTGATTGGATCCTTGGCAGTCTTGGGTGCTGACATTTCCAAGTAGTAAGCAACCAGTAAAAATTTATTCAGGCTGTACATTATTTAATAAAATTTGTGTACACCTTAACAAGACAGCAAAGAGCAGCTTATGCATCGTCACCCAACCATCCCTTCCTCCCTCCCAGGATCACCCTGACAAGATACATTCTGTGTACATTGGCCAAGTATTGGTCCATTCACTGCTTGATAATGAATTTAGAGGTATGGATATATATAATTTTGGACTTTAAGAAAACAACACTGCTCCTTATTAAAAAAACAACAACATGTACAACAAAATAACACTTCTCTCTATGAGCTGCTGAGCTGATAACTTGCTCTAGAGCTATAGCCCTGGCCCTAGCCATGGATGCTTCACAGTTCGGCTTCGGCCGGTGCATGAGCAGGACTAGATGCTTGAATTAGTTTGATATATGTTGTTTTTTTTAACAATGGAAAATGTTTATATTGTCTTGCACATGCATGTCTCGTATGGGATGAGTTATTTATTACCTATCAAGTTCATCAACCTCTATCTTGACAGTCAAGTGGGTACATACTGATGCGTACTTAGATACTTCACAGCATCTGTGTATCTCACATGTTATCTAAAACTTGTAAACATCTCTGGAGTGATTACCTCTCACACCAAAGTAGTTTGTAATTCGAGAGCAAAGATTACTCCAGTGGAATGATTTTACAGGAGGGATGTTAACCATTAAGGAACAGATAACAAATTCACAAGCAAAGAGACTTAATAGGTCTTGTTGTTGAAATACATGAGATATATGGACATATGGAATCTATCGTCAGAGATTAGATGTGTGAACTGTTTGCTGAACTAAATTTTAATCTAAAGTTCCAACAACAGTTCAGTCTAATCTCACCTACTTTCCTCAATGTAATGCTAAATCCCCTCCCTCCCTCCCACTCGTGCCATTCCCAATCTCCACATTTCTATCATAGCTATTGTTGAATAGGCAGGGGTTATGCTGCTACCTGAGTGGTGAGAATTAGGCTTGCAGGAGAAGATGTTTATAACAGTAAAGGTGGTTTCACCTCAACAGTGTACTATTGCAATGTTATGTAAACGTTTATTTTGTCTGAAATGATACTTTTGAGTTCACATTCATTTAATTAGTGCAAGTTAAGTATTCTGTTTGTGTAAGTATTAATTTGTATAAGCATTGTTTGTTTTACTAATTGATAGCAGCAATCAATAGATTTGTTTTAATGCTAATGCAGCCATTTTAGCCAGAGGAGGAAGAGAAGGGGGAGGGGGGCACTTGACAGGGAAAGGGTGAGCAGTTGCTTGCATATATGTATTTTTCAATCTATTTTGAAGTTCAGTGTAGAATACTGGTGGTTGTCGGACTCCTCCAATGCCAGTGGTTCTCCTGGTCCTGGAATGCCCCAGCACACAGCAAACTTCTTTTTTCTACACTGAACAAGCTAAAGTCCCAGCCTTGACCACTGTCATGGACCATGCCCTAACCATTAGCTTAACCTTGACACCAATCCAGCCTCTCCCCCCCTCCCATCCTGTGTTAACACTAACCCAAACCATAGCCCTTATTCTTACACCAACCATAACCTCAGTTCTAACCTGTACCCTAACATTAATCCCAGCCCACAACAACATGGTAAGTTGCTAGGTAGACGCACGTCGGGATAGTAGAAGGTTCTCTTATGGAGGAATGGTTTGTTAGATATTGGTGCTCTGAGCTGCAGTTGCTCGAGGCCAACATCACTTCAAACAATATACTTTGGGAGTGTATTAATGTGCATGGTAGTCTGTCAGGAACAATGTGGTAGGTGTGGTCTGGTCTGGTGTTGGAGTTTGCAGCTACTCATTAGCCAATAATATAAAACTTATAGCTTTCTCTTCTCTCTCTCTCTTTGTGTGTGTGCGTGCGTGCGTGCGTTCCTACCAGTTTGTCTGTCTTGAAATTGTGTGGGTAGGGGAGAGGGGTTTGTGGTTGGTTATGAATCAACCTCCTCCCTTCCATCTCATATTATTAGAATGAAATGATATTATATTTGTGGGTGGAGTAGCTAAAACTTTGAAATATAGTGTAGTTGGTGTATTAGGTGTCCAAGTGACATAAAAAGGAACAAAAAGAAAAAAGAAAAAAAAAAGATATTTAAATAAAAAATTTTTTTAATATTTAATTTTTTATTTACTTTGGGAGATCAATCTTGTGACAGATGTTTCTGTGTAGCAAGTGCTTATGAGAAGGAAAGAGGAGTGTAAATATTTATTTCAAGGGACTAGTTCTCATAGGGAAACCCACAACACATAACTGCTGTCTGTGAAATATGCTTTGGGCTGTTTCAAACGATTCAAACAAAAATTAAGCCCTAAACACACTGCAGGGCATGTTTTCTATCCTCTTATTAAAGAACAATGAATGTATGCTTCTATTTACCTACCGGAGGAATTGTCTGAATAGGTGGAGACTTAATGTGGATTATCTGTGCCTAGTTCATTATATATATATATATATATTGTATGTATATAAGTATATTGTATGTATATAAGTCAAACATAATGCATACAGTGTGTCAAGAGAGAATCCAAGAAACTGTTTCTAATTGGTCAAGTGTGTTCATGGCAGTAAGTGTGGTATGTAGCAAGGAACTGCTGTTAACTTTTAAGTGCTGTCCACTGACAGTTTGTATAAGTTGCAGGAGGTCCTTGAGGAGCTTCAGCATTACATTGTGGCTGTCTTGCATTGCATTGCATTGTCAACCTGTAGGAGGCTGTCCCTAACTCTTCACAGCTCCAGAAATAAATTGTCAAAATTAAAACATTCTTAAGATGTCATGCCTTGAGGGAGAAGGGGCAAATTAATATTTACAATAAATACCTGCATCCTCTAATTAAAAAATTCCTTTTTGCTTGAAGTTGTTCTCGACAGATATTTAGTCTCTATTTATAGGATGGACTTATACAAAGGATTTGCTTATAGATCTAGACAGTCAGTATCACTGATACTAATCTCTATATTCAAACATACATGATATAATTTCTTTATTCACATGATTCAATTAATGGACATGGCGTTAGCAAACAAACATGCACAGACATGAAAGGATGGATAGATAAATGAAATAATGCAATTGCTTCACAAAACAATTGTGGTTTGCACCTGAGCCATAGTTTCATTTCGAACTTGCCAAGTGCTGCTAGTGATTAATGATCTGTTCGTTTAATCACTTTCTTCTGAATGGGACTGCCTTGTCCCTTTTGCGATTGACATTCTTGTGCTAATCACCAGCCTTTTCTTTGGAGGCCTGATGAAACTGTAGTCCCTCAAGCACTGACCCTTTACCAACTGCAGCAATAAATTTATTGCATCATCAGAAAACATACCTCAAATAGTTAATTTAACAAAGCTGTTTTGTGCCAGCTCAAACACCAAGACAATCCATCATCTAGCATGTGACTGTCATATTACTTCAAAGATTTCTGCATTGTCATGTGTAACCACACATAATTCAAGCCCTCATTAGTAAAGCTCATTAGAAGGGTGATAATTCAGCAGCAATATGTAATATTTTCATTGTTTTTAAACATGCTGTGAATTCATACTTGTTTGCTTACCTTCAAACTGAGCTGGCAGTAATTTTGATAACTGGAGGGAGAGTGGGTTTTTGTTGTTGTGGAAAAAGCCGACCACAGTTTCCAAATTCATAAAAAATTTAATTGGAGGTGTTCATCTTATTAGTCTTTGATGAGGATGCTAACCTTATTTTAGTGCCAAACTAATCTTGAGAGGGATTATTAGATATATGCTCCAATGGCACGCATCATACAGCTCATGGTTACTTTAGTGGTTGTCTGCTATTTTATTTTTAGATATACCAAACATTGGTTGAGGAACTGGATTTATCACGTTGAAGTACTTTTACAGCCATAGAAGAAAAAAAAATTGGAATAATTATCTTGATTTTGTCAACCACGCAGAAATTAATGTGATATTTTAGGTTATATAAATACGTGTGTATATACCAATTCTTATTAAGTTAGACTCGTCTGATCAAGTTGAATTCCTGTGCAATGCAGATGATGGAACTCCAGAACACATGTACTGCTCACAAAATGTTTCAATAATTTTGAACATGTAACAACAGTTGAAGAACTGCCTCAATGACGACAGTTCAATAGCACAAGCAAAGAAAACCAGACAGGTTTCTTACGGTATTCACTCTGGTTATATTTCATGCTCTTCATCACACTCCTTTTGTTCAGCTCATGCTATGTTAACATCATTTTAAATATCAAGGTCTACCAACCGACCACGTAGTAGTAACAATCAACTATTCTTGCAGCATTAATGGTGGGATGACCAACAAAAATGAGTGAGATTGAAGGCACTTTAACCCTCACTAACCACCCCCTCCCAGGCAGCATGTATTCTTTATGTATACCAAAATGAGTGCAATATTTTCTCATTCTGCAGCCCTTCCAGAATCCCCAGCTCAGAACCCCTTCCAGAAACAAAGGGCCAAGCAGACGTCCGCCCAGCATATATCAACTGTGAACAAAGCAACAGTTATTGTTTACATAGAAACTGTAGAATGCAATATCACACCTGAACATCAGCCATCAACATACGTATATTTATATATTTGCAGCATTTGCAATGTGTGAATGTAGTTTTGTCCAATGTTTTTCATCCAGGTGTGTCAGAAATATTTTCATCATCAACCAACTACCCCCCCCCCCCACTTCCTCAAACACATAATACCAGCTACAGTGTCACATGCAATCTAACAAAATAAGAGATGCAATTATGATATATATATATATATATTTTTTGACATTGCAAAACGTTAACTTGTAACAAGAATAGCTGGTGCGTATACAATAAATGCACATGTTTGTTAACATGAGTCATTGTTATTTTCCACACTGTGTACTGTGTTCATATTGAGATGCATAGAATCATCAGTAAATTTTTTGGGTCTCCCTACCAGTGACCTGAGAGCAAAGTTATTCAGTTCTTAACTGCATTACTTCCAAGAAAATTTGTTGTTATTGGTAATATTTCAAGTTAACATTCCTGGGAGAATCCAGGTAAATGTTTGGGGGCTTTCCTGCAGAATAAGAACCTTTACTGATCGTTGCTAGCATTTGTGAATCACACACCCTTCAAAAGTTGAACAAACAAGTTGATAGGAAACAAGACAAATCACATTATAGTTAGTAGCATGTGCGTGCATAGAGTAATTGCACAACCAAGAAGGGGATATAGACAAGATCTTATTCCTAACATTCATACCTTAACACAACATGTACGTTTCATCAACAACAGAAAAAAAGATCAATGGTGTGTGACTGCATAATAATAAGAATGATTGTTAACATAGTTTATGACACAGTGTAACACATCACAGAACATACTCAACGACACCAGGGAGACACGAAGATACTTTCACAAACTGAACACATCTGCAAACAAATAAACAAACAACAGATAAACAAACATGCATCACAACAGAAAACTTGTATCACAACAAACACACCGCCACACGCTTATTAAAAAAAAAAAAAAAAAAAAAAAAAAAAAAAAAAATTTTTATTTTTTAATTTTTACTACAGGATAAACATTTGGCAGAGACCACTGGAATGTGAGTGAATCCAGTAGGAAGAGAGTCCACAGAAACAAGCACACACAGAGATCAAATTTAATAAAGGGTACATCCCAAAATCATTTTTACTTGGAAATACTTTTAAACACTCAATGCCAAAAGGGGATGGTGGCACTTGGAAATATTGAGATGACAGACATGGTGAAAGGAGGATAGCAATTGTTTGTTTCATGGAGTTTTTATGTTTGGTCGTAACTAATAATAAGTGATGCACAAATATTGGTAATGTTCTACCTCTTCAAAGGTTCAATAAGGTCGTGCCATATCTTTTGGCTTCTTAAGTTGAACCTTTAGTCTCTTTGTGCCCATCTGGAAACCATTCATGGCCTGGATAGCACTGGATGCAGACATGGCATTGTCAAAGGACACAAAGCCAAAGCACTTGCTGAGGTTGGTTGCCCTGTCAATGAAGACTTTGGCACTGACGACGGTCCCGAAGGGAGCAAACATCTGGATCAAGTCTGGGTCAGTGACATCATTGGGCAAGTGGTAGATGAACAGGTTACAGCCATCAGGACCTGGAATGGAATGGAATTCAGATATGTACGTTAAAAAAAGACACGCAGACAAAAAAAAAAAAAAAAAAAAAAAAAGAAAGAAAGAAAGAAAAAGAACAACACATTTTCTGCCAGAATTCAGAATTAGGACTGGTTCATATAATTTGGCAAGGTTGAACACTTGTGACTGTTAAGAACCTTGTAATTGATATTGTATATGAACCCTGACCTTCTTTCTGTTTAGAGTGCATCTGTGGTCTGTACTTGGTGAAGACGTACCCTTGACCTGTGGGGAACTGCGGCACTGGAGGGAAGACAGAGAGCACACAGGCACATGGAAACTAATAAGTGGACAACAAGCATGTAGAGTCACACACACAACACAAATAGAAGCCACACACTGACAGACATGATCATCCCTTTCTTGCTTGCCCTTGAGAGTAATAGGCAGTGAAAAAGGTAAGATCTTCCACTCATTTCACACACACCTATTCAAGTTGGTGGGGGATAGCAAGCAAAATGGGATAACGTTAAAATACCACTCGAAGTTGTGACTTGAAAAAATCTCACCAACAAACCAAAATCACCCAAAAACCACAAGTTAGCACATAGGTGGTGATACATTTTCCCCCTCCAATGTGTGATGTGGTGATCAAACCCAGCAACACCCAGCCTAGCTACTCCCACACACAATACGGGAGGATCATGCTTACGGCTGTTCAGTGTCGTGCCCAGGCCAAACGAGTTGTTGACAGAAGTGCCCACAGGTGCCCCAGCAACAGCCGCTGGAGCTGCTTGTCCTGTCTGCATCTGAATCAGTTGCTGAAAGACAAGGGAAACATTCCAAGTATTATATGTGAAGAGTTTTCAGACCATCAAAAATAGTTATGGGACGATGTCATGGAACAGGGGAAGTATGAGAACAGAGAATATGGGAATAGGAGAGCATTGGAAGGGAACATTGTGGGAATGGGAGAATCGTTATCGAAGAGTTTTTGTGCTATATATGTTGGTGTGTGCCAACATGGGGAAATCTTGGTAAAGGGTATTCTGTAACCAGTAATAACCTGGTAATAAGCCATGGCCTCCTGTATTGGGTTGAGCCCAGACATTCCCGACATGCTGGGGACACCCCCCACAGTGGCCAGTGCCCCATGCAGACGCTTGGCATTCTTCTCCTTCTCTGTGTCTGCTATTTTGACCACAAGAGGAGAACTGCAACCCTGTGAGGAGAGAGAGGAATAAGAAATCAAATAAAGAGCAACTGTCAACAAGTTGATATAAATGTGATTAAAGACCTATTCAATCAGAGATCCATCCAAACAAACGGGATGGTGCAAAGGTGACCAGAAGCTAACATAAAATTCTACCAACTCCCACTAATCTGGGAGCTAGAATAAGGTAATGCATTGTATCAGCAACTGACAGTGGGAGAGAGAAAAATCTCCCTTCATCAACAACTCCCATAGGCCTTTCCTAGCTTTTTTTTTTTTTTTTTTTTTTTGGGGGGGGGGGGGGGGGGGGGGGGGAGAGAAGCTATTCCAGCATATTGTTTCTAAGGAGTGCGGTCAGCTCTCCCCATGAGAACAGCAAAGGGACATAGTTTGATAAGAGCAACAACAAAGTTTCAATCGTTGAATAACTAACACATCGGAAGGATATTAAGTAATTTCGTAATTGGAGGGAGTGGGGGTTTCCCAAGAGCAAAGAATCCCCACCAGGAAGAGGTCTACACCCAATTAAAGCCCACCACCCACCCTCAGGAAACTCACCGGTAGAGTCTGGCTCTGGTGCAGACCAGTGATGGCTCGGAGTGTTTCGGTCTTGGAAGATAACCTCACAAATGCTGCACCTAGAACCAGTTTAAATGTTAAAATAATAATTAAACAAAATGAATAATGCAACCCAATCAGTTAATTCTACTATCAAATATTTTGTAATCATAGAAACGTAGCATCTAGATTATACTGATAATGAATACTTACCCCCCCCCCCCAACCCTTACCTTTATTAAGTTCTTAATTTTTTTTTTTTTTTTTTTTTTTTTTTTTGGGGGGGGGGGGGGGGGGAACTGTCCATTAAACTTTTGCTAATGATGACCTTTGCTCCTTCCGTCGTCATTGCGGAGTATGGAGACGTCCTCCACTAGTCCGTATGGGGCAAACATTGCCCTCACATTGTCCTCGTTGTAGTCACGACAGAGCATCCCCACAAACAACCTCCTCTCTTCTGCAATGGGAGGGGGGTAGTTAGAGGCGAGTATTATAGGTGATTGCTTAGCCTTACCGATAGGAGTGAGTTTGGACTCGGTGGATGCTGGCTTCACTTGCATGGGATGGTTCATCTAAAGAACAACAAGAGACAAACAAACAAAATGACAAACATCTAAAAAAAAAACAAAAAAACAACAAAAAAAAAAAACACAAGAAAAAGTGTAGTAAAAACAATACAACACATTGACGACATTTAGTATTAAGACAATGTGGTTCTCCTGCACCATCAACCACAGTGTATCACAGTGAAGCCAATGGGGGAGGGGGAGAGTGCTATCACATCACAATTACTTAATTAGCAGGCCGCTTTTAGTCAAGCCAGCTTGAATATATCTCCTAGGAGCTCTTAGTTCAATGCTTTCTAGACTGTTCAGGAATGAATATCAAAGCCATTTCTTCTATGGAAGCTGCACACTCTAATTGTGCATAAGATTGGTTACCATGGAAGCAACACCACAGAGACATACTGGAGCAATGAAATAGAGGAAGAAAAATTTATAATTAACATATGCTAGCTCAGATATAACCGAAACAGACCCCCCCCCACCACCACATTCGTGCTGATTTGAGGAATGGAGACAAGTATTAAGATTCCACATTAAAAAAGTATTCCAGTTTCAAGTTGCACAATGAGATGTGGTGTGAACATTTAGCTGTACAGTTTTTACCTATCAGGTATATTATGGAGACGGAAATGATTCTATCACCTCTCTCTCCAACTAAGGGGAGAGGGGGAAAGAAACAAGAGCGGTTGCACTAAGACTTGTGGCAAATAATTACTATAACATTTATTAAAACTAGAGTAGCATTTCAGACCAGTCAAATTGTTTAAAACCCTCAATATGAGGTTAAAGTTGGGTGAGATTCACAATTTCTGGGTTTCCACAGAGTAAAAAAAAAAGGGACTTGTTGTAACCACAGGGTTTTCATACAGTAAACAATTGGGGGGGGGGGGGGGGGGGGGAAAAAAAAAAAAAAAAAAAAAAATTCTTGAGCAAAACTTGTGGACCGACACTATTCTCATGCCTAGAAACCTGTGTGCCTGTGTGCCACAGGTAAAACTAGAGTACTTAGATTGCTACTCAAAAAGTAATGACTTTCACTCCTGAGAGAGAGAGAGAGAGAGAGAGAGAACAACATCCCAAGGTAAAATATGATCAACACGCTTACTCCAGGCAGGGTCTTCACGTCATGGAGAGCCTTCTGGCACTCCACCGCTGATTGACGAGTAGCAAAGGTCACGAACGCACAACCTATAAAATCATACACAAACAACCAAACTATTGAAGATATTAAATAACATGTAATGATTTAATTGTAATAGATTAATAAGAAAGATGGGAGGAAATAGTTATGTTAAAATATCTGAGCGAAGGATTGTATAAAGAAATTGATCAAAAAGGTTTATACTTCTTCATCTGTGCTGCAGGTATTTTTATGTTCAGTTTTTAAACTTGTCTAGAAAAAAAGGAAATATTAATTAATGGATATTTTAAGCTCATTGTGAAAGAAATGATTAACCCAGGTGGGGTCTGTCAGAAGCAATTCAAATAGATTCAGATGGTAACAGTTTCTACAATAGATCTGTCTAGTGGAATAGACAACAGCATCAGTGAAATTGCAGTTAGCTTCTCCAAACCACAAGAATTAAACCACCAGTCAATGAAGCACCTGCAAAAATGGGTGGTCACACCTAGAGAACAAGAGAGCACGAGAGAGAGAGCCCAAGCTGTTGTAAAAAGACAGACATCAGCATGGCCAGAAATAATGTAAGAAACAATGATAATTTCTTGGGCATTAATGGATGCAAAGAAGACTTGGAGCAGAATGAATGTGATTAAGGTCATAACTACCAAGGCTTGACTAATATTACTAACACTCTATTTTATCAAGTATAGCCTACGAAAAAATTTCAAAAAAAAAAAAGGAAGAAAAGCTTGATAACTGATCAAACTTGTGCTACGTACACTAGATTCTTTTGTTTTGTTTGGGAAGGGGTCGTCTCAAAGGGTCAAACAGGTTTGCCAGGGATCTGCTAAACCCTTGACCAAACACTAGGTTGGCTGTTGATTGCACTAACTTGTTGAGACATGGTGTAGAGCACCTCAAAATTCTCCCCTGGAAACGCAGTACAGTCGGCCATCCATGTATGATCTCTGAGGTAATGTGGTATCTGTTGCTCCTCCCAGGAGAGTAGAAGAAGCAGATGATGGATACAGTGAGGTTGCTATGTAAACAGTTGTGTCAATCTTTCCAACCAAACTAGCAATGATAACTGTTGCTACGATCAGATAAGATCAGTTTACTTATAAAAGTAAGCTTGGCCCTCATTTGACCCCGATGTGGAATACCCTGCTTCCCTGGGAGCACAGCTATGCTATGGAAGACGATTCATACCGTAAAATGTTCACCATTCATGCCATTGGAAACTAAGGTAAAGGGACATGGTTGTGGCGAAAGTATTGGCTTGGGTGCAGGACTGACGTGGGATGTAGCAGTAATTGTCACGGCAACTTGGGTTAGCCTAGGAAGTACCCCAGAGCAACTAGCCTCACAAGCTCCCACATTAGTTGCCATGGTAACTTTTCTTCCTTTTTTTTTTTTTTTTTTTTTTTTTTGTTTGTGTTGTTGTGTGTTCAGGGAATCTAACCTGGGTCAGGGCCCCATGAGGAGTTTTAAGCAGTGCACTTCACTAGCAGCTACTATCTTGCATGGACGCTGACTAATGATGGAAACTGCCAGCAGTCAGACACACAGCCAAGGGGTGGAATCACAGACCACCACCAGACAGACCACCACCAGACAGACCACCACCAGACAGACCACCACCAGACAGTCCACTTGCACCACTTAATTAAAATGGACATCAATAGAAACATTTGTCAACAAGAAAGAAAGGATAAGGCTAGACAAAATAAATTTTTAGTTTCTCATGCATATTTTTCAAAATATTGGTGTGGTAAAGGTGTGTTCTGGATGTTTTTTCAAATTTTTTCCTGACATTTCAATTATAAAATATTACAATTGCCATTGAGAGATAGCGGAACTAACGGGGTCATATGATAATTTTTTAAATTTTTTATACAGGTACCAAAAATTGATGTGGGCGGGCCTGAGAAACTAAAATACTATTTTGTGTGGCCTAAAAAAAGATAAGATAAAAAGAAAGAGAAAAGAAAGAAAGATTTAACCATTACTAGAGTGACAGGAAGGCTAGAGAAAGTTGTATCTCCATGTAGAAAGGTCACCTCATTTTACAAGTGCCCAGCTTTCTACACCTTAAGTTAAACAAAAGTTTAATTATCTTAGCAACAAGGTAGGAGGTACATTGCTTAAATTCTCAATTTCTTCACAGTTCATAAGATTGAGGGCAACTGGAAAACATTTCTTATTCTGTAATTATAAGGTGACACCATTTAAGCTATTCTTTTCTAGTTTCAAAGCTAGCTGGTTAGAAAATTTTACAAGTCTAGTTTACAGACATTTCTACAGGGGTTTGCACCGCTCTAGTTACAACAGCAGTTTGACACTAGTTGGCAATCTTCGTCATCATAGCTTTAAGTATTAGAAACTCCACTTGATGCACCTGAGGTGGTTTTCATTTTTTATTGTTGATTTCTTCACCGTAAAGGCTTTTCCTCCCGCCAACGTTTACAGCCCATTTCTGCCACATTCTCATGGGTGGTTTTAACTATTTACTAGTATTATAAGTCTGCCTCTACGAGTATACAGTAAAGCTGTTCCCAACGCTACCTTTATGCACTCCGGTAACTCTGTCGGTCAATATTATCAGGTCATTCACAGGACCGAAAGGCTCCAGGATTTTACGCAGTTGAGCTTCCTCCCAACTATTGGGTATCTGTCCCACGAACAACTTGATAGGGTCCGTTCCCGTAGTATCCATTACAGGTGTCTCAACGGTGCTAACAGCCATAGGTAAAAAGAAAATAGCGTTTCTACCTTACACTCACTACAACACGAGGAAGAGCGCGCTTAGACTGGATTCCAATAAACGCGCACTCCCCCCAAAACTTTTCCTACTTCGAAGGAAAAATGGTCGCCTAATCCAATACGTTAATTGCTGGCTAGCTCTATTTGGGATCTTACCGGTACTATTATGGAGCCTACATCGGTAAGACTAGTTAGGAATGTATTTTTCTTCTCTTGCATGCTCTTGTCTCTCTCTAGGGGGGACAAGATATTGACAATCTCAATGATGAAACTTTCGGTGATGGAGCAATAGGTACAAACTACGTACATATTTACAAGAAATCTTGCTGACTAGTCCCTATTTCTCTCTCCCCCATGATAAGTGCTGTCTAGGTTGTCAGTTATAGTGGACATGCCCAATATATAGTTATGGATGGTTGGGTGTAACTTAGTCTCAGAGTAGCTAGGTGTAACTGATTGGAAAAGGTTTAGCAAGTTGAAAAACATCAAACCATGCTAATAATGAATTTTTCAGTTCTCAAAATATTGGAATTTAAAGCCTTAAAAAATATTTCCAAAAATATATACTTGGAGAGTATTTGATATTTTTAAAAGATTAAAAAAAAACAACTTTTTAATAGTACTCAATTTTATTTATTCATTATCTGTATTTTCTGTATTTAAAGTGCCACCAAAAAATATTTCTAACTTTGCACTTAATTACTGGGAAGATGTATCCAATTTGTGACATGGCACTTATAATCACAGTGAAGGGTTTATTAGCCAATGCATTGAAAAGTTAATTTAGATTCCTTTTGGTGCCATAATTACAGACAAATATAATTCTAGCAGTACATTGGCGCTTGTGAATAGAGTGGCGTTATAAATAAAGAAAATACAGTATAATATATTTACACTCGAGAACACGGAAAATAAAGACCCATATTATGTTTGTGATAAGTATTGATTATGAATTGATATAGTCCAACTGTCCTATTTTTCTTTGCACAACTTTGTGATTTTTATTTCGGACAGCCCAGGTAACAATAATAGAGACCTTTTATTGACATGGAAGGGAACCTCAGGTGTACCAAAGAATGCAAAGTCAACTGATTGAGCTCATTCACAGTTTGATATATATATATATATATATATACATAATATATATATGAAATTTCATGAAAGTTTCCAGAAAATTTAGCTTCTGCTTGCAGTCATCCCGTTAGTCTTCTTTATCATTCCTTGCCTGCCAGCTGCTCTAGGACTACTGAATAAATGATTCAAATGTCTGGCAAAGCTAATCTTAATTGGTAAAGGGTCATTTATTTTCTGTTTGCATAGAATAGTCTTGCTTACTAAATTTATTTATTAATTTTCCCCCCATTGGTTAGTTGAACAGAATTCTGTGTAATTGAACCTGTTTATCTTGAAAATCCAGACATGAAGGCAAAGAGTAAAACCAACTTAAGCATGGTTTAGGTGAGGCCACCAATATATTTTGTGCTTCACCAATTAACTTCTTAGATAAGAATGTGTGAACTGCACTGGCTTAGAGAAGGGGTTTGATCTAAGTTAGATTTTAAGTCTTCAAAATGCCCAGCTATTTGTGAGCCTTGAATTCGTCAATAACCTCAGATTGCAAGATAGAGAACCTTTTGTTTTAGTTTCTCTCACCATGTACTCACTCTTGAAACCTTGGTAACCTTATGCATATTCATAAAAAATGGCATTGCTATCCAAAACTGGAATACTCCACTCTGAAAATACAGAAGTTCCACTTTTGACAGACTATCCTCAAATCAGACGAAAATCGGTCCACCAAAAGAGGTGGTCTTCCTATACAGTGGAGTAGGGAATGGGTGTGGTTAAAATGATGTAGCACTTTATCATGACAATATTAACAATAAAATGTGTAAATATAATACAAATATGAAATTAATTATCGGATATCACAAAATCATTTATTTTCGTTTGTTTTGGCATACTTAATCATCTCTAGCAGACTTCCCTCTAAAATATATTGGCTTTTTTCTTGTATGAACTCCAACAATTTACGTGGTTGTGAGCTGGAGCAAAATCTCGCAATTCATGGAGTTTTGCAGTTTTGATGTTCCACAATTGGTGTGCTCTCTAATTCTCCTTCAGAGTCCTGGTCATTATCTTTTCCCTCCCTTATGCTAGCTAGCAAGTCTTTCTCCCACTCTATTTCAGGTGTTTGATTAGTGGCTATATCTTCATCACAGTTCATGTGACCCTGGCAGGCCATATCAGCTTCACTTGACATGATCAGTAGCTCTGCCTCATCATCATCGTCATCCTCTTCATTAACTATCCCATCAACTATGGTGTCCACAACTCCACACTTTGTAAAACACTTCTCAATAGTTGCAGGAGTTTCTGCATTTCATCCATACTAAAGCCAGCAATCATTGCCATTTTCCCCATGTCTTTTTTACTATAAGTATTGGGGAAAAAAACAACATTTCCATCGGTACCGAATCATTGCAAATGTGCAAAACCTTCCCTTATTTCCTCCCATTCACTGGTTCTCTAAGACCACTACATACTGAATGTCTAGTTATTAACATTTAATTTGTATGTGTTCTGTGGTTAAAGCATAGGGCGGAGAGGAGAAGAGGGTGTGTTTGGTTAACTACTGTATCCTAAAATTAACAAATTATAGAAAATGTTTGTGTACTTAATCTTATCTTTCAATTGTTTTTGTGGTGTTCACCCCGGTATGAGGCTTCCAAATATTGCTCACCTCTATGCTATCGCAACTAGTGGACCAGGCTTTGATATTAGATTTTGGATATTAATACCAGTTGATAATATATATTTTTTTGGGGGGGTTTGGTGATTTGACCTAGCTGTTAATTTTACTAGTCAAATTTAACAAATTATTTGTAAACATAGCATGGCTAACTTTAATATTGAAAACAAAGTATAATTTTCTTGCTTGATTCCACATTCTTCACCCCCCTCCCCCTCGTGGGGGTGAGAGGGTAAACCCCTATATTGCCATGGGCACTTCTGCATTGTGGAACTACAGTACGGAAATGTTAACTTTCGAATTCCATTCCAGAAGGAGATTGGGAAACTTCTCATTACACAATGACTGGGGAAACTCCCCGTAAGGAATTGCCATTTCCTCCTTCTGGCGGGCATGTCCACACTTTGGAGGAGGTGGAGCAAGGGGTATGCACGTGTTGTGTGTGTGTGCGTGTGTGTGTTTATACATTTTAATATTTTTATTTATTAAAAAAATTGTTTATAAAGTTTGTCGCCTTATTACTGTTGTCGTTGGTGTCATTATTGTTATCATAGTAATTCCTGTCGTTTATGTTGTTGCTTTCATTGTCATCATTGTTGTTATAGTTATTTTTGACTTCATTGCTGTCACCTTTATTGTTGTTCTCATCATTGGTCGACATTGTTTTGTCATCCTTTCATCATTGTTGTCACCGTGTTGTGATGTTGTCATTGTTCTCTTTGTTGTTATCATTGTCATCGTTGTTGTCATCACTGTTGCCATCGTTGTTGTCATCATTGTTGTCATCTGTTGTCATCATTGTTGTCATCTGTTGTTGTTGTCATCGTTATCGTTGTTGTCATCATTGTCGTTATCGTTGTCATCATTGTCGTTATCGTTGTTGTCATCGTTGTCGTCGTCATTGTTGTCATCACTGTTGTCTTCACTGTTGTCATCATTGCTGCCATCATTGCTGCCATCATTGCTGCCATCATTGCTGCCATCATTGTTGTCATCATTGTTGTCATCACTGTTGTCATCACTGTTGTCATCGTTGTCGTCATCGTTGTCGTCATCGTTGTCATCGTTGTCATCATTGTTATCATCATTGTTGTCATCACTGTTGTTGTCGTTGTCGTCATCGTTGTCATCATCGTTGTAGTCATCGTTATCATCATCGTTTTCATCACTGTTGTCATCATTGTTGTCATCGTTGTCTTCATTATTAGTTATTATTTTTGTCATTAGCAACCATTGACTAAGTTGTTATCATATATCATTTGCTGTAGGTGGTTTCTTTAGAGCAGAAGATCAAAGGCTTATGGCCTTCTTCACCAGATCAGGTACCTTTAAGTGGATTACAGGCTCTTCAATAGTAACTTTTTAAAACACTGCTTCACTAGAAGGAATGTTAGAAAAATGTAGTAGTCGGTAAATGTGACCTCCACTAAAGCTGCTTGGTAGAATGTAATTAACCCTCTATAAAAATCATTTTAAAAGGATGTAGATTACCCACTAGTAGAATCACGAAGGGAGAATGTAGAATGCCACCAGGTCACATCAGTACTGCTGTAGAGTATCTGTGAATACAGCAGTCAAATGTGCTTACACCTTGTTATGTTGTATTGTACATGCTACATGATGGACTCCAACAAGTAACAAGTGATACAGTGTGAATGAATCAGTTGTTACTAACGTCTGGTTTACTGAAAGAGCAGCAGCAGCTGTGTTTGTTTTATGTCTAAATCATCAACTAACTCTGAACAAGACCACTCAGTGTTAAAACAAATTAAATTACACAAACATTTCTGCACATATTTATTGCTTGTATTTTTATTAACATGCAGCCAGACTCAGGTGATTCTATTTGGAGCTCTCCCAAGATATTTTCACAAACGGTAATGGTAATGGATATATACGAGTTGTGAGGCTTAGTTTAATTGATGGTTGCATGATGTACATACGCACATACATACATACATACATACATACATACATACATACATACATACATACATACATACATACATACATACATACATACATACATACATACATACATACATACATACATACATACATACATACATACATACATACATAGATACATACATACATACATGATTGATATATCTGGAAAAGTTGATGCAGTGATGTTCAGTTAGATCGTACATTTCATTTTGAATAGTCTAGCAGTAAACCCCGCCCTGTGTGGGAGGTTTTGAGTCAGCCACCTGCAGTAACAAACATGTTTAGTTTGCTTATATAATATGTTCAGGTGATTGATACTAATCACATTAATCAAATAAACATGATACAATTAATAAACACGGCAAATTTCAGTGGTAGTTTTGGTGTTTCATGTCACCAAACCACACCCATTGACAAAAACAATCCTATAACCACCTGATTGGAACGTAATTTTTTTCAGGATGTGCGGTAAGGTGTCCTAATCAATTTTTGAAAGTTTTGTGAAGATCCCTCTAGCAGTTTGGGAGGAGTTAGAGTCCGCACATACAGACAGACAGACAGACAGACAGACAGACAGACAGACAGACAGACAGACAGACAGACAGACAGACAGACATTGTGAGTTATGGTAAGGTTCTGTTTAGTTCATTACTTTCTCCAGCTGTTCTTTGTACCACTAAATGAACACATATGTTTTTTTGTTTTTTTGTTTTTTGTTGTTTTGTTGTTTTGTTTGTTGTTGTTTTTTGTTTTGTGGTCACACTCAGGCGGAGGTGCCTCTCATACCTCCGGGTACAAAGGTTATAAGTCTGGAGGAACTTGAACGAGAATTGACGCAGTCTTCATCTCCAGCTCCTCCCACCTCCTCCATCTCTCCCTCCCCCCTCCACACACGCTCGCTCTCCCCTTCCTCCTCACACTCCCCAGCTCACATGACACCTGGCCACATGATGCCTGGTCACATGACACCCCCCATGGGCCGCATAACACCGACCATGGGTCATATGATGCCTCCTCCAGGAATAATACAGCTACATCCACGTCCTCCTCTATCTCACCCTCAAGCCCTATGTCCACATTTCCTGCTAGGACGGATGCCCCACGGATCGCCATGGTTACGTCCTGGGGGCATGCCCCCTCATCACGTCTTACCCAATGTAATCCCCCGACCAAATGTCCCTCTCCTGGGCCACCACATGAGATCTCCCGGTAAGAGTGCAGATAATTAAAATGCAATGAATATCATAAGTACAATGATATGAAATTATTTTTGAATTTTTTTTTTTTTTTTTTTTTTTCACTTGTTTTATTTTCACTCTGGTATGTGGTAGTTTCCTGTAAAATCTACTTACTTTCATCTACTTCAACGTATTCAGTATTGCTGGTATGGCACTTTTTGACACCTTGGCACTATGCATCATATTTGAAATTTTAAAAATGTCTATCTATCTATCTATCTATTTCTCTATCTATTTCTCTATCTATCTCTCTATCTATCTCTCTCTCTATCTCTCTATGTATCTTTTTATTTTTATCATTATTATTATTATTTTTTTTAATGACGTTTGATACTAAAATAGTTCAAAATTAATCAGGAACTTAAGCCAATTTTTTTTTCCTAGCAATCGTAGTCCATTTAGAGTGCAAGCAGTTTTGGTTTAAGATTAGCAGTTCCTCAGAATAAGGTTTTATGTTTACTTGCTGGAGTATCTGCGTGCTGTTTTAGGATGGCTAACTGGAGTGTGGGGAAAGTATAAAAGTCAAGAAGCTTTCTTCTGGCTATGGTTGCTGTAGCACCCTGAGGACATTCTTTGTAAATGTGCTAACTATTGAATTTTGACAGACACACATCCATAGGCTATAAAACCCAAAACACATGCCGCTATTCTACTATAATTGAGCTATTGTTGGCTGTCTATCTGTCTGTCTGTCCGTCCGTCCGTCCGTCCGTCCGTCCGTCTCTATGTGTAATCCCTCACTCCTTCCTCATTTTTGGAGCATCCTCCCTAAACTTTCATAGGACATACAGAGGCCCAGGGAGGGTGTCATGATTTGTTCTTTTTTTTTTGTGCCATTTTTGGCAAAATTGGAACAATGGGTTATACAAGGGGTTTTATGGTGGAGATATGACCTCCATTTGTGAGGAAAGCATCCCTGGACAAGTTGGGATAAAACCTATCAGAGAATTCAAAGTGAGAAAGTGTTTGAAAAAGGCCGAAACAGAATGACATAAATCTTACTGCTAAAGAAGCCACAGGCACTAAATTTTAGATCAATTAAATTCACTCCAGACACTGACTGTGGTAAAAAAAAAGAGAGTGAGCTATTAGGGGGGAGCAGCTGGGGATGGGGGATATGGTATTCTCTGCTTCCCCCTCCCCCTTCCCCACCAAATCTGGACATCAAAAGTAAGGGCAATTTGGAAGGGAAAAACGAACAAAAACAAAACAAATAGAAAAGGGAAAATCCCCAGAAATAATCTGCTGCGTAATTAGTCGTGTGTGGGTTGCAAGTTCAAACCCAGCACACACCAGTTCACCCAGCTGTGATGAGGACCTGGAATTTTCTGGAGTGCAAATTCACTGGCTATTGCTTGTCTATCAGCTAAGGGTCCAGGTGGGACTTCGGGTGCCCACACCCATAAGCTGAGTCTTGGTCAATCCTCCTGCGAGCACCTAGCCCTGCTCCAGGAGTTTGCTTGCACTGACTCATAGTGCCTGCTTAGTGCACAGGCACCCTGACTATGTCAGGTGCATATGCTAGTTAATGTGTGTGTGTGTGTGTGTGTGTGTGTGTGTGTGTGTGTGTGTGTGTGTGTGTGTGTGTGTGTGTGTGTGTGTGTGTGTGTGTGTGTGTGTGTGTGTGTGTGTGTGTGTGTGTGTGTGTGTGTGTGTGTGTGTGTGTGTGTGTGTGTGTGTGTGTGTGTGTGTGCACGCGCGCGCGCGCGCGTGCATGTATTCATGTATGCGTGTGCAGGTGTGTTTATGTCTATATGTATGTGATTATACATTTACCTAATCATATATTTCTCCACATAAAAGAAAGGAAGGAAAAGAATTCGTCCCAGCAATATATAAGTTGTATATACCATATTGTAGATAAATATATATAAAAAAAAGTACATGTCCACCATTAAAACATGCCCTCCCAAACAGTACATAGAAGGGCACTTGCACAAACAGATATGTAGATAAATGTATGAATGAATAATTAAAAATTAGTCCTCCAGTAAGACATGTCCTCAACAAGACATGTGCTCCAGTAGGACATGTTCTCCTGTAAGACATCTTTAATAGGATATGTCTTCCAGTAAGATGTGTTCACCCCTAGGACATGTCCTCCCGTAAGGCATGTCTCCCTGCAAGATATGTCTTCCAGTAAAAGATGTTCTGCTTTAGACATCGCCTTCTATAAATTAAGGCATGTCTTCCCTTAAGACATGTCCTCCCATAAGTCATGATCTCCGGTAAGACATAACCTCCAGTAAGACATGACGTCTCATGAGAAATGTTCTGTAAAATATGTCCTCCCGTAAAACATGTCCTTCCTTAATGCATGTTCTCCGTAAGGCATGTCCTCCCATAAGATTATTTTGTGACCACAGCCCACTGGAGGTGGGCCTAGCAAGCAACCCTGCCTTTGGTAGCATTGCTTGCTAGTTCAATTAATGCTGCTGGTGGGTGTGGCTAGATAGTCTGAAGGGCTCTACAGGCTGTTTCATAATATTGAAGTAGAACTTGATTCTGAAATGTGTGAATATACTCCATTTCTGATCAAACCAATCTGGAAAGGGATAACAATTCTGTGAGCTGTTAATTTTATGGATTCTAGCCTATCACTTTTGAATTTTCTTAGCTGGCTCAAGCAATTCCACTGGAATGCAGAGAGGTGTGGTCATTCCATGGTTATCAATCGGGTCATGTAATAACCTATTTGTAGGTGTTAATTACTATGACCACTGCATGTGCAATAAGGCATGTTGTCTTGTGATGAATCCCCCTTCTCTGTCCATGCTTCCATCCACCTCCACAGGGAATTTCCCCCCTTGTCCTCCCCCTCCTCAAAACTCATTACTTCCGGGGCCTCCCCCTGGACACCCGCTCTTCTTCCAGGTAAGCAGGTCCATTCCCATTCCATCATTATGACTTTGATTTCATTATTCTATTCCAATTACTTCATTACTTTAAAAGCCCTCTGTTCTAAACATGCAATTAATTAATGGCTGGCCATAGAAAATGTCTTAATGCTATGTCACTCTCACTTCCTGTGTGACATACCAACCATGAGGTGAAAGGTGATCCATAATGTATCACAGAGTAATATCAAGTTAAATATCATTAATTTGTGGCATGATGTACTAATTTTAAATCTAAATCGATCCAGTATTTAATGTTGCATTTAACTTGAGCATCATGTGGTTAGCCGGTGTTAATATTTAGCTATTATGTTAAATGTTCACTTGATATACATGAAGCAAGGTTGATCTAGATGCTAATGTATTTCTGTTTCTGTATATTTATTGACTGGCAGTGTATTGTAATAATTCAAGAAGGGGGCAGGATATTCAACTATATTCAAATCAGATTCAACCATTATTTACAGATTTTATGCAGTGTATTAGTAGATGGATCTTATTTGTATTGGTAAAGGGTCATCAAACTTGTGGTCTATTTCGGTGCCATCAGTTTGCCTTTATTTTTTTTTGCAGACCAATCCAATATCATTTTCCCATATACATGTTTTTTAATTGGTGCCAATAGTATGTGATCAGTCATTGTGTGCCCTGGGCATTTTCAATTAACAGTACTTTCTTAGAATGTTTGAGTCGTCATTCTCCTCACATGTTTCTATTCTATTCCACTTTACATTCCGCATGCCCATTCCATTCCACCTGATCTTACACACTTTATTTATAATATCCAAACCATGTCGTTGCACTGCAATCACATTCCATCCCATTGCTACATTTCTATTCCATTCCACTACACACACCTCCCTCTCCCATACTACTCTCTTCCTAGCAGCGTCCGGACTTTGTACCTCGCCCGAGCAAGCGTAGTGAATATTTGGATGAGATGCGTTCGGATGGGTCAGGGTTCATGACACAGAAGGAGAAGGAGTGGGTGATCAAAGTGCAGCTGCTGCAGTTGCATTTTCAGGACCCTGACAACGAAGACTACTACTACCAGGTGGGACCTGCAGCTGTGACTAAATTAATGCAATATAACAACAAATTAGAAGAACAAGTCAACAATAAACAATATATATTTGAGAAACATAAAAATACATTCCTGGTGTCTAACTTAATCTGGAGTTGTGTTTTTCGTATTACCACAACACACGTTGGTCCAACCTCATCAACCACAACACATGTCTAACCTCATCAACCACAACACACATGTTGGTCTAACCTCATCAACCACAACACATGTTGGTCTAACCTCATCAACCACAACATACATGTTGGTCTAACCTCATCAACCACAACACACATGTTGGTCTAACCTCATCAACCACAACACACATGTTGGTCTAACCTCATCAACCACAACACATGTCTAACCTCATCAACCACAACACACATGTTGGTCTAACCTCATCAACCACAACACACATGTTGGTCTAACCTCATCAACCACAGAATACATGTTGGTCTAACCTCATCAACCACAACACACATGTTGGCCTAACCTCATCAACCTCAGTGCCTACTGCATTCACACTTGGCAGAGAAGCTTCCTCTCTACTTACAAGCAGGTCCTTGCCACGCCCATAAACCCATAGCCTTGGCCACACCCCTAACCCACTCTGTCATAGGATTACCCTGCTCCTAACCCTAATTTAAATATTCGAAAGCAGGAATTGGATGGTTCATCTCATCCAAGAGGTCAGATGAAATGACCTCCTGATGAGATGAGCCCTCCAATTTCTGTTTTTCAAATGTTGAAAAAATTTTTTTAAATATTTCAAAAAAATTTTCAAAAATGTTTAAAAGCATTTAAAAATATTTCCAGAGATACAAGAAGAGGCAGAGCCTTCATGTCCACCAATCCTCTAATGGTGCTGAGTCACATGAGGTCAACTCCTCCCATAGCCACTCCCCTGCTCGTACTCTACCATTGCCCACCTTCTCACGCAGGGAATACCAGCCAAAGGAATTCCAGGGGTCACTAGGGAAATTGGTGACCTCATCCATCGCTGCCCCCAGGAAGATCATTGATATTCCTCTTGGGCCTGAGGTCGGTGGGAAGGAGATGGAAGCAATGGCTAAGGACTCCCACAGGAAGAGAAAGCACATGCTCATCATTATTGAGAAGGTATGTGGCAATGGCAGGTGTATGTAGGGTGTATGTAGGGTGTATGTAGGGTGTATGTAGGGTGTATGTAGGGTGTGATAGGGGTGGGAGTGGGTGAATGTTGGCAGGGGTGTTGGGGTTGTGATGGGGGAGGGGGAGGTGTGTGTGCATGTGTGTATTATATCCTCTCGGTTTGTTATTATTGTCCACTCACACACATTCTTTATATCCTGCCTTTGATCATCACTTACTTCAAATGGCCTCCCAACCGCACCACTCCCTCTTATTTTTGTTTTGCCACACCATACCTTCTTTCTCCCTATTTATTTATTTTTCTATACCTCTTCTGCAATCACTATTTCCTGTGACACACTCTTGCCCTCTCCTGCCCCTCCATCACATCACTCCTCTAACACACACTCACTCACACATGCACACACACTCACACACTAACACACCCACTAACACACCCACTAACACACCCACTAACACACCCACCTGTGTACACACACACATGATCATGCATACGCACACACACACACTCACACGCAGCACACGCTTATGCAGAATACACACACGCTTATGCAGAATACACACACGCTTATGCAGAATACACACACGCTTATGCAGAATACACACACGCTTATGCAGAATACACACACACGCACACACACACACACACACACACACACACACACACACACACACACACACACACACACACACACACACACACACACACACACCTCATTCTCTTGATTTTGTCCCTTGCAGATGTTTGTGTCTGTATTGATGTTGGAGAGTTTGGATGAGGAGGCTCGCCTGGTGGGTCCGGAGGAGAAGGCAGAGTTGTTGAAGAGGAAGGTCGATGCTGCAGACAGAGCCTTTGCCCTCCTGAGGTTGAGCACAACCAAGGATACATCCACCAAGTGAGAGCCTGGGGCCCCTCTCTGTGCAGAGGTGGTGAGGTGGTTTATTAGGGGAGTGGCATCACCCCATGTTTGGTCTGGGTCATGCAGTGTGTAAGAATTTTGGCAGGTTCTTTTCTGTATGTATGAATATATATATATATATATATATAGTGTAAAAAAATAAGTGGTTCCCTTTTCAGTGTATTAGTTAATTTTAATGTCAGCATAAACTCATTTGTTCCAGGGTCAGCAAATTGGTTAATTTTATAGTTAGCATAAAGTTAGATGCTTTCAGTATCTGCATACGAGTTATTTAAAAAAAAACAACAACATTAGTAGTACATTTTATTTCAGAGTGGGAGAACTGGAACCCCAGAATTTCTTACAATAAAGTGGCATCCATCTATAGTCTCTACAGGAGGTTATGATATAGACAAAGTGTCTCCAGTATACCATGTGATGTATATCTCCCAAATAATGTCGTCACATTGGCTCCCAGAGCATGAAGAAGGAAATGATCACCTCAACAACTAACTATAGGAAAGATGCAAAAACTATAGCAATTACTCGATGCACTCTCTAGGCTATTAGGTAATATCAGTGAAAAAAAACTGCCCAGTGGCCTCCAGCATGTATTGCTATATAGGGGGGGGGGGGGGGAGGGGTTGTGAACAAATTGAAGGGAAAAAAAGGGGAAAATGATAAAAATGGGGAAAATAAAGGGGGGAAATGATAGAAGTGGGGAAAATAAAGGTGGAAAAGTTAGGGGAGAAAATCGTAGTCCAGAAAATAAACCACCAACTTTAAGGCTGGGGACCTGCACCTTAATTGATTAACTGTAGTTTTTTAGAGTTCTTTTTGTATTAGGAATAATTAGAATTCCATTTTTCTTTTCTCACAGAGCATTCCCCAAGATGAAACTCAACCTATGCACTCCCGGTGGTTCCCCAAAGAGACTGTAAATATTTTGTGGTGATACGAATTTCCATTCGGGAGGAATAGCATTACTTACGTACCGACATACACTTGCAAATTATATATAGAGGGATAGCCTATAACCTTTGTCAACCTATAAACTTTTGCCATGCTGACCTTGGTGCCTCTAGCTCAAGTGGTTTTGGAGGTCATGGCTCTGTAATAGGCAGACATTTACGTAGATGCATATTTCTACCATTAATATTAGCTGGAGCAGATCCAATGAATAATCATGTCCACTTTTACAAGTATTCTCTCCCTGACAAAGTGTTGTGAGTGGGTGCTGTCATGGCGATGTGTGCAAATATGTCCTGTAATTCCCCAGCAAGAGGGATCCACCCATGGCTCTGGCCCTAACCTAGACTCCCCCCCCCCCCCCCAATCTTCACCCTGCCCATAGCCATGACCCAATCCCAAGATGATCTCTGGGTGAATGACCGTCTTATTGAAATTTTGTTTTTGTTTCTCCATGTGTTCAGCTTATGTGATGTAATGTGAATTTTTCATAATTTTTTTAATTTATTTGTTCTTATCAGGAACAACACTGTATTGCTGATGATGAATATCAGAAAAGGGAAAAGGGTCATCAACAGGATATTGCCATTTCTCAATGATGTAAGATGTCAATTAAAAACAGCAAACAAATTGGAGGAAATTGAAAACTTTTATTTTAATCTATGTGTATGTATACATGTACGTTAGTATGTACCTTTTTGTTGTGTGTAGGAGCAGGCATTGGCCGTGGTGGTGATCATTCTCTCTCATCTTCCTGCCCTTGTCAAGAAGGATGCTACAGACATGGTATGGAGCACCTTACTGTGTTTGTTGACATGACATGTTGGAATTACCTGCTGACTTGAATATCCACAATGTGCCACATGAGCACTTAATATTGTGTTGTTTTTTTTTTGTTTTTTTTTTTGTTTTGCTTTTGTTTAATAAAAAGATTACAAAAAAAAATTTTTTTTTTTAATTAAAAAATTGTTATCCAAGAAACCCCGCCGTACTGGTGATTTTTCAGTCAGTCTCCTACCTGCAGTAATAAACTTAGTTTGCTTAATGTAATTTGTAGGAATTATTGACACCAATCTCATTAATCAAACAAACATGATAGAATTAATTAATAAACACTTCTGTGAAAGTAACATTCGGTTTTGGCAATGAAAAAAGCTTAGAGGGCGTGTCTAATTAACAAACCACATCCATAAGCACAGACTAATAACATTCTTTCTGTTTTGTGGAATTCACATGCCAAATTTTATTGAACATGGTCATTTGTTAGTATTCCATGTAGCTAAACCACACCCATTGGTAAAACCACACCCATTGGTAAAACCACACCCATAGCCACCAGATCTGAACGAAACTTTCGTGAGGAGGTGCAGTGAGGTGCTCTAATCAATCCCTGAATGTGTCACTAAGATTCCTGCTGCGGTTTGGGAGGACTTGAAGTCTGACATACAAATAAACAGACAGACAGACAGACAGACAGACAGACAGACAGACAGACAGACAGACAGACAGACAGACAGACAGACAGACAGAGACAGACAGACAGACAGACAGACAGACAGACAGACAGACACAGACAGACAGACAGACAGATAAAACAAATATTGGATTATAGTTAGATTTGATTAAATTTTTTATTTAATCAAAACATTTTTTTGATATATTTATTTTAAAATTTATTTATTTTTAATATATTGTTATTACTATTTTCCAATGGGCATGAATGTGCACCAGATGGAGAATGTGGTCAGTTTGTATCTCATACCAAGATGTCTATCCATACATGTTAGTATTCCTGTGTGTGAATATATTGAAATGGCCCAGATTTAAAAATGATGTCAAAGAAAGCCTAAAAATTATAGCTTATGAGTTAAAATTAAATTTGGATTGAATTTAAGAGTGTGTACATAAGGTCACTCCTTGGTCGGTCTCTATGACAACACCTAAGAGTCTTGCTCCAACCACTCCCACTATGTTTTGCACATACTAACATAATATTGACACGCACGCACACACACACACACACACACACACACACACACACACACACACACACACACACACACACACACACACACACACACACACACACACACACACACACACACACACACACACACGTGTGAGTATATATGTAACCCACTCCTTCCTCTTCCCTCACGCATCCACACCTTACCAGATCCTCCACGAACTCTCTGTGGCTGTCACATCTGTGCTGTCTGTTCTTCCCCTCCCTCTCCTCCTCCATTGTCTGACCACTCTTGTGGAGGTCCTGTCTCCCCTTTCCCATCTTCTCCGAGTCTGTACCAACGAGTTTGGTCGTCGAATGCTGTTCTTTATTTTGAGCCATGGACGACAGAAAGTGAAGGAACTCACTGGAGATGAAGCTAGGATAACCACAGAAAGATGGTGTGTATTTAGACATTCCATTCATCTTATATGATATGGTATAATTAACTCAACATTGCATGTTCTTGGATGGAGATATTTTTCCAAGGTAATATTCGTGTTATAAATTTTTACCTATGGCACACAGGTCTAGGAACACTTGGAATGGTGAGGGGGGGGGGGGGGGGGGGGGTGCATCCACAAGTTTTGCTCAAGAATGGATTTTGACTCATTGTTTACAGTTTGGAAACACCAAAGTTTGTTGTTACAACTAATTGGTTACAGCTAAGTGTTTTTACTGTATGGAAACCCGGTGATTATAGCTAAGTAATTTTACTGTATAGAAATCCTAAATTTGTAAATCATACTAACACTTTAACCTCATTTTAAGTGTTCTAAATAATTATTTTTTTAATATAAACACTACTGTATAATAAATATTATAGTAATTATTTTCTGCAGGTCTTAGTGCGTGACCGCTCTTGTTTTATCTTGATGGCATAGAGAAAAAAAATTCTTGCTGAAAAATAACAATTTCTCTCTGGGCTCATAAAGTGCCACAACACCTATAGGTGTACAATAATCTCTTGTGCCTTGAATAATCTCTCCTGTGCCTTGAATAGTCTCTCCTGTGCCTTGAATAATCTCCTGTGCCTTGAATTATATTTCTTTAGTTATTTGAATAATCTCTCCTAAGCCTTGAATATTCTCTTGCACTATAAATTATATCTCTTTAGTTATTTAAATTGGGTGTGTGTGGTGGCTGGGTAGTTATGCTCTTGGACTAACAACTCAGCATTGACAGGAAGACTTCCTCCTGTCCTTCAACATCTTCCCACACCAGTCCACCCAGCTCATGTTGACTACTTCCTTGTGGTGAGTCCTGGAAAACTGACATATACATCAGGCGAAAGTCAACAAATAGAGAAGAAATTCTCATGCCAAGAAGTTATTTTAATAATTTCTCCTGTGCCTTGAAATAATTTTCTCTCTTGTCAAACAAGTTTTAACTCATCCCCCAACCTAATTTTGCTTCTGTCCTGTTATATTTGGTAACTATATATCTATAAATAACTTTGGGGTCATTTTTTCTTTTTGATTTTGCAGTTCACATTTGGTTTAATCAAATATATATATAACATCATCAACTGGAGCATCAATATTGATCACTAGCAGCGTAAACCCAATGTTGCCAGGGCTAACGTCAACATAAAACATAAACGAAGCCACTCAAAACATCATTACTGCTTCATTCAAATAGAAGCAGCTCATAAGTAGGCATGCAACATTTCCGTTGATTTTTAAAGAAGGCAGAATGTTTCAGAGGAAATGAGGAATGAGGAAAGTTAGATTGCCAACAATCAGATTCTTAAGTTTGAAACTCACTTAGGTTAGTATTTTTGTGTCATTAGTTTGCATAGTAACAGTTTACAAGGTTAGCATAAACAAAGGGAAAAAAATAGGGGGAAAGAAAGAAGGAAGAAATAGGAGAGAGAGAGGGGGGGGAAGAAGGAAAAGGGGAAAAAAGTCTTGGAAGATTAAAACAAAATTTAAAAAATGAAGGAAGAGGAAAACAGAAAAGAAAAAATAAGGAGAAAAGCCCAGACCTGGACTTGAGCCTGAGATTTCCTCTTAGTGGACTGAACCCCATTGGGCTATGGTTTTTGTAGGGGTTTTTTTTGTTGGTATTATTTTGTTGGTATTATTTTGTTGGTATTATTTTGTTGGTATTATTTTGTTGGTATTATTTTGTTGGTATTATTTTGTTGGTATTATTTTGTTGGTATTATTTTGTTGGTATTATTTTGTTGGTATTATTTTGTAGGTATTATTTTGTAGGTATTATTTTGTTGGTATTATTTTGTTGGTATTATTTCCCTGGAGGACTCAACTAATAACCTTTTTTTTATTTATATTTTTTATTTATTAATTTAAAAAAAATCTTATTATTTATTTATTTATTTATTTTTGCATAAAAAAATTCCTTTTTTACCCACAGGGGTCTGGGTGTTGGCACCACAATTTTGGGCTTAAAACCATCTGTGTGCCAGACTGCTGGGTGCAAACCATGAAATTTTCATTCCTTTTGGTCTAAGGGTTGGGCCAGTATGCCTAGCTACACATACAAACAAACATACATAAAACATACTTACAAACCAATATACATGTATATACATGTATTAAGAAATTTTGGACAGGGGTTTCTTTCTATGAGCTTCTGGATATGTTGATAAACTGTGGAGTTGCCTGAGGTTAAAGTTTTGTGGTTACAGCATGTTCTCATGGGAACACATTCCTTTTCCCAATTGAGGAATGGTATTAAGGAGAATTGAGCAGTAATGGCACCTTTAAAAAATTTTTTTTAATTTTTATATTTAGTATTTATCAGTGAGTAGAGTCTCAATGAAGGGAAAAACCAGTGAGATACTTTCCCCCCTCACTTTCCTCCCCCCCCCAAATCCATCTTTTCCTTAAAAAGTGAGCTGGTTGGTTACTTACCAACTTAAACTGAAGCAGTGCACAGCTCTTTTTTTTTTTCATATCAACTTGGATCCATGGAAACCTTTGTCCAGGTAACTCTGGCTCACTGGGCTTGAAGCCCTCAGTTGTCAGAGTTGAAATAATAATGCAAAAGTGGGCAGAAGTTTTTAGTTTGACCAAGTATAATTGTTTCTGTTTTCTCATGTGAACATATAATCATTAGTGGAGATATCTAACCACAAGCTCAGCTGTACAGGAACACTAAAGTCCATTCAAGTTCACTTTGCTGCCGGAAGTGAGATGTTTATAAACAGGGCGACCAGTACCAGCTAAGAGTGGCAACAATTAAATTTTTGGGGATTAGGTATTTGTTTGAACACAGTGACATTAATGATACTCATTGTCAAGCAAATGTTAACTCACTCTTTTTTGGGTACTGTTTTGTCTTGATGAGATATCTCAATTTGGTTTAGAGAGTGTGGACTGCAATCTATTAATGGCAAACTGTATTGACTTTTTGTGTGTGTGTGTGTGTGTGTCTGTCTGTCTGTCTGGGTGTGCGCGTGTTTTTGTGTGTAAGTTTTGACACAGTCTCCCTATTGCATTTGGCTATCTATGCCATGGTAACCCTGCATGAGTTGATTTTGATATAATTATAAAATATCTTGTTATTGCAGGTGTGAAGTGGCAAAGAAGCTGCATGAGTTACTACTACCTCAGGAGCACCAGCTGGTCAAAGATGAAGTCAACCTTGTGCAATTTGTTGCACAGTTTATTTAGACCAAATTATTATTTTTTTACAGTGTTATCTGAAATCATTGCTTTTATAGTTTATTTTGTACTAGTAAATTATTATTGGTTCCATGAATTGACTAATTTATCACATGAACAATCACTCACACTGTTGTACTATTATTGAGCTGTTTTACTGTTATTGAGCTGTTGTACTGTTATTGAGCTGTTGTACTGTTATTGAGCTGTTGTACTGTTATTGAGCTGTTGTACTGTTATTGAGCTGTTGTACTGTTATTGAGCTGTTGTACTGTTATTGAGCTGTTGTACTATTATTATTGAGCTGTTGTACTATTATTGAGCTGTTGTACTATTATTGAGCTGTGCAGCGAATTTGCTTATGAAAATGATTTTCTCAATGTTCTTTTGGCGGGAAGGCTTTCTAATTGAACGGAATGTGGGTTAAGAAATATTTGAATCCCTCCTTTCCCTAGCGATTCAAGAGTGCTTTAAAAGCTATTTGTAAAAAAAAAAAAAAAAGAGAAAATAAAAGAAAAGCCTTCATGTAAAGCTTTGGTAGGTACGATGGAACGGAGTCAACTGGAACCTGGCGACTACTTGAGCAAGGAAATAAACGCTACTGGGAAAGATTCTATTAAGCTTTTCATTGGGCAGATTCCGAGGACATGGGAAGAAACTGATGTGCGCCAAATTCTTGAACCTTTTGGCGCCATTCAAGACTTGTCTGTGCTGAGGGATAGGAACACTGGAATCCATAAAGGTTATTATAGAATTAATGATTTTATGCTTCTGCAGTTATCTTTGTGCTCCTTAATTCTAGCCCTTAAATAAATATGCTGGCGTTATTAAGGTCTATCAATGCTCATTATAATTATGATTTAAACCATTATGTTTGCTGGTTGCTAAGGTTACCATAATTTTTAGTTATCCTCTCACCCTGATGATGCTGCTAATTGGTGATAGTGATTTTAGAGCACTAAATGGTTATAGTTAAAATCTTGCCTGATAATTCTTTCCTCTGAACTCAACCTCATATGTATTCTTGCTTACCCAGATTTGTACACATCTTTTGTACACATCTTTAATTCATCCCTTACCAAACAATGTTCCTTAATGGTATTCAAAAGTGAGCAGGCTTCCTTCGGACTCTGCCATGTAATGGTGGCTTGTTTTGTTTACATGTTTGGTCTGTGTCGAGTCTTGTAATTTTCTTCTGATCAATCATGTTAACTAAACTAGACTAAATTAAGCTGGACAAAATGAACACACCGCCCAACCACATAAATTGGTAACCACCATGAGAGTAACCACCATGAGAGTAACCACAGGTATCTCAGTTAATATATTCCTAAACAGTTCACAGTTCAAGATCCCCCCTCAAGCAGGGATTAATACAGGATTTTTTGGCAGGGGATGAGTAGGGGTGGGGGTCTCATGCAACAACAAAAAATGTATAACCAAATGATGCCTAAGTTTTCAAGGTCCTGAGTTCAATGCTGGATCACACCTATTTATCCCGTTACCATTTCCCCCCCCCCCCCTCCTTGTTCGTAATAATTTTCTTTTCTCCTCCTTTTACATGCCATGTTAGATAAAGGTTTATTTTCATTGTGTGTGGTGTGTAGGCTAGAAAAGTTTGTGACTCTGTCTGTCCACTCTGACAAAGCAGATTAATGTGAATTGCTATTGAAGGGCCAAAGTTAGGTGGTGCTAATTTTGAGGAAATCTTAGGTGTTTAAAGAACAGAATCAGAGAATCAGATAGTTATGTTTTGAGTATTACCTTTGAACATCAATTCAATAATTATTACTACATGCATCAACATTATCATGAAGGCCATCATAAACCATTGACAATTGAGCCAAGTCGTAGGGGGGGGGGGGGGAGGAACTTCTCCATGGGTGGGGAGGGGGATCCCAGTGTGCCCCACCCTCTATATTAATCCTAGTCAAGTAATATGATGTTATTTCATTTAATTTAAAATAAAGCTGATCTTTATTTCTGGTTTGACTTCTGGTCTTCCATCTTCCCTTTTTTAAATGAGTTGGTGCAGCACCATTTCACAAGCAAGAGAGACTTACAATGAAAATAACAATTTTCTTTTTCTGTTCACATATAAAAATGTCTTAAAGTTGCTAAGATACTGTGTCCATACCAATTTAAAGCTGCAAAGATAGTAAACTAATTATTTTCATGAAGGTTTAGAGTGACTTATTTTTGTTGAAAAATCATCAATGTTGGTGGCTATTTTCCTTCTATTTGACTATAATTTACAATTAGTTTGTCTGTCTGTCTGTATTCATGTGTATGTATATTTTCTATCTTCTCCCAGACGCTTGGGCCTATCAGGCTTAAATTTTCAGGGGGGTGATGGGGGTCACCCTGGATTAGTTCATGGTGAGATTGGTGAAGATCGGATTAAAACCCCACCCCACTTGTGGGCCATTGTTTCTTTTAAAATATCCTTGATGGAGAAGGCTTTTTTTTTTTCAAATATACCAACAGAAAATTTCAAATTACAGTAACATATTTTTATTGTCTGTTGGTAGGATGGGTACTTTTCTAGTGGAAGCGATGCATAAAAATGGACCACCTTCATTATTCAGAACTATAGAGTAAGTGTGCATTGGCTGTATTGCTATTCAATACAACTGCTACATTGCCTAGGAGACTAGGATTGAGATGGGTTATTAAAGTGCATGGGATGTGTTCAATGGAGTGCGCACTTGCCTAATTATTCTCTGACGAAATCTGAAAGACTGAAACAGTAGTTTTGTAGTATTTTGTATGTTTTAACTCCTCAGAGTGACACACCCCAGTCAGTTTAGGTTGGATACTCTGTGTGATTAATTGGAGTATAATTGGAATATTTTCCCTCCAGCTTGCTGTCAAGAAATATCTCTTCTTGCAGTAGAGGACCCTGTTTACTGATATTCGTGTGTGTGGGGGGGGGGGGGGGGGGGGGGGTGTGTGGGTGGGTGTGTGCCTTGAATAGTCTCTCCTGTGCTTTGAAGAATCTCTCAAGCCCTAGCTTTTTCCTATAGCATTTATTTGGGCATGGGGTGTTAAATATATACAAAATATTCATTTTGGATGCTCCAGCAGTTTTAGAGTTCCTTTACTTAGCAAACTTGTACAGCATCAGTATGTGGCATTTAAATACATGTGCCTCAAAATTCTGGCTTCACTTTAATTTTGGATAACAAAATCTAATTAATTTGCACTGGCAGTGGTTACTGTTGTTCATCAAGTCTGCTCGGAACTGTTTAATCATCAACTCCAGGTTGTGAGATAGCAGATGTGTCCTTATTGTTATCAATACTCCTTTTCACCTGTTATCTCCAGACATTGGTACACATCAACATGTGGTGTGTAGAGCTTCACCACCACCACACTGTTTTATGCATATGTGCAGTTGTTAACTGATATGCACATGATCACGCACGCACACACACACACACACACACACACACACACACACACACACACACACACACACACACACACACACAAAGAATAACAACAGCACACACCTCTCCGGGTTGATATGTTAAGAATAAAAGAAACAAGGCTAGAGCCAGGGAAACAGGTTATTCTACCCTGTATCAATTACACACCATCAGTATTACGACATGACGAACAGCTGAAGTCCCCCCCCCCTCACACACACACACACACACACACACACACACACACACACACACACACACACACACACAAACACACTAGTAATGAAGTGCTTATAATAAATAGAAAATAAATGGAAAATAAATGGAAAATAAAGAGAGTTAAGGTTACCCCAAAAGGTACGGAAGCAAGAAAAGCCTATCCAAGAAATATTGAACATGGCATAAGCACACATCAATTATTATATGCGTAATAATACATCCCTAAATCACTGCCTCCAGGCTTTGCAACTTGATATTTTTGAGCACCGATTATGCATGATTAGGGGAGGCACCTATTTTATTTCCATACTATTCAAGTGTCCTTTAAGGGGGGGGGGGGGGGGGTTCAAGGTTTTTTGTTATAATATTGCAGGAAAAAATATTCATTCTGTTATTTACCTATGATAATAGCATTTTTTTTTTTGACACTAGATGAAATAGTTTGGAATCAGTGATTTGTAGCAGTACACACATAATAATGAGTGTTCATGCCTTTTTTTCAATATTTTTTGGGTAGGTCTTTTCTTGTTTCGGTACTTCTTGGGGAAACCTTAAATTTTTTCCCCCGATTCATTTGTAAATGTTTTTTATTATTAGTTATTGTGTGTATTCTCGACCTAAGTATCTTCCTTTTGGGGGAGGGGAGAGTGTGTCCAATGGGTTTCTTTACAATATTGCAAAAGAGAATATTCATTCTGTTATTTACCCATGATAGTAGCATTTTTTTGACACTAGATGAAATACAGTTTGGAGTCAGTGATTTAGGGATGTAGAATTAGCCTCACAATAAATGAATGTTCATGCCTTGTTTCAATATTTCTTGGTAGGTCTTTTCTTATTTCTGTACTTTTTGGGGAAACCCTAAAATTTTTTTTTCCCATTTATTCATAAATTTTCTTCATTACTAATTTCTGTGTCTTTTTTTAAAGGTTGTTGACACTAGATGAAATAGAATTTGGAGTCAGTGATTTAAGGATATAGAATTAGTCATGATGATTGATCACTAGTTTTTTAATGATTATTTCAAGAATCAGGAGTTATAACTGTCAGGTAATGCTCAGTTAACAGGCACTCACTTGACTAAACAATTTATCAATGTCAGCAATCTGAAATTTGGTAGTACTTGGGCATACATTTGTGAGATAGAACTACACATGGCTTCCATAACAGAGGGTGTCATAGGTTCATGGGATATACCTTCATTGCAGGAGTTACATGTAAACAAATTAATGCATTCAATTATTTGCACTGTATAAAAATGAATTTGAACTGAATAAATTCACTTTTCACAGTGGCTAAGTGGAGAGTTTAGCATAGTCTCGTTTGCCAGACCGTTTACCAGAACGCTCCAGCCGAGTGTTTTGTAAAGGGTCTGGCAGGCAATAGCGGAGGGTTTAGTGAACAGTTTTCACGGGCATACTCAGCAATCAGAATGAAATTAAATGGCATCCATGACAGTGGGTGTTGGTGTCATTGGTCCATCCTGATATACCTTCATATTCTTGTAAACTAATGAAGAAAATCGATGGGTCATGGACGGATACTAGTAGAAACTCTGTCAGATCATGGTATTAGCGCAGGTACTAATGCTTCCAAATTATCAGTAGCCTAACTTATAAGGAAGATGTTAATAGAGAATTAGGAGAAATTCTTTCTCTTTTTTTTGTTTTTATTCCACCTCTTTTTGGGGGGGAATTCTTTGGATTAGAAATTTGACATGATCTTTCTTAGATGCTCCTGAACATAACATGAAAAATTTTGGATTGTTATTATCAAGAAGCTTGGTATACTATGGTAATGGGCGGGTCAACTCTAAATAGAGAGTGTTATCACACTCTCTAATATGTATATTCAATATATCAATAATGGTGGTGCTGCATAACAATCATTTGGAATAGTGGGGGGGGGGGGGGGGGGTTGGGATTGGGATAAGGTGCCAGCATTGGGTATTTCTTCCACCACTTCATTCTATTCCTTGTGTGCACTCCATCTTCCCTTCATTCATAACACCTGCCTCTAACCTGCGACGTCAGACCTGATTAGCATGTGATGTGGTCAGCTTTTTCCCTCACTTTTTCACTGCAGAGAACTAATATAGCTCATCCCTTTCTCTCTCCACCTTGTTCCTGTGGACAACTCTCCTGAGCCCTGCAACTGGAGGGAAACATGCATTCTTGTTTGTTGTTAGAACTATTTAACAATAGTTTTTTTAAAATAGCAGCCATGTTGTTTACTATTTGTAATTTAGCTGACAAGAGTCTATTTTAATTTTTTTTTTTGTCACCAGTTGCATAGCAACAATTGTTTACAGTGTTGTTCAGTGTGAGAGCCATGACGTGTGTGATTGCTAGGACTCCGTTTATATATGAGGTTCATATTGTGTGCATGTGTAGCCACTGGTATAAAACAGGTAAAAATTACTAGTAGATATGTGTCCTGTTGTCATAACAACCTATATCATCTCCTCTTATGTCAGAAGGAATGTGTGGACATTTGTATTTTTGTTGTGAAGGGAACCAATTATCCGGGCATATTTTTGTTTGTTGCTGTTTTGTAGGTTGTGCGTTTGTGACGTTTATTGATCGGAAGTCAGCAGCTGACGCCCAGAAGAGTCTTCATGAGAAGAAGACATTGCCCGGAGTGAGTTAATGTGTCCAGTGGTGTGAAGGGTTGTGTGACCAGTGGTGTGAAGGGTTGTGTGTCCAGTGGTGTGAAGGGTTGTGTGTCCAGTGGTGTGAAGGGTTGTGTGACCAGTGGTGTGAAGGGTTGTGTGTCCAGTGGTGTGAAGGGTTGTGTGTCCAGTGGTGTGAAGGGTTGTGTGTCCAGTGGTGTGAAGGGTTGTGTGTCCAGTGGTGTGAAGGGTTGTGTGTCCAGTGGTGTGAAGGGTTGTGTGTCCAGTGGTGTGAAGGGTTGTGTGTCCAGTGGTGTGAAGGGTTGTGTGTCCAGTGGTGTGAAGGGTTGTGTGTCCAGTGGTGTGAAGGGTTGTGTGTCCAGTGGTGTGAAGGGTTGTGTGTCCAGTGGTGTGAAGGGTTGTGTGACCAGTGGTGTGAAGGGTTGTGTGTCCAGTGGTGTGAAGGGTTGTGTGACCAGTGGTGTGAAGGGTTGTGTGTCCAGTGGTGTGAAGGGTTGTGTGTCCAGTGGTGTGAAGGGTTGTGTGTCCAGTGGTGTGAAGGGTTGTGTGTCCAGTGGTGTGAAGGGTTGTGTGTCCAGTGGTGTGAAGGGTTGTGTGTCCAGTGGTGTGAAGGGTTGTGTGTCCAGTGGTGTGAAGGGTTGTGTGTCCAGTGGTGTGAAGGGTTGTGTGTCCAGTGGTGTGAAGGGTTGTGTGTCCAGTGGTGTGAAGGGTTGTGTGTCCAGTGGTGTGAAGGGTTGTGTGACCAGTGGTGTGAAGGGTTGTGTGTCCAGTGGTGTGAAGGGTTGTGTGTCCAGTGGTGTGAAGGGTTGTGTGTCCAGTGGTGTGAAGGGTTGTGTGTCCAGTGGTGTGAAGGGTTGTGTGTCCAGTGGTGTGAAGGGTTGTGTGACCAGTGGTGTGAAGGGTTGTGTGACCAGTGGTGTGAAGGGTTGTGTGTCCAGTGGTGTGAAGGGTTGTGTGACCAGTGGTGTGAAGGGTTGTGTGACCAGTGGTGTGAAGGGTTGTGTGTCCAGTGGTGTGAAGGGTTGTGTGTCCAGTGGTGTGAAGGGTTGTGTGACCAGTGGTGTGAAGGGTTGTGTGAAGGGTTGTGTGTCCAGTGGTGTGAAGGGTTGTGTGTCCAGTGGTGTGAAGGGTTGTGTGACCAGTGGTGTGAAGGGTTGTGTGACCAGTGGTGTGAAGGGTTGTGTGACCAGTGGTGTGAAGGGTTGTGTGACCAGTGGTGTGAAGGGTTGTGTGTCCAGTGGTGTGAAGGGTTGTGTGACCAGTGGTGTGAAGGGTTGTGTGACCAGTGGTGTGAAGGGTTGTGTGACCAGTGGTGTGAAGGGTTGTGTGTCCAGTGGTGTGAAGGGTTGTGTGTCCAGTGGTGTGAAGGGTTGTGTGACCAGTGGTGTGAAGGGTTGTGTGACCAGTGGTGTGAAGGGTTGTGTGTCCAGTGGTGTGAAGGGTTGTGTGACCAGTGGTGTGAAGGGTTGTGTGTCCAGTGGTGTGAAGGGTTGTGTGACCAGTGGTGTGAAGGGTTGTGTGTCCAGTGGTGTGAAGGGTTGTGTGACCAGTGGTGTGAAGGGTTGTGTGTCCAGTGGTGTGAAGGGTTGTGTGACCAGTGGTGTGAAGGGTTGTGTGACCAGTGGTGTGAAGGGTTGTGTGTCCAGTGGTGTGAAGGGTTGTGTGACCAGTGGTGTGAAGGGTTGTGTGACCAGTGGTGTGAAGGGTTGTGTGACCAGTGGTGTGAAGGGTTGTGTGTCCAGTGGTGTGAAGGGTTGTGTGACCAGTGGTGTGAAGGGTTGTGTGTCCAGTGGTGTGAAGGGTTGTGTGACCAGTGGTGTGAAGGGTTGTGTGACCAGTGGTGTGAAGGGTTGTGTGACCAGTGGTGTGAAGGGTTGTGTGACCAGTGGTGTGAAGGGTTGTGTGACCAGTGGTGTGAAGGGTTGTGTGTCCAGTGGTGTGAAGGGTTGTGTGACCAGTGGTGTGAAGGGTTGTGTGTCCAGTGGTGTGAAGGGTTGTGTGTCCAGTGGTGTGAAGGGTTGTGTGACCAGTGGTGTGAAGGGTTGTGTGACCAGTGGTGTGAAGGGTTGTGTGACCAGTGGTGTGAAGGGTTGTGTGACCAGTGGTGTGAAGGGTTGTGTGTCCAGTGGTGTGAAGGGTTGTGTGACCAGTGGTGTGAAGGGTTGTGTGACCAGTGGTGTGAAGGGTTGTGTGTCCAGTGGTGTGAAGGGTTGTGTGACCAGTGGTGTGAAGGGTTGTGTGACCAGTGGTGTGAAGGGTTGTGTGTCCAGTGGTGTGAAGGGTTGTGTGTCCAGTGGTGTGAAGGGTTGTGTGACCAGTGGTGTGAAGGGTTGTGTGTCCAGTGGTGTGAAGGGTTGTGTGACCAGTGGTGTGAAGGGTTGTGTGTCCAGTGGTGTGAAGGGTTGTGTGACCAGTGGTGTGAAGGGTTGTGTGTCCAGTGGTGTGAAGGGTTGTGTGTCCAGTGGTGTGAAGGGTTGTGTGACCAGTGGTGTGAAGGGTTGTGTGTCCAGTGGTGTGAAGGGTTGTGTGACCAGTGGTGTGAAGGGTTGTGTGTCCAGTGGTGTGAAGGGTTGTGTGACCAGTGGTGTGAAGGGTTGTGTGTCCAGTGGTGTGAAGGGTTGTGTGTCCAGTGGTGTGAAGGGTTGTGTGACCAGTGGTGTGAAGGGTTGTGTGTCCAGTGGTGTGAAGGGTTGTGTGACCAGTGGTGTGAAGGGTTGTGTGTCCAGTGGTGTGAAGGGTTGTGTGACCAGTGGTGTGAAGGGTTGTGTGACCAGTGGTGTGAAGGGTTGTGTGTCCAGTGGTGTGAAGGGTTGTGTGACCAGTGGTGTGAAGGGTTGTGTGACCAGTGGTGTGAAGGGTTGTGTGTCCAGTGGTGTGAAGGGTTGTGTGTCCAGTGGTGTGAAGGGTTGTGTGACCAGTGGTGTGAAGGGTTGTGTGTCCAGTGGTGTGAAGGGTTGTGTGACCAGTGGTGTGAAGGGTTGTGTGTCCAGTGGTGTGAAGGGTTGTGTGACCAGTGGTGTGAAGGGTTGTGTGACCAGTGGTGTGAAGGGTTGTGTGACCAGTGGTGTGAAGGGTTGTGTGACCAGTGGTGTGAAGGGTTGTGTGACCAGTGGTGTGAAGGGTTGTGTGTCCAGTGGTGTGAAGGGTTGTGTGTCCAGTGGTGTGAAGGGTTGTGTGACCAGTGGTGTGAAGGGTTGTGTGACCAGTGGTGTGAAGGGTTGTGTGACCAGTGGTGTGAAGGGTTGTGTGTCCAGTGGTGTGAAGGGTTGTGTGACCAGTGGTGTGAAGGGTTGTGTGACCAGTGGTGTGAAGGGTTGTGTGTCCAGTGGTGTGAAGGGTTGTGTGACCAGTGGTGTGAAGGGTTGTGTGTCCAGTGGTGTGAAGGGTTGTGTGACCAGTGGTGTGAAGGGTTGTGTGTCCAGTGGTGTGAAGGGTTGTGTGACCAGTGGTGTGAAGGGTTGTGTGTCCAGTGGTGTGAAGGGTTGTGTGACCAGTGGTGTGAAGGGTTGTGTGTCCAGTGGTGTGAAGGGTTGTGTGACCAGTGGTGTGAAGGGTTGTGTGTCCAGTGGTGTGAAGGGTTGTGTGACCAGTGGTGTGAAGGGTTGTGTGTCCAGTGGTGTGAAGGGTTGTGTGTCCAGTGGTGTGAAGGGTTGTGTGACCAGTGGTGTGAAGGGTTGTGTGTCCAGTGGTGTGAAGGGTTGTGTGTCCAGTGGTGTGAAGGGTTGTGTGACCAGTGGTGTGAAGGGTTGTGTGTCCAGTGGTGTGAAGGGTTGTGTGACCAGTGGTGTGAAGGGTTGTGTGTCCAGTGGTGTGAAGGGTTGTGTGACCAGTGGTGTGAAGGGTTGTGTGACCAGTGGTGTGAAGGGTTGTGTGACCAGTGGTGTGAAGGGTTGTGTGTCCAGTGGTGTGAAGGGTTGTGTGACCAGTGGTGTGAAGGGTTGTGTGTCCAGTGGTGTGAAGGGTTGTGTGACCAGTGGTGTGAAGGGTTGTGTGTCCAGTGGTGTGAAGGGTTGTGTGTCCAGTGGTGTGAAGGGTTGTGTGTCCAGTGGTGTGAAGGGTTGTGTGACCAGTGGTGTGAAGGGTTGTGTGTCCAGTGGTGTGAAGGGTTGTGTGTCCAGTGGTGTGAAGGGTTGTGTGACCAGTGGTGTGAAGGGTTGTGTGTCCAGTGGTGTGAAGGGTTGTGTGTCCAGTGGTGTGAAGGGTTGTGTGTCCAGTGGTGTGAAGGGTTGTGTGTCCAGTGGTGTGAAGGGTTGTGTGACCAGTGGTGTGAAGGGTTGTGTGTCCAGTGGTGTGAAGGGTTGTGTGTCCAGTGGTGTGAAGGGTTGTGTGTCCAGTGGTGTGAAGGGTTGTGTGTCCAGTGGTGTGAAGGGTTGTGTGTCCAGTGGTGTGAAGGGTTGTGTGACCAGTGGTGTGAAGGGTTGTGTGTCCAGTGGTGTGAAGGGTTGTGTGTCCAGTGGTGTGAAGGGTTGTGTGACCAGTGGTGTGAAGGGTTGTGTGTCCAGTGGTGTGAAGGGTTGTGTGACCAGTGGTGTGAAGGGTTGTGTGACCAGTGGTGTGAAGGGTTGTGTGTCCAGTGGTGTGAAGGGTTGTGTGTCCAGTGGTGTGAAGGGTTGTGTGACCAGTGGTGTGAAGGGTTGTGTGTCCAGTGGTGTGAAGGTTGTGTGTCCAGTGGTGTGAAGGGTTGTGTGACCAGTGGTGTGAAGGGTTGTGTGTCCAGTGGTGTGAAGGGTTGTGTGACCAGTGGTGTGAAGGGTTGTGTGACCAGTGGTGTGAAGGGTTGTGTGTCCAGTGGTGTGAAGGGTTGTGTGTCCAGTGGTGTGAAGGGTTGTGTGTCCAGTGGTGTGAAGGGTTGTGTGTCCAGTGGTGTGAAGGGTTTTGTGTCCAGTGGTGTGAAGGGTTGTGTGACCAGTGGTGTGAAGGGTTGTGTGTCCAGTGGTGTGAAGGGTTGTGTGACCAGTGGTGTGAAGGGTTGTGTGACCAGTGGTGTGAAGGGTTGTGTGTCCAGTGGTGTGAAGGGTTGTGTGACCAGTGGTGTGAAGGGTTGTGTGTCCAGTGGTGTGAAGGGTTGTGTGACCAGTGGTGTGAAGGGTTGTGTGACCAGTGGTGTGAAGGGTTGTGTGACCAGTGGTGTGAAGGGTTGTGTGTCCAGTGGTGTGAAGGGTTGTGTGTCCAGTGGTGTGAAGGGTTGTGTGACCAGTGGTGTGAAGGGTTGTGTGTCCAGTGGTGTGAAGGGTTGTGTGTCCAGTGGTGTGAAGGGTTGTGTGACCAGTGGTGTGAAGGGTTGTGTGTCCAGTGGTGTGAAGGGTTGTGTGTCCAGTGGTGTGAAGGGTTGTGTGTCCAGTGGTGTGAAGGGTTGTGTGTCCAGTGGTGTGAAGGGTTGTGTGTCCAGTGGTGTGAAGGGTTGTGTGACCAGTGGTGTGAAGGGTTGTGTGTCCAGTGGTGTGAAGGGTTGTGTGACCAGTGGTGTGAAGGGTTGTGTGACCAGTGGTGTGAAGGGTTGTGTGACCAGTGGTGTGAAGGGTTGTGTGACCAGTGGTGTGAAGGGTTGTGTGTCCAGTGGTGTGAAGGGTTGTGTGTCCAGTGGTGTGAAGGGTTGTGTGTCCAGTGGTGTGAAGGGTTGTGTGTCCAGTGGTGTGAAGGGTTGTGTGTCCAGTGGTGTGAAGGGTTGTGTGTCCAGTGGTGTGAAGGGTTGTGTGTCCAGTGGTGTGAAGGGTTGTGTGTCCAGTGGTGTGAAGGGTTGTGTGTCCAGTGGTGTGAAGGGTTGTGTGTCCAGTGGTGTGAAGGGTTGTGTGTCCAGTGGTGTGAAGGGTTGTGTGACCAGTGGTGTGAAGGGTTGTGTGTCCAGTGGTGTGAAGGGTTGTGTGTCCAGTGGTGTGAAGGGTTGTGTGTCCAGTGGTGTGAAGGGTTGTGTGTCCAGTGGTGTGAAGGGTTGTGTGTCCAGTGGTGTGAAGGGTTGTGTGACCAGTGGTGTGAAGGGTTGTGTGTCCAGTGGTGTGAAGGGTTGTGTGTCCAGTGGTGTGAAGGGTTGTGTGACCAGTGGTGTGAAGGGTTGTGTGTCCAGTGGTGTGAAGGGTTGTGTGACCAGTGGTGTGAAGGGTTGTGTGACCAGTGGTGTGAAGGGTTGTGTGTCCAGTGGTGTGAAGGGTTGTGTGTCCAGTGGTGTGAAGGGTTGTGTGACCAGTGGTGTGAAGGGTTGTGTGTCCAGTGGTGTGAAGGGTTGTGTGTCCAGTGGTGTGAAGGGTTGTGTGACCAGTGGTGTGAAGGGTTGTGTGTCCAGTGGTGTGAAGGGTTGTGTGACCAGTGGTGTGAAGGGTTGTGTGACCAGTGGTGTGAAGGGTTGTGTGTCCAGTGGTGTGAAGGGTTGTGTGTCCAGTGGTGTGAAGGGTTGTGTGTCCAGTGGTGTGAAGGGTTGTGTGTCCAGTGGTGTGAAGGGTTGTGTGTCCAGTGGTGTGAAGGGTTGTGTGACCAGTGGTGTGAAGGGTTGTGTGTCCAGTGGTGTGAAGGGTTGTGTGACCAGTGGTGTGAAGGGTTGTGTGACCAGTGGTGTGAAGGGTTGTGTGTCCAGTGGTGTGAAGGGTTGTGTGACCAGTGGTGTGAAGGGTTGTGTGTCCAGTGGTGTGAAGGGTTGTGTGACCAGTGGTGTGAAGGGTTGTGTGACCAGTGGTGTGAAGGGTTGTGTGTCCAGTGGTGTGAAGGGTTGTGTGACCAGTGGTGTGAAGGGTTGTGTGTCCAGTGGTGTGAAGGGTTGTGTGTCCAGTGGTGTGAAGGGTTGTGTGTCCAGTGGTGTGAAGGGTTGTGTGACCAGTGGTGTGAAGGGTTGTGTGTCCAGTGGTGTGAAGGGTTGTGTGACCAGTGGTGTGAAGGGTTGTGTGACCAGTGGTGTGAAGGGTTGTGTGTCCAGTGGTGTGAAGGGTTGTGTGTCCAGTGGTGTGAAGGGTTGTGTGTCCAGTGGTGTGAAGGGTTGTGTGTCCAGTGGTGTGAAGGGTTGTGTGTCCAGTGGTGTGAAGGGTTGTGTGACCAGTGGTGTGAAGGGTTGTGTGACCAGTGGTGTGAAGGGTTGTGTGACCAGTGGTGTGAAGGGTTGTGTGACCAGTGGTGTGAAGGGTTGTGTGACCAGTGGTGTGAAGGGTTGTGTGTCCAGTGGTGTGAAGGGTTGTGTGACCAGTGGTGTGAAGGGTTGTGTGTCCAGTGGTGTGAAGGGTTGTGTGTCCAGTGGTGTGAAGGGTTGTGTGACCAGTGGTGTGAAGGGTTGTGTGACCAGTGGTGTGAAGGGTTGTGTGTCCAGTGGTGTGAAGGGTTGTGTGTCCAGTGGTGTGAAGGGTTGTGTGTCCAGTGGTGTGAAGGGTTGTGTGTCCACACAGGGAGAAGAGGATTTTCTTGATTACGTTCTGTGGTGATCAACATCACACTGGGTTGAGGCAGATTGAAGTAAGATGACAATGGGGACACTTTTGTTGCATGAAACTAGTAAATTTTATTGCATAACTTTTTCTCTTTTTTTTTTTGGTTAAGGTCTTCGAATTAAAGTACATCCAAGTTTACTTTGCCGCCAGAAGTGAGAGGTTTATAAATGAGGTGACCATTACCAGCTAAAAGTGACAACAATTAAATTTTTGGGGGATTAGGTATTGGAAGCTTTCCCCGCCAAACAGCCAACCAGCTAAACACTGACATGCTAGATAGCAGATGGCTGCACCTCTCTCTGTGTGTTTTTTTAAATATAATTTTTTTATGGGACATAGGTCAACACTTGCGTAAGTTGTATGTGTAGTAATGGTATAGTAGTGTTCCCATTACGGGTACAATAAGTTGCAGAAGCAATTGGGGTTTTGCTATGGCTCTATTGCTGTCCTTACTACCAGGGCTCATAATAGGCAGATACTATAATCTGGTGGCTTAATCTTGCAACATGATTAACTGCACTATTAATTTAGCAATGGGTCAAGAAAATGACTGCAGCTCCAAGAATTTGAATATTATTTGTAAAATAAGATTGGAAAATGCTTGGGAGATGAATGAAACAATATATATATATATATAGTGTGGAGAATGGGGAAAAAAATTTCCTTTATTTTTTGAAAAAAAGAAGGCGTACAATAATAGATGGATTGTCTGAGGCAGCTGGCATATATAAAAGGTGTCTCAGAAATATTCATACAGAGTTCTTGGCTAATGATGGAAAGTTTTTATCACTGATAAAGTATTACACCACTTCAAGGATTAAAATAAATACTGACTTCTTCAGTAGAGAAGCAATACAAATCTTCTTCATACTATTGAGTTATTCTACAACAAAGGTAGTAAGCGATTCATACATAAACAACATGATATTATAGAATAACTAGCAGCATATACCCGGCATTGCCCGGCCAATATAGGCTAAAATCCAGTAGTTGAACATGTCTTGCCAGTAAGAAAGGTGATGGTTGAGAAGATGTACTATTAAGAGAGAAGTGGCCAAAATACCATTTTTTGGGTGGCTTTTTCTCGTTACCATGGTAACCATTTTTGCGAAATTTTTAGCCCATGTTTTAAGTCGGGTCAAAACCTATCATCATGCCGAGTTTCAGAGAAATCCACCTACTGATTTGGCCAGAATGATGGTACAGACAGACAGACAGACAGACAGACAGACAGACAGACAGACAGACAGACAGACAGACAAATTCTATATTTTCTCAGACATGCCACCTGGCATAAAACCATGTTTTAAGTTGGGTCAAAACCTAATATCATGCTGAGTTTCAAAGAAATCCACCTACCAGTTTGGCCGGAATGATGGTACAAACATACAGACAGACAGACAGACAGACAGACAGACAGACAGACAGACAGACAGACAGACAGACAGACAGACAAATTCTGTATTTTCTCAGACATGCCACCTGGCATAAAACCATCTCAGGATGGTGGAGAAGATGTACTATTAAAAGAGAAGTGGCCAAAATACCATTTTTGGCTTTTTCTCATTACCATAGTAATCATTTTACGAAATTTTTAGCCCAAATTTTTTGCCCATTTTTTAGCCAATTTTTTAAATTGGGTCAAAACCTATCAACATGCCAAATTTCAGAGAAATCCACCTACTGGTTTGGCCAAAATGATGGTACAGACAGACAGACAGACAGACAGACAGACAGACAGACAGACAGACAGACAGACAGACAGACAGACAGACAGACAGACATTCTGTTTTTTTCCCAGACATGCCACCTGGCATAAAACCATCTCAGGGTGGATCTCCTCCATCCCTAAAAGTTTGATCAAAATCTAACAGAGGGATTTTGAGAAACGGACGAACATAGTTACAGTTGGTTACACAGTTACATAGGTCTTCTAATACATATATATAGATGTGGAAGAAGTTTTGTAGGCACATGGTGGACATTAAAAATGCCTATTTTGAGAAAGACGGACTAAAAGATATGGTAGGTGAAATATCTATTGAACATTGTGAAGATGAGGATGCTGACAGACATTTAATTGACATGGCACTACAATTATCACAACAAAGTGAAGGTAACAACAGAACCAAATGCAACTACAAACTCTCAACACAACTTGACAGATACAATAAAAAAAACAATGACAACATGGACCACAGCTTTCCAGAATGTGTTTTACCTTACCTACCCTCCACACCCAACTTCCTCAAATTTCCCAATTTCTTGTGTCAAAATACTTCCACCATCCACCTCAGCAATCTTCAATGCAGTGTACATAATAAATTGCTCAGCAGTTCCTGATGATCCACCCTCAATGCAGTAAGAAATGTTAGCTGGCAGGTCTACATCACGAGACTACCAACCTACTCAGTAATTTCAATGCATTGCATACTTTTTCCAAGCAATTTCACATCACAATGTTCTTCAACCATTTCAGCAATCTTTAACGCAATGAAAGTTACCCCCAAAGTTCTATCTCACGCAATGCCCCCCCCCCCCTCCCCCACCTTCCCTATGTTCCACGCCCCTCCATCTTCCATAGTTCTCTGCAATGCAATGAACGCAATCTTTCCCCGGAAGTTCAACATCAATTTTTCACTCTGCTATCATGAGTGTGCAATGCTATCTCAAACAGAATTGATTCTTTGCCATAGCTGTTAGTATCTATTGAAATAACTTTTGTGTTGATTCTTTGCTATATATTAATATATAGCCGAATATTTACTATGTGCTTCCATATTTATTGAACAAACCTAGTTGTACAGCAACTAACAAGAAGCTAATTGTCAGACATTACTTCTTAAAGTTTCTTCTTCCCTCTAGTAGGCAAGGGACAATACTCCAACTATATTCCGTGTGGTCTGAAGAATGCCTGTACTTCCTTATGAACTCTACAGCTAAATCCTGATTCCTTCATCGCAGAGCTTCAGGAGTAGCAGGAAAGAGCGTCAGTTCAGGTGGAGTTGGATGGTATCTGAATTATTGGAAGATGGTAATGAGTAAATATTGAAACTTTTGTAGTGTGCCTTTTTCTAACGGCAAAGTGAACGAAAATGGACTTTAGTTGTCTGTGTGGGTGCAATCTTGTGTCTTTCATGTTTTCACTGGTCAATCCAAAGTACGACTCGTTTTTGAAATATAACTTTAACAATCAACTTATAAATAGCTCTTAATCTGTGTGTGTGTGTGTGCGTGCGTGTGTGTGTGCGCACGCTATACATTCTTTTATTTTGAAGCTACAGGGTCAAAATTGGTATCAAAAGAATGAAAATCAAGCTATACACTCACTCATGTGGTTTTTAAATTTGGATAAGAATTATTCAGAGCGTAATATACGAAAGTGACCAAAATGGCCATTTCAAGCTGATTAATAGGAGTAGCTGTATAATAAAAGAACCCTTAGGGAAGTTGCATTCTCTTGGTAGTTCAGTGCACACTTTCAGTTTAATAACTAAATAATAAAAGTGAACTTTAGAAAATTCCATGATAAACAATACTCCACCCAGCAGTGCAAAATTTTGAGGGTGGCAAAGAATTCTTTTTGGATGGAATGAAATGTGAAATTAAATGTTTCCAGGTTTCATTGAGTGAATATGTGGTTATATGTGGATTTTCTTTGTGTTGTTTTTTATTTTTATTTTTTATAGAATGAATGGTTTACAGAATACAAATTTAATGGAATAGGGCCTTGGTTTTCTACACCAAGCGAAGAATTATTGTACACAGAGAAGAGGGGAGGGGTAAGAAGATGTCAGTTTCTGAGAAAAGTGGATCATGATTGGAGGAACCTGTTGTTGGTACACCTTCTTCTCATCCCCACATAGACATCCACAGGTCCTCTGATTAGAAGACAGAATGTCATCACCTTGAAATTCCTAACAATTGATTGATTTATGCTTGAGTTAAGCCACAGGAACGAGAAGGGCTTATTGTTTTATTCTCTAAATACACCAATGAGACAGTGAAGTGGGCATGCTCCAGGGGAATATGAATACATGCCCTAATAGGCAGTGCCATTATGGTTTTGCTGAGGGTGTTGGGGTGCAGTTCCAATGTTTGCTGTTGGGTAAAGGGTGAAGTGTGTTTAATAATGGACTATGAGTCATAATGAGTCTAACAAGAATGAGTCAAGTTATGGCTATCTGCTAGAGAAATTGCTAAGCAGGAGATTAAGAAAACAGCCACAAAAAAAAAACAAAAAAAACAGACAAAAACGAAACAGTACAAGAAAGAAAGAAGCACCTATTTTGTCCATTTGTAAACCTTTTTTAACAACAATTTATGGGGTTGGGGGAGGAGGGGGGGGGAATTATAATTCATAGCATTCATGGTAGTTTATCTCCATTGTTAAAATTATTTTAATTTTTCAATGAAATTATTCTTTAATAATGCAGTTATTTTCCATTGCACCACTTGGCAACATGATCATGTAGTGTATTAATTGGTGGTCTGTTATGTTGCTCTCCAGATGAACCATCCCATGCAGGTCAAGCCAGCAACCAGTGAGCCCAAGTTTAGTCCAGTGGGTAAGTCAACCCTTTACCACATACACATGTGTAAAATGTCTGGCATAATTGAGTTGGTAAGGATCGTTAGTAGTCACCTATTTATGGGTGTGGCATGATTCTTGGATTTTACATACCTTCAGCACAACCCAGACGGGGGAACTAAATAGAGTGAATAGTGTGAATATTAGTGGGTGTGGCTAAATAGATTGTGACATGCAAGCTTGAATGATATTGTCTCTATTTTACCTGTCACAGAGGTCTATATTTTGCAAGCATTTATTTCCCATGAGAAACATTAGATATCTTACCTCTATCGGTTTCCACCTCTGGGATCCAATTCAAAAACTTGCAGGCTTTTCCTCCACCCCTCCCCTCAAAAGTGTTTGCACTGCTTATTTATTTCGTACATCCTCAAATCTTACTAAAATTGGTCTCTCAAAAGAGGGAGTACTGTACTATAGAAGCTTGTGGTGTGTGTGCGTGCGTGCGTGTGCCTCGCATTGCCAATAGTTTATTCCTGTTACGTTAGGTTGCCTGAGTTACGTTAGGTTGCCCGAGTTACATTAGGTTGCCTGAGTTATGTTAGGTTGCCCGAGTTACATTAGGTTGCCTGAGTTATGTTAGGTTACCCGAGTTACGTTAGGTTGCCCAAGTTATGTTAGGTTGCCCGAGTTATGTTAGGTTGCCCGAGTTATGTTAGGTTGCCCGAGTTATGTTAGGTTGCCCGAGTTATGTTAGGTTGCCCGAGTTATGTTAGGTTGCCCGAGTTTTGTTAGGTTACCCGAGTTTTGTTAGGTTACCCGAGTTACATTAGGTTGCCCGAGTTACATTAGTGTTCAAAGTTGATGATGGGTCTTGAGATTGACTATGTAATGTCACTGACCAAGTGATGTGTTTTTTTAATGTGATGACCCCTACCAAGATTATGTGGATTTATGCCAACGATGGGAAAATTCCTTCAGGCGAAAAATCTTCAATAGCAAATGACTCAAGGAATGCTAGCTACTCTCTTTATTCCCTTTACACTTCTCTCTGAAGTTGTTGCAAGATGGTGACTTTGCAGGAATTGGCCGTGCTTGGGTCTTTATAGGTTGAAAGAGTATTTAATTCGTTAATTACTTCATTCTGGACATACTTTGAGGGAGGTTCTCTGAAGCTTGGTTCCATTGTTATTATCATCTCTCCCTGTGTAATGCAGTGTAACAATGCATTATATATATTTTTACAGAAACAGGTCCTTGCTGCTATTCTTCCTGCTCAATCTCACATTGGTTAGACTTACTGTTTGTCAGCTCTAGGCTTTGTTCCCCACTAGCACCACACATGTTCCTGATGGATGCCCGTGGTCTCACTAACCTTCAGAGGCACACAGAAACAGACATGACTTTGGTCTGGGTTGGGAGGTACGGGAATGGAAGTTTGGCCTATGGTGTGGTGTGTACGGCAATGAACTTTGGCCAATGTTGGGTGGTATGGGAATGGACTAACATGGTGGAACGGGAATGAAATTTTATTGAAATGTGCTGGAGTGGAACTTTAGCTTGTGTTGTGTTGTATGGGAATGGAACTTAAATAATAACAGCAATGTTTTTAAAATATCTCAACAATCTGAAAATGTGAACGATGGAATGGCTTCCTGATGACCATCACCATTAATCTCTTGCAGAGGAGAGGAGGTTGTTTGTGGGGATGTTGTGTCGTGACTATGCAGAGGAGAATGTGCGTGCCATGTTTGCCCCGTACGGACACGTCGATGATGTGTCCATTCTCAGGAATGCAGAGGGACGGAGCAAAGGTGTGTGTGTGTGTGTGTGTGTGTGTGTGTGTGTGTGTGTGTGTGTGTGTGATGAGTGGTATGGTGTGCTTTAATTGTATTTTGATTTTTTTGCTGCTTCCTCCTCTCCCCCGCTCCTCCCATGCGTGCAACAATTGTAATGATGGTATGTTATTCCATATCGTCACCTTTTTTTGGTAAATTTTTTGTGTGCAGGCGCTGCATTTGTGAGGCTGTCGTCACGAGCAGAGGCCCTCCAGGCCATCACTGGCCTGCACCAAAGCCAGACTATGCATGTGAGTGGCCTTAAGTGGGTGTGGTCAGCATAGCCTTTTGCACCCTATGGAAGTGTGTCAATTCTAAATCCCCAAAAACATGTCAAATGTAGTAAATATGTTCTCCACAAAATTGTGAGCATAATAAACTTCTGGACAGAACTCAGTCTGTTGTACATGGTGGTCCATAGCTGGAGCCATACTCAGATTTTCTGAGGACAAGGGTCAAGTCTTGTCTAATGTTCTGTTGATCTCCAAATAGTGAACTGACCTTTGGACTCGTGTAAAGGGAGGCACTGGACAATATAGTTGTATTGTAGTGGATTCATAGAATATTTATTATTTAAATTAGCATTTGCCAAAAAGGCCGTCGTTCTATATGCAGACAGAGTAGTTGACTGTATGTATGTGCTTTCCTTGTATGTAAGTTTAACTAATAAAATGCATTTCTTTTAGGTGTCTGCGGGAGTTACCATAGTGACCCTCAGAAATATAATAATGTGCCAACAATAGATGTTTACCTAATATGGAATTTGAATTTCTAAAATATTTCTTTTAAAGAGTTTAGCCAGAATGTCCCCCCCCCCCCCACCCCATAACCAATTGTAGTCTGGAGTATGTACACAAACTAATTAATTTTTATATATCTTCTTCCCACAATTATGTCTATGTAGCTTACATTTAAAAAAATATTATTTTTTGAAAGTCCTTGTTGGTTTTTGTCTTTAAATTTTTTTCCCTTT
>OZ017789.1:4185560-4196273 GCA_963969325.1 Lycopodina hypogea
CTATTTTGAAACCTGAGCCTTGGCAACATATACTCTCATTACAATGACCTTGGTTTACTGTTAGATGACCATCATTTAATGTTACCTACTATCACCTTCAGTTACTTTACAATAAACTTGCTTTACTGTTAAGATGACTTAGTTATCTGTTAAGCTGACCTAGGTTTACTGTTAATATGCCCTTGATTTACTGTTACTTAACGTAACATATTTTTACTGTTAAGATGACCTAGGTTTATTGTTAAGGTGACTTTAGTTTAGTTTTCTGTTAAGAAGCCCTACATTTACTGTTAATACAACCTTGATTTACTGTTAAGATGGCCTATGTTTACTTAACATGACATAGGTTTACTGTCAAGATGACCTAAGTTTACTGTAAGATGACCAAGGCTTAGTGTAAGATGACTTACGTTTACTGTAAGATGACCAAGGCTTAATGTAAGATGACTTAAGTTTACTGTAAGATAACCTAGGCTTAGTGTAAGATGCCGCTTTCCTCACTGATGGAGGGGATGACTCACCCAAACCCCCTTGTATTGCTTATTGTTCCAATTCTGCCAAAAAATGACCAAAAAAAAATGACTCCCTTACTGTCACCCTCCTTGGTCTCATGAATGTCATGTGAAAGTTTGGAGAAAAAACTTCCAAAAACGGCGGGAGGAGTAGGGATGACAGACAGATAGACAGCATTTGCTCAAATATAATAGGATGACTTAGATTTGCTGTTAAGATCACCTAAGTTTACTGTAAGATGACTGGAATACTGTTAGATGACCAGGTTTACTGTTAAGATTAACTAAGTTTACTGTAAGATGACTGGAATACTGTTAGATGACCAGATTTGCTGTTAAGATGACCTAGATTTACTGATATAGATGACCTAGGTTTACTATTAAGATGAGAGTTGTTTTACTGTTAAGATAACCTTAGTTTACTGTTACAATGACTTTGGTTTACTGTTATGAGGATGTCAATTGGTGTAACTATTGCTGTGCAGTATAGATCACTATTTAAGAATTCTGTTTGAGTGTGTGTAACTGATGGACTGTGTCCTCTTGTTTCTCTTCATGCATATCTTATTTTGTTTTGCAGTCCAACAGGTCCCCAGTAGTCAAGGATACATCTTCTCTAAACAACAAGAACAGAAATCACAACTCTTTTCTGAAGAGAAATCTCAACTATATTCCAAACAGAAAGAAGGTCAGTAAATAGCTTCTATTTTGTCCTCCATCTTTCTAAGTTTGATTTTGTGTGTGTACATGTCATAATATCTTAAAATATGTCAAAATGTGGTAGTGGTAATTGACCATCTAAAGTTCACTTCTGGAATGAGATATTAGGATATGACTTTCAACTCTTACTGAATGAAGTACCAAATATTTGTAAATTCGAAAATGTGTAACTAACTTGGAAGCAGAAATCGAAAACCTTCAAAGTAAGCTTGAGCTAGTGTTTACATAGAACTTGGTAAAGGATCTTTTGCTCTGGTTGGTGCCAGTAAGATGGTTATCATAGCAGCTCTGAAACTGGGCTCATATTTAGTTGTAAGGGTACAGCTTCTATATAGTTTGTGCTTCTTTTATGTGTGGTTTGACAATTATTACAGCAACGGAAATGTTGGAACACAAACAACCAGGCTGAACCATGGTTATTATAGCAGTCTGCTTGATCCACTACTTTAGGCTATTTATCTGCAGAATGGTTGTCTTGCAATTACTGCTACTTTAGTGGACAACTATAAAATATTTTCCTCACACTTCAGAATGCTGGCCACACTCCACAATTAAAACTGCTGCATTGTTTTCTCTATGTCTCCTTTCATGAGAGCAAAACAGCCCCATTCAAGAATGGAGAGAACAGCTGCAGCAAATACAATTGTGGGTTGTGGGCAATCGAAAAATAAGGAAAATTATATATAAACTTTGCATACCCAGAAAATTTCCCAATTTTAGTAATACATTTTCTGTTTTATTTTTTTGTTGTATTTTAGGGGGGGGGGGGGGGGAAATGGAGTGTGAAATCAATGATCCTTTACCAGAATCTCATCCAAAACAATGTGAGTGTAAAAAAAAAAAAATGGAAAAAAAACAAAACAACCTGTGTCAGCCATAATAAGTAGGCAGTGGAAAGGAGAATTTTTATCAGACAATGTGGGAACTTTTATGCAAGGTTTAATAAAAATCTGCCCAGCCCTCTGGACGGATAGAAAAACAAATTGTGTGTCACAGTAAGATCAATATTACTGTATTACATATCTGGTTTCATTATTGATTAGATGGTTTATTACTTCCAGTTGTACGTTAAAGCATGTGTATGTAACTGTTTCTAATAGCCTCTGCTACACTTCAATATTGATGTGAAAACATGAGCTAATGACATTTTATAGGGTTTTTTTTTTAGTGAGAAGCCTTTCTGGCTGCATACTTGCAATACTTCAATAAGGATATGGAAACATGTCTAATGATTTTTTAATAGGGCTTTTCTAAGTTAGAAACCTTTCTGGTTGTGTTCTGCCTATTTTAAATTTTGTACTAATTGACATTGTTACACAAGTTGGTCTAATTAGAATCAGATAGATTGACTGACAGACAGACAGACAGACAGAAGGATCCTTAGGCATAAATCTTAGTTATTTTGATGAGTGAAGCACAATAAATCTCACACAGTGCAAGTTTCATGTGATCTGTTTCAATGCTGTAATTTTTTGATGTTTTACTTCCATGAAAGAAAATTGAATTTTCATTTCTGTTCTGTCTGTTCAATTCCAGGTCCGGATGGCTCTAACCTGTTCATCTACCACTTACCAAACGACGTTGCAGATCCTGACTTGTTCCAGATGTTTTCTCCTTTCGGTTCTGTCATTAGTGCCAAAGTCTTCATTGACAAAGTCACCAACCTCAGTAAATGCTTCGGCTTTGTGTCCTACGATAATGCCATGTCAGCACAAAGTGCTATCCAGGCCATGAATGGTTTCCAGATGGGCACAAAGAGACTAAAGGTTCAACTCAAGAAGCCAAAGGAGAATAGTCGTCCGTACTAGCTGTTCTCAGGAATGCAATGGATTGTTCTTGTATGTTGACTTTTATTCTAAATCAGCTTTACTGTATACAAGTGATCTATAGCAAGTCTTGGGTAAGTGGTGGAGTTTGTGGAGTAGAAAGAGTGGCAGATCCCTCCAGTAGATATGCATGCTAGGTGCTGTGGGCTAATGTGGGCGTGGTCTAAATTGTTTGCAAGACTTGGATAATTAATAACCCTATTTTTATCATATTGTGAATGAACTGTTTGTTTTGTGTAACTTTTCAAGTCTTGTCCTAGTCTGATACTCATCATATTGCTGTAAAAATACTTGTTTGTTTATTTTGTTGTCTGCAGATTTGTTCAGTATGTGAAAAAGTTTCCGGTTCCTGTGCTCTCGTGTTATTGTCTCCCAGTATTTTCCATAACATTCGATTAGATTCTTGATTTGCTTCTAGTCATCATCTTGTGTTGTGTTACTGAAATTTTTGTCTCTGTATGTTTTGTGTCATGAACTTTGAACTTTCACTTCCAACTTTTATCTATGGTTGTCATGGTGTTGTTTTTGTGTGTGGCTATCTGCCTATTTCAGTTCCATTCTCAAGCTCTGTTAATATTGTATCCCTCTCCATATTAAATCACACCAAAACAATATGTACATTATTGGAATATCCTGCTTGCTTCAAGGGATGTGTAGGGTAAAGGTCAACAGTATGATGATGTGGGATCAAGGCAGACTTGCCAACCTGTGATTTGCATGTGAAACCTGGAGAGGAAAGGGGAAGGGGAAGGGGGGGGGGGGAAAGTGAGTTGGGGGAAAAGGTGTACATTTCTTAAAGTGCTCATAATTCTCTTTAGTTTTTGTGTAGTCATGTAATCTTGATATAAAAATGTAGGTCCCTTCACTGGCTTTCATTTCATGTGATTTATTTACTTTTTTACCCCCAAAGTGAAGTTATGGCCCTGGCCATTCCAGAAGATGACCTCACAAAGAATATTCATAATATAAGATACCTTTCACTTTATCACTTCCCATTTGGCCAGCATTTATAATAACCACAGATGTGTTGTTTAAATAGAGGGGAACTTCTTAGTATATATCTACTAAAATAGATTAAAAATAAATAAATAAATAAAAAAAAAAAAAAAAAATTTAAATTTGTAAATAGTCCAAACTTTGGACTGACCTATTACAAATTTTTTTAATTTTTTTTAATTTTTTTATTTTTTTTTTTTTTATTATTATTTTTTTTAGTAGATAGGAAATTTCCCTATATTCAAACAACACATATGTGGTTATTATAAATGCTGGCCAAATGGGAAGTGATAAAGTGTGAGGTGTCTTGAGTTATGAATATTCCTATGAAGTCATTTTTTGGAGTAGCCCAGGGCCATAACTTCACCTAGGGGGGAAAATAAAGTAATAAAATACACAAAATGAATTCCAGTGAAAGGGAGTTACATTTAGATATCAAAATTACTTCAAATACACAAGCTAATGAATATTATGAGCACTTAAAGAAACATGGTGAAATATAGTGAGGGCTCTCCTTAATATACTCTATCACTTTTGATAGGAGTGTCCTTAACATACTTCAGATAGGAGTGGATCCTGTCAAATGGCTGTTTCCATTTGAATACTGGTTACAAGTAGAAAAGAAAGCTGCCTAATGTTGTACAGATGTGTCTCTGAAACTGGTCTTGCTTCGGTATCTATCAAAGTCACATCAGCATTGTTATGGGCACATGTTGATCGGAGCTGTATTTCATAAGTGAATGCACAGAATTATTGCCAAGTATTGTTATCTGGCTTCGACTAATGAAGAAATACTCTTCTTTGGACCAAAAATAATTGTCCAAGGCTTATGGTCGGTTATATACAAATAAGTATGAAATATTTGAACAGTATAGACAAGGCTAAAGCTTCTTTGTGAATATGCGAGTATTTTTTGTCACATGAAATGAGTAAGTGAAGTAAAAGCGGTTGGCTTTTCAAAACCATTTAGTAGTACAGTCGGTTGATCGGTCTGTCTGTCTGTATGTATATTCTCTATCTCCTCCCAGAATCCTGGACCAATTGTTCTGATTTTTCAGGGGTTGCTCACAGGACCACTGGCCCCGTTTGGGGAGAGTGTGGTTAAGGCTAAGGCATAGGTTCATTACGTAAAATTTCTTATTCACGAGTGACCACTAAGTGGTAGTGTGTAATCTAATCCCATCAAAAGAACATTTATGAAGGAAGATGTTTACATATCACACTCATCTGATCACACAGGAAGTTCAAAAGGACAAGGTGCATCATAATATTTAGTTTATAAATGAGGCACTCTCTTCCCCCTGTGTATAGCAGGTACTTCTCTACTAAGCATAATTACGAATTTGGAAGTTTCCATTTTTATGTAAAACGTTGTTTTTTTTAATTGAAAGGACTAAGATATAACACTGCATACAGTGGAATCTTTACTAGCTGTTGTGTTTACAAATCACACTCATCTGATCATACAGGAAGTTTAAAAGGACACTAATTACCAGAAGTGCATCAGAATATTTACTATAGAAGTGGGGCAATGCCTCCCATAACCCCCTCCCCTTGTGTGTGACAGGTTTTTTCTAGTAAACATAATGGTAAATTTTGAAGTTTCCATTTTTACCTGTGGCACACAGGTATAGGAAGGAACACTTGGAATGGTGGGGACAGGGTGGATGCTTCCACATGTTTAATTTTGGTTAAGAATGGATTTTTAACAAATTGTTTACTGTTGAAAAAAGTTTGTTGTTACAACTAAGTGGTTAAAACTAAATACTTTTACTGTATGGAAAACCTGTGGTTATAACTTAGTCCTACTACAACTTTAACAAAATCTTAAGTGTTCTAAAAAATTATCTTGCCTGATCTATAGCACTATCTATATATATATTAGAAAACCTGTGTAACTATGTTCGTCCGTTTCTCAAAATCCCTCTGTTAGATTTTGACCAAACTTTTAGGGATGGAGGAGACCCACCCTGAGATGGTGGCATGTCTGGGAAAATACAGAATTTGTCTGTCGGTCTGTCTGTATGCTTGTACCATCATTCCGGCCAAACTGGTTGGTGGATTTCTCTGAAACTCGGGCATGATGATAAGTTTTGACCCAAATTAAAACATGGGCTAAAAATTTTGTAAAATAGTTACCATGGTTACGAGAAAAAGTCAAAAATAGTATTTTGGCCAGAAAAAGTCTAGGACTAACAGACCACCACCACTGAGAAACAGGAGCCACCACCACTACCACCACCAATACCACCACCACGGAAAAACAGGAGCCACCAATATTGGCTGGGCAACGCCTATATGCTGCTAGTGTTTTAATAAATGTTATGGTAATTATTTGCCACAGGTTTTAGTGTGGGACAGCTCTTGTTTTAGGTACAATTATATGTTGGGGAGGAGAGAAAGTTAAGTACCAAAAGCTGTACATTTCTTCCTAGTTCTCTAGCTACAATATTCTCTGCCACATGATCACAATTACCTTTTTCCTGCTATTTTATAATCTGTTAACTATCAGTCATACTTGGCCCTAATCTCTTTCACTATTCTACTCCATTACATTTTAGCTCATACTAGTTACCTCAGCTGATACTCCTAAAAAAACCATTGACCACTTCACTAAGGTAACAACACAGAAAATGACCCTTTACCAAGTGCATACAACTTTACAAGTGATATATATATCTGGTTTGAATAGGTAAAGGGTTATCTAACTTGCGGTTAATATCCTATAGTATTGTTAATTTTATAGAGCGATAGTCAATTCAAAACAGTGTTTTTATTAGAATAAGTGTTTATATTTGTATGTAATTAAATACGTCATCTGGTATGGCAATTTGTGGTGGAATAGTCACTCCTACTGATGGACCCTTTTCCTTCTGTGAAGCAGTCAAAATTTTCTAAGGTATCAATTTCAGCAAAGAAATATATTTTGAGCATATTGTACTTTGACCTTTTATGCACAATGTCAGCAGGTCGAAGTGCTCGTCAAGAAATTATTATGATTGGTTATTTGAATTAATCTTTAAACATTGAGAAACATTTGAAAGCAAGCTCACATACAATAATTCCTTGAAATTGAATGATCGTAAGTGGTCTGTAAGTTACTGTTCTTTCTCACTGGGCATCAGAACATCATTACTGTAATATTAGAGGCATTGAAGTAATACAAAGTTGTAGCAGCAGGATCTCGAAGTGTACTATTATTATATTGACATTATGGCATTGTCATGGTTACGTCATGATTACATCCTTGGTATGATAATTTAATGGTAGTGTTCTTTAATAAAAGTTTGATTGGTTAAGTTTGCTGTCTGTTTACTAACCTCCTCAATGCCAGATGAATAAAAGGAGCACATCTTTGGAAAGGGAAAATACAATGTTAACAAGGATGAGGGGGAAAGTGGCTTATTGAAAATAGAACTTATACGTGTAGACTCAAGAGTTGATGCCACCATTATAATTGCATAATATCGTCTGTATATTTCTAAAAATAAATGATTTGAATTGGTAAAGGGTTGTCTAACTTGTAATGTACATCAGTAGAGTACAGTTTCTTCTTGTTTGTGTGGTGTGTGTGTAGTGAGTGTGCATGTGTAGTGTGTGGTAGGGTAGGTGGTGCATGTGTGTGGTGGGTGTGTTTGTGTGTGCGTGCATGCCACCACATGCATGTGTGTTTATTTGGGGAGGGAAGGGTGGTTGGTAAATTAATTTTGTGATTTCTAATCTTAATAAATTTGAAATTAGTTGTTAAAATTTATTCTATTTTCTTCAATTCAGGATTATTAAGATTGCCTTATAACATCAGACGAATCATAGTGGACCACTTAAGTATCTTAGAACATATTTTAGTAGCTTCAGACTTGAGTTTTACTAAGACTTAAGATTTACTCAAGTCTGTCTGTCACTTGAGTAAAAAAGAACAGAGAGTGGTTAAAGAAGAAACTCACAAAGTATAACTGGAAATGAAGATGAAACCCTTTGCCCTGATATGAAACGTAATATCTATACTGCTCAGATGGAGCAATGTTAAGGCATAACCTGTGAGCTCTGTCATTCTATATAGAATAGATAATGTGTATCAGAGGTAACTGACTGTAACATATAAGTTCGAGAATGTCACACACTTTTTAATTAAATTGACACTAAAGACTCTAGTTGATGTTCACCTATGACTTATAATGGTTTCTGTTGTTTGCATTTGGAGTTCACTCAGTCAACAGCATTCCAGGTTGAGGTATGTTGCGTGTGGAGGTGCTGGTTGTGTTGGGAGGGAAGGATCAAGTTGCTAGATACCATATATATCTGTAATTAGGGAGAGAATGTCTCATGCAGAGAATAATATCTGGTGCAAATCATGCACGGATGTTTTTGAGTCAAAGGTGAAGTCAGGGAGAGATTAGATTTCAGTGATAACTTTAGTTAGAATTCCACATGCAATAATCACGTTTGCTATCTTAAGGCCATAGCTATTTGGAGAGGCACAACACATACTGAGATGGCATGTGACTATGCAAGGCATGCAGGATTATTCAGTTCTAGCAATAAGGACACCATATGTCTCTCCAGAAGTGATTTAATCCTTGACAGCCAGTGTGTCTGGTGATACCCTAATTGGTCTGCACATGCTCCCTGGTTGTGACTGAGTACTCTGCAGGCCAAGCAAAAGTGAGGGACTTAGGGCTAATGATGTCCAATATTATCATTACACTGACAGGCCTCCATACATCAGCTTGGTCATCATAGGGAGAACCCATGGAGTTAGTATAGAATAGAAAAGAGATCACCTGTCACTTGTACAACCATTCATCAACACATGTAGATCAACAAATTTCAATTTCAAATCATCTGTTCAGGACGAGAAGTATTGTCCAATCAGCTTCCACCCTTGGGAGCCTAACCTCTTCATACACATCCTTGTGTATACCATCAGGATACTATTAGAAAGTCTGTCTTCATGCCAACCCTTTGGTCCCAGTCCCAAGGGGTGTGGTTGGATGAGAGGTAATGGATGGAAACTTGCCACTGGTGGGAGGTTGGTGCTCCAGTACCAGCAGGAGTGGAGTAGTATGTATGAATATATTTATTAAAAAAATAAAAAATAAAAAATAAAAAAAAAAAAAAAAAACAGCAACATAAGCTAACAAAAAAAAAAAAAAAAAAAAAAAAAAAAAAAAAAAAAAAAAAAAAAAACCCTTGAGATGAGACTTAAAGTTTATTTATTTTTAATACACTTACCATTGATACATATACTTTACACTAAACAGAAATGTACATAATGAACTGGAATGCAAGTAACTTAGGATACTGTTCAGTAGCTCAAAACTCTCCACAATGACTGTGGTAACTTGAGCGGAACTGAGTGTAACAAAATAGCAACTCATGATGGCAAACAGTAAGTTTAACTGAAAATGAAGTGGAGTCTGGCCTGGAATAAAAAGTATTATTTATAATACTCATATGGATAAATGTTAAGGCATAACTGGTGAGTTCTGTCTACCTATACAGAACAGATAAATGTGTACCCTAGAAATCTGGTAGTAGCATTGAAGCCCAGAGTGTCATGCACTTTTAGTCCAATACAGTCTAAAGGAACTAGTTACCAATCACCTACAACAGTATGGTCCTTGTAAAGGTTTCTGTTGTTGATATTAGGAATTGACTAAGTTTACAGCACTCCAGGTCATGTTCTGTGTGGAGATGTTGCTTGTGTAGGAGGGGAGGGATTAAGTTGCTGTATTTACTTTATTAGAATTCCACATACAAAACAGTCTCAGTATTATTTTTTTTTGTAGCCATATACTCACATTGAAATCATGCTTGGATATTAATTACAAATATTTTTGTATCGATGGTGAAGTCAAGGAGGGATATTGATACTGTGTTAGCTTAAGTAGAATTCCACATGCAATATAATCTCATGCTCTGTTTTTCAAAGCCATATCAAAATATTCAATAATATTGGAGATACTTTAAAGTATGCACAAATGCTCCAACCTTCGATCATGTAAGTGATTGTAGCAAATGAATGTGACACATTATAAAAAACAACAACACAGTTTTAAATTAGTTTAAATTTGATGTAGTTAATTCAAATGCTTCTTCTTTCATTCTATTTTTTTTTTTTTTTTTTTTTTTTTTTTTTTTTGTCATTTCATTTCTTTCTTCAGCTCAATAAACCCATAGCAGGAGTGACCATAGTACATTACATATTCCACTGAGTTGTGTAGAAGTTCATTAATCTAATCAAAGGGAACTATAGAAAACCAAACTGAATAGAGTTAATTTTGTATGATACTTGAAAATGATTTCTTTTTATCAATTGGCTTCATATAAGCTATATAAAGTAGATCAATTCATGGGACTATTGGGTTGGTGCCCCCTCAGGAGGGGTGAGCCATTATTATGAGTATCAGAGAAAGTTTCATTGGTTTTAGTTCAGGAATTTGGCTGTGTATAGATAAAAGCTAAACAGAGGCATACAGCTGTTATTGCTATACACAGGGACACAGATGCCATTTTTCTGTGTCTTTCTTAGAAACAAAGACATCACATGTTCTCCTACCAGAAGTGGTTTATTCCTTGAAATTTGCAAGCTTGTTAATGATGGGAGCCAGTGTGTCTGTGATGCTTTGATTAGATTGCACATGCTCTCTGGTTGTTAC
>OZ017789.1:4196473-4253973 GCA_963969325.1 Lycopodina hypogea
AACTTCCTCCCTGCATGAGTAATCACAAAGTTGAAATACCAACCACACATGCAGTCTGATTCCACAAAAATTATTATAACCCAAGTAAATTCAAAAGGACACTATATCTAACAGCTTGTTAAGCTTTAATATTTCGGTGTACTTGAATAATGTTAACTTTTTTCACAGATTGCTATATACTCCATTCATACAAAAAATAATTACCCAAGTGAGCTTCAAAATCATCAGTCACCCCCATTCGTGTGTGGTGGCTGAGTAGTTATGCTCTTGGACAAACAACCCCAGCACTGTGAGTTCAAACCCAACACTGACAGAAAAACTTTCCTGTCCTTCAACATCTTCCCACACCAGTCCACCAGCTCATGTTGACTACCTCCTTGTGGTGAGTCCTGGACAACTAACACATAGTCAGGCTAAGGTCAACAAATTGGGAAGAAATTTTCATACAGAAGAAGAAGAAGAAGCAAGAAAAAGCCTGTAAGTGAAAAGCTGTGCTACAATTAAGCCCATGAGGCAATGCTGGTGTCAACAAATATTTGTTCCCCCCCCCCCCCCTGAATATTTGTTCCCCATACAAATATTTGTTCCCCCTCTCCCCACTTTTGTCATGTTCTGTTAGTAGAAATAAAATTTTTTTTTTTTTTTTTTTTTTTTTTTTTTTAAATCTGGAATGAATGTTTGTCCAAAGGAAAACTATTCAGTATATTTTGTGGGAAACCGATTACTTACCTGAGGTATAAAAGGTGTCATTGTTGACCATTAACATGATGTGATCACTCCCAAATGATTAATTTCCCAATTAGATTATGTTTATTTCACTAATTATCCCAGTGATGTATTGAGCACTCAAGTGAAATTGTGTTCTGTGACCACTTTTCTGTGTGTCAGGCATCTTCTAAATTATGGTACCTGGTAAGGTGAAAATCAGAGGATATATGTAGTTTGATATGGTGAGTGTCGTAAGTCACACCCCCCACCCCCCCCCCCCCCCCCCCCCGAAAGTGGCACCACTGGTAGGGCTAGGGCTAGGGCTAGGGCTAGGGCCTGGTGAGGAAAAAAAGAAATTCATATTTCTGTACCAAAAAACAACAAAAAAAAAACCACAATGGAGCAGTGGTTAAAGCACAGGTTCCCAAGCTGAAAAGAGGTTGTTCAATCCCAGGCCTGGGCCCTTGTTTTCCCCTCCCATTTTTTTAAATTTTGCATTTTCCTTCATTTAAAAATTTTTTTAATCTTTTTCCCTCTTCCTTCTGTTCTTTCAATTACTGATCAAAGGGCATAGTGGGTCGATCCTGACCACATCTGGCCCACTCTTCCTGATTCTTACATATGTGAGTATGCATGTAAAGAACCAAACTAAATGAAACTTGCTCTTCAGGGTAGGCACATTCTATGCAAAGGACATTTTTCAGCCCAAAATGAGTTGGACCATCTGGCCACACCTCTTCCTGCAGATGTGTCAAGATAAAAATGCTAAAAGTGATTACTAAGTTATGCAGGCAAATTTCTTCTTGGATTACATACCTGAAATTGGCCATGAACACACATCATAACTGTGGGACTGACATGGGCTGGGTTTCACCTGGCTGCATTTTTTCCTTTGGTAATGTCATGCTAGTAATGGACTGTATGTATGTGTGCATCATCACTGTATGTATGTCTGTGTAAGTCTAGTTCCTGCCAAACAACCACACCAAATGAAACCCATTCCTGGATGGTAGACACATCCTACACTATGGATGATTTTTACTGAAAATTTTTTGGGTCTCCTGGACAACCTCTTCCTGTGGGAACAAGAGGTTAAAAATGCCAAAACTTTTACTTATAGAAGACTAAAAACATAGCACGCACACCAAGATTACTCTGGAAGTGAGCTGGGTCCCACCTGGCCACACCTCTTCCTTTGGGCATGCCATGCTAAAAATACCAAAATGATAATTAGTACAAATCTTTGGTCATGGTCCGGGTCACACTTGACCACACCTCTTCCTTGAGGTACAGGTTTCCAAAGTGGAAACACAGTGATCTTATCCCTGGACTTGTCTTCTTTTTTCCCTTCTTTTCCCTTTTTGTTCTTCCTCTTTTCTTTCCTACTATTTTTTCTTTTTTGAAAAAGTGACAGGAAAAAGATGCTTATGAAAACCATATTAAATATCGATTGGTATGTTACCAGGAATATTTTACATTCGCCACTCTATCAGTGCAGTCTGTATTGATCATGCCTATGTACCATATGGTAACATGTCTTCCTGTGATTGTATGAGGCCAAAGTTTCCAAAAAAAATGTTACTGAGGACACACCCGTGGACTTAGAAACATAAAACTTGGCATGACACACACTTAGTCTTCAGCTACATAGCACCTGGCCACACCTCTTCCCCTGGCCATGTCAGGCAAAAAATGCCTGAAAAGGTACTTTACCAAACCCTTGGATACTTCTTATAAGGGGAAACAAATGTTCTTTAACATCGGGCATACCCTCTAGTACATTCATAAAATATATCTTTTCTTTCCAATTGTATTCCAATTTTTATATCAATTTTATATCTTCTCATGAAAGAAAAAAATACAAAACCCTACAACTTCTTATCCATCATGAAGAATTGTAGTATGATGCACTGAGATTTAATTGATGGCATTTCTGTTACTTCGCACCATCACTGGCCATTGATGGTCAGACAGTGTGATTTCCAACGACGCCTTATACAAAATGTGTAATGTAGTCCCACTATCTGTGAGAGTGAACCAACAAATATGGTCCATGTTCGGCCATGTGTTACGAATGCCAGAGAACACACCTGGACAACAAGCACTGGAGTTTGCAGTACTGGGATCCAGCAAATACAACTCCCGTACAAGCCACCACTGCTCAAACCTGCTCAGCTTATTGCAAGCTGACCTCAGAGAAGCAGGCTTTGGTACACTCAGATCGAAAAAGAAACTGCGGGAGCTTAGGATGCTTGCCATGGACAAGAGACAGTGGCACATGGCAAAGGACTGATTGCAGCAGTGGGATGATTCTTCACTTCACAGTCGCAGATATAGTCATTGATGATGATGATGATTTCTGTTAAATAATTAATATGATTAGCTAGGAATTTAATGACAATGATGATTTCTGTTAAATAATTCATATGATTAGCTATGAATTTAATGATTGAGTGTTCATGTCTTATTTCAAAACTTGTTACTGTATTAAAATTTTTAAAATGCATTCACCTGTTTTGTACATTCGTAACCTTTATTCGAAGCTCAACCAGGAACGATTATCAAAAAAATGTACACCCACTAATCTCGCTAGCTAGACCCTTTTCCTAATCACTTGGCTGGTACTAGCCCTCCCTAGTGCAGTGATTAGATAAAAGGTCTGGCTAGCAAGTCTACCTCACCTTGCCTGTTGCTATTTTTTGGATAAAGGTTATCGATGGTAAAACAAAAAAAAAGATAGGAAATTTCCAGCCAAATACCCACTCACTTATGATTTAATCTTGTCTTAATAATGACTTAATGTTGACTTAAGAACGACTAAATGCTGATTTAATGCTGACTTAAGATTGAATTCATAATGACTTAACAAATTGGCTGAATTTTCGCTGGGGGAAAGAAAAAAATAAAGGGAAAAAAAGGGGGAAATAATCAACCATAACCAAGAATTGAACTGGAGACCTTCTTACTGGAAAAAGGAAGTTAAACCAGCCCAACAACAACAACAACAACAAATAAACTTTAAGACTGCTGAGGGAGATAGCTTGGGGTAAAATATCAGAACAGATTTCAAACTTTATTGACTTTTTAGACATTTTAAGCACCCTTGATTTAGCTCTCATCCACCAAACCACTGGGCAGATAGATTATTCATGCAATTCAAGTCTTGATATAAATCTTTGACAAGAACTTTTCCTTTCTACTTCTCAAAGGATTTTTTCCCCCAAAAATTAACTTGGAATGGCTAAATCTCTGAAATTAGGTGAAATCCCTAAAAAAAAAAAAAAAAAAAAAAAAAAAAAAAAAGACAAAATCATGTATAATTCATTAAGTTAACTGAACAAGTTTGCATAAACTGCAGGAGGCCAAGGCCATACAAAAAAAAAACCACTCGAGGGTTTCCATTTTTTTGTTGCTTGTTTAGATGAACCTTATGACAACAGACTTGAAATTTAATTGGAGTATATGTAATGTATCAGGTAAAAGCCAATGAGTAGAGGTATTTTAATCATATTTCACAGTAACTTGGTAACCTTTATGAAAACCAAATTTGGAGTTGAAAGGGGTATATAGAATACTTTAAAAAACCCATATGAATGTTTGATTGCATACACTAAAAATGTATGGTATATTAGCTTTTGCATATAACAGGCACTGCAGCTATTTTATTATTAAAAATCTGCATCTAGTACTATCACTTTGTTCCTTATACTGAGAAAAAAACTCACCTGAACACAAGCAGACTGTTTGTTAAGGACTATTGTTACAACTGGAGTATTGCTATTTGAGCTGCTAGCTCTCTCATGATCTGAGGTAAGTGATAACAACTATTATTATTTATAGCTATAATAATTAGAGGGTTTATAAATAAAAGAAAGCAACAACTCATGCATAAAAAGTTTTCAATTTGTAGTTAAATTACATTTGTAACTTGAATGAAGGCTTAACATGGCAAAAATAGATGATTATCGAATTATGGCCCTGAAAACACCATGAAATAGTTGTTTTTTTTTTTGTGGGAAGGATTCAGCATTGTTCAACTTTTTTTTTTGTATCCAGTATATGCATATTAGATCCTCCAACATTGCAGTTTCAATAATCAAACTTTTATGTTAATTCATAAAATATTGCTTTTTTGTGGTGGTTCTATTGTGCAGTAAACTTCAAGTTAACTAGCTTAACATCAGCTTTCTCTCTCATTCTTAGTTTCCTTTTTTAAAGTTAGACTATATCATGGAATAGAAACTTCAGTATATTTACCTACTATAATGAATCAAATTAAACCAACACACAAATTAAAAAATATTAGAGAAGTGAAATGGACTATAATGACATTTGGAAGCTATCATGAAATATAAACATTGATTTAACTTTGCTGTGCAAATTTTATTTTCCGATCTGTCAAATCGTGTGTGTTTTTCTCAGCTGACTTGGGCCAGAGCTGACTTGGGCTGCAGGATCGACATGTGAAAGACTGAGGTTGCTTCATACTGCAAATATGGATCTTAAACTATATCAAAATGCATATTTACTGAATGCTTTGAGGTCATTTAGGCAAGAATATTAACACAGCAACAGATTGTATACTCTATAACAATTCTTTTAATTAACTATGTTGCAAGTGTGTGCAAATCAGATTAAGAAATCTATTCTTTCATCGAGTATATTATTGAAAACCATGGATAGCATCTTAGCAACAAAGACATAATTACTCTCAGTCCTGCTGTTGAAGTCCATACAGCAAAAACTCAATTTCCCCCTCTTTCTACAATCAAACAATTCAGCACAATGCTGAGTCAACTACAGTGATGAAGTAATATAACGTAATGCAGTTAGGATATATTTGGATATATACATTAAAAGGATATAAAAATATGCAAAGTCAGATATTATCCAAACTTTATCCTCTAGTAATGAAAGAATATATACATATATATATATTTTTATATATATATTTTTTAAGCGTGATTTGCCACTCTGCATATATAAAATTCTTACATAAACTATATCGGTTCTATTAAAAAAATCTTAATATTGTCTTAGAATTTATATCATAGTTATATCTCCAGAATGGTGGTATTTAAAAATATTGAAAAATTTTTTTATTCTTTAAAAATTTTATCCTGAGTTGCACTAAGAAAGAGATATGACCATGAGGGATCCAGCCCCCAGGGTGATGTTGCGTGTGCATGCCAAATTTTAGGTCTCTTTGATCCAAGTGTTTCTCCTGTATAATTTTTATCCTCACACACTTACAGAAAGTGGTGTGGTGTGGCATGGTGACAAAGCCATACTCGGTGTAGTGTCTATATTGAAGAGTAGTTTTATTTGGTAGAATTCTTTGGTGATGAAGTGGATAAACACAAACACGCATACATATAGTAAACTATTTTAATCCTGACATGTCCAAAGTAAGAGGTATAGCCAGGTTGAACCCAGCCCATGTCATGCACAGTCATAATGTGTGTGTATACCAAGTTTAGGACTCCAGGTACAAGTGTTTCTCCAATGTACTATTGTTGGCATATTTAGCCTCACACACCCACAGAGAGAGGCATGCTGGGTGACACAAAATTTTGGTGCTTAAATTTATCCTTAATGTAGGGTTGTCCAGTCTGAAGAGCAAGTTTCATTTGGCTTGGCATTTTTGCAGGAAGTGGACACACATAAACATATATACACACAAACTATCTTTCACCTGACACACCCAGAATAAGAGGTGTGACCAGGTGATACTCAACCTATTCACTCCCAGAGTCATGCTGTGTGTGTGTGTGTGTGTGTGTGTGTGTGTGTGTGTGTGTGTGTGTGTGTGTGTGTGTGTGTGTGTGTGTGTGTGTGTGTGTGTGTGTGTGTGTGTGTGTGTGTGTGTGTGTGTGTGTGTGTGTGTGTGTGTGTGTGTGTGTGTGTGTGTGTGTGTGTGTGTGTGTGTGTGTGTGTGTGCGTGCGTGCGTGTGTTGTGTGTGTGTGTGTGTGTGTGCTAGATTTAGATCCTTTGGTTCTAGTATTTTTCTGAAGTACTTTTTTTGGGGGGCATTTTTAGCATTACATTCCAAAACAAAGAGCTGTGACCTGGTGGGGCACATCACATGTTACTCCCAGAGTCGAGTTTTATATGCATACCAAGTTTCAGGTCTCCTAGGGTTTGTCTGACAAATTTTTTCATTTTTGTCTTTAATTCCTGACACAGGCAAAGGATTGGCCATATAAAGGTGCTAAAACAACCCCTCAGTGATAGAGATTCAAATATATATAGGTTAGGGGGTATATCTTACAAACTGTAGGCCCTATGAGAGGACACATTGATGCAAGAGAGCTACCCATGGTGACCAGGACAGTACATTTTGGCAAGTGTGATTCTGTTGAGAAGAAAAAAGAAGATGCTATTAGCTAGAATAAATATTCCTGTAATTCTGAATTTAAATGGTTATGCACAAATGGAATTTTTTCGATAGAATAAAATACAAAAAAATAGAGAAAGTTAAACTAAAAGTTCAGTAATCCATAATTTAATTATGCAATGACCATCCTCCCAAGTGCTCATGCCTGATTTCATCCCAATTAGCCCAGCTGTTCTCTCAATCCCAGTGCTATGTACAAATAGAAATTATATATAGACCAAAAATATGGCAATTCAAAAATTAATTAGATAATAACCATCCTATAAACCCCAAGTGCTCAAACCAAATTTCATCCTAATTTGCCCAGCAATTCTATCAAATTCAGTGGTTATCATGCATAAATAGAAAATATAGATAATAGATAGTAAAAAATATGGCAATACTAAAAGTAATTATATCACCATCCCACACCCACCCCATGTGCTCATCCCAAATTTCATCCCAATTGGCTTAGCGGTTTTCTATATCCGAGTGGTTATTCAAAAAAATAGAGAAAGATAGATAGATAGACTAAAATACAATATTCAAAATTTATTGATATAATAATCATCCCACACCCTCTCCAAGTACTTATGCCAAATTTCATCCTTTTGGTCCATCAGTTCTCTAAATCCCAGTTGTTTTGGGATAAAAATACAGCGGTCTAAAATTCAATTATGTAAGAATCATCTAACACCCAATCCAAGTGCTCTGCCAAATTTCATTCCAATAGGCTTAGTGGTTTTTTAGAGTGAAAAAGTGCCATAAAAAGAACTTCTGAATATTGCTTGGACCAAAGGAGATCTACGAACACACTTTAATATATATACTTTGGTTCGTAAGTATGTATGTGTCTAGGCATCACGGCTAAACAGTTAGACCAAAAAGGCCGAAATTTGGCATGTGCTCTCCAAGAAACTGTGTGAGCATTATTGAACAAATTTGGGCATGGTAATGGGTGTGGTTTTGTCATAGCCACACCCACAGGAAGTTATTTTGACTGAAAAAGTTAATCAGAGACCAATCAGGCAAAAATTTAATGTGTGGTGTCCAAGTACCAGGGGAGGCATTATTAACCAAATATGCGTGTGATCTGGCCATAGCCACACCCATTGGAAGTTGTTTTGACTATTAAAAGCTAATCAAGCGATCAACCAGACTGCAATTTGGTATGAGGTTTCCAAGCAACTGGGTGAGCATTACTAATCACATCTGCCTGTGTCAATGTGTGTAGTTTGGTCATTGCCACACCCATAGGATATCAATATGCCTGCCAAAAACTTATTTACATAGCCTACCCTGCTAATTTCAGCTAGTGATATATAGCTAAAGAGATGGCCTGACCTTTACCCCTGTTAACCTGCAACAATACTTTTATACTTTTTTTCCTTCAGACTCTTGACTGATTACTAATAATGTTGCTCAAGAAATTTCTCTCTCCTGGAGTTCTTTCTCTCCTGCTATTGTGCATTTCATCTAGTGCATATGGAATTTCTCGTAAGTATACAAATGTATTAGCTAGTTCATGATTACATTACTTCTTGTATTTTTTTGAAACATTTTCTAGCATGTCTATCATATGAGATATGACATGATGTGCATTTTCTACACTATGTAAGTACTGAGCCTAAAAATGATTCTTTTCTGCAGCTCCAGTAGTTGGATTTGAGGTGGCTCAATATACGATAACTGAGGGAGAAGGAGTTTCGGTTGACCTAGTAGTACAAATAGATACTACAGCTACTCAACCAACAGGAGATGTTACTGTGATGCTGTCAACATCTGCAGCGGGTGACACTGCTGAAGGTTTGTTATGTTTGATTTTTTAAATATATTTTATTTAAGTATATATTAACTACTTAGGAGGGTGTTCTGATCAAAGAATTCTTTTGATCAATATATTTCTTAAACTGTTGTAATGAGTATCTGTTCACTATTTCCAAAATTTTAGAGGCATTGGGTGCTTCATGTGTAAGTAAAAAATTATTTGTCCAATCAATTTAATTAATTAATCAATAGATTTTTAATATTTGTATAATTTCTGAGTTTTTATGATTTTACTCAACCATTATTTTACCACCTATTTAATTAAAAAAAGTTAATAAAAAAGAATAGGGTCAAGTTGTAAATGCATGCCAAGTGTCACGTTCTAAGTCCAACTCTTTGGATAATCATTAGCCACATTAGGTAGTTACACAAGTTAAATATATATATATATATATATATATATATATATATATACATACATATACATAACTATATATAACTATATATATATATAAATATATAACTATATATATAATTATATATATGATGCATCACACACACACACACACACACACACACACACACACACACACACACACACACACACACACACACACACACACACACACACACACACACACACACACACACACACACACACACACACACACACACACATACACAGAGTTACATACATATATTTATATGCAATTATGATTTTAATGATGTAAAAAGCAACATTCTCCCCCCATGTGCTTATGCCAAATTTCATCCCAATCAGCCAAGCAGTTCTATAAATTCCAGTGATTATGCACAAATAGAAAATATTGATAAATAGACCAAATATAGCAATTCAAAATTTATTAATGTAATACACTGATAACCATCCCACACCCCCCAAAGTCCTCGTGCCAAATTTCAACTCTATCTGCCCAGCTGTTTTCTAAATCCCAGTGGTTATGCATGAGTAGAAAGAAATAGGTTGATAGATTAAAGTATAGAAAAAAGAGACATGCAGACAATAAATATGGTAATTTAAAATGTAATCATGAAATAACCATCGAACACCCCCCCCCCCCAAGTGCTCATGTCAAAATGTATCCAAATCGGCCCAGCGATTCTCTTAATCCCAGTGGTTTTTCACAAATAGAGAAAAATAGACGATCGACAAAAATATGGTGTTTTGAAATTTGATTATGTAATAACCAACCCGCACCCACCGTAAGTGATCATGCCAAATTTCATCATAATCGACCAAGCAGTCCTATCAATTCCAATTGTTGTGCACAAATAGAAAATATAGATAGATGAACTAAACATGTGGGAATTCAAAATGTAATTATGTAATAACCACCCCACACCCACTCCAAATGCTCATGTCAAATTTCATCCTAATCATCCCATCTGATTTTCTAATCCTAATGGTTATGTAAAAATAGAAAAAATAGATAGATAGACTAAAATATCCCAATTTAAAATTTATTCATGCACTAACTGCCCTATAGTCAACCCAAGTGCTCATGCCAAATTTTATCCCTGCCATCCCAACAGTTCTCTAAATCCCAGTGGTTATTCACAAATAGAAAAAGATAGATAGATAGACTACAAATTCAGCAATTTAAAATTTAATAATGTATTAACCATTCCACACCCACCCCAAGTGATCATGCCAAACAACAAAGATAGCTAACTAAAATTGAGATTTATTTTGTTTGTTTCTTTGCTATCTACTCCCAGATGCTTAAGCTTACAGGGCATATGATAAGAAAAGGAATCGAGAGGGACAGATATTTGGGTACTTTTTTTTTTGGACCTCATCTAAAATTTGTGAATACTGTAGTTTGTAGCACTCAGAACACAGTTTGGTGGTCATGCATGCATTCAATTGAAACCCCCTCTACCCTCCTCCCCCCATTATTTTAATTTTCACCAAACTCTGCCTGAAATCATCCTAGGGTAATCTCCATAATCCCCTGAAAAATTGAACCCTGTAAACCCAAGCATCTGGCAGAGTTTGGTGAAAATCAAAGTAAAACCCGGCCTATGAAGCTGCTTTAAAAAAAAAAATCTTTGGAGGAGGGGGGGGGGGGGGGGGGATGGAGGAGGGTTTCAATTTTATGCATGAATAACCATCAAACTGCTTTATGAGTAACTGATGAACAAACAAACTGAGAATTATAGTAAGACTACTTCAATGAGTCCAAAACTGGGATGGGGATATTTATACATGTACATTTTTGTATTATAAGAAATTAGGTCTTTACTCCACCATTGAGCAATACTTTTACTCCATAAAACCACAGGCAGTGGATAAATTGATGATACAGTGTCTCTTAAGGTCTGCTTTGTTATTGTAAAACACATTCATAAGGGTGTAACAGGTTGGCCCAATTGGCTGCATTTTTAGAAAAAAGGATGCATGAAAGGCAGAACCCATTTTGCATTGAGGTAGAATAATGCAACCAAGAATACTCAGTAAGCCATTGATGCTGGAAGCTTTGTGCCTTACCACACCCAATATGTTTGGAAACTTGTGCTTTACATGTGGTTCTTAATAACATGGCTTATTAACCAATGCTTATGCTGGTTAGATAGTTTTGTAGCATTTTTTTAAATGGACCTCAACATCTAAATGAAGAATATTTAAAGTTAATGGTTGATTTAGGCCCTGAATGGTGGAGACATTATTGCTTTATTAATCTGATTCATAAAATCAGTTCAGATTTTCACCAATTTAAGACTGAAATACACCAGACAAAGTTTAAAAATGATGGTTCAAAATGCTAATCTAGGTATGCTGTGATTGCTGCCAATAAATTAATGCTATTGGGAGCTAATTCCAGTTTTACCAGTGGATACACACAAACTTGCAGACATACATATAAACTGTATTCAGCCTGACAATCCTAGATGAAGTGGTGTGGCCAGGTGGGACCCAACCCATGTTACCCCCAAAGTCAAGTTGTGTATGCAACCAAGTTTTGGGTCTGCAGCTCCATGGGTTATTTGACAAAAGTACCATTTTGGCTTTTTTTGGAATGCAGTGAGGGATGTGGCCATGTAGACATACTTGAAACGTTCCCCTGGTTACACATATTATAAATGTATATGAGTTTGTGAGTCTAACTCCACCTATTCAAGTGTGAATCGAGGACACAGTCAAACAGACAGACAGACAGTCAGACAGACAGACAGACAGACAGACAGACAGACAGACAGACAGACAGACAGACAGACAGACAGACAGACAGACAGACAGACAGACAGACAGACAGACAGACAGACAGACAGACAGACAGACAGACAGACAGACAGACAGACAGACAGGCTATTCCTATTTTATAGTATAGATATTCATTAATGAAGAGTACATTGCACATGATATAACTACAAACTATATTACTGTTGGACTGAACAATATGTTTTTAGTGTTTTTTTCTTTCAAACAGTAATCTCCAATATGAGTGCACTTGTTGAGAAATGCTACAACATTAACAATTATTGATAATGTTCTTTGTATTATCTGTATAGCTCCAGGTGACTATGCTCCACAGATGATGATTCTTCTGACGATTCCGAATGGCGAGACTAGTGTTACTCATTCTATTATGATTGTCAATGACATGATGGACGAAGGACCTGAAATTTTCACAGTTACATTGTCAGACCCAGCAGATAATGGTTTTCCTATAACATTGGGGATTGAAAGTACAATAGTGACTATTCTTGGTAAGGAATTGTGTAGTATTTCTCAGTTTTCCGTTTTCATAATAAAATACTAACTTTGTAAACTCCCTCATGGCAAAGTATTTATTAATGGTCAACAGTACAGAACAAGTTTGGAGTAAGATATTTTTTCTAGTGTTAGACCAAAATCATACCTCCAAACACATTTCATGTGTATGGTGATACTATGTTTTTATTAAGGTATCCATTTGTGGATATATATTAATTTTGGTAGCTAATTTCAAATTAAGGTCATATTTGACTCAGATTTGTAGATGCTCGATACTGAGCTAGTGTGGTGTATTAATGTTATGCTAAGTATAAAAATATTTTAGATAGTACATGATTACTTTAATTCTTGTTGTAGTTTTTAATTATTTTCTAGCATGTCCATTTTATAAGATATGACAGCATGTGTGCTTTCTACACTATGTGAGTACTGAACTTAAAAATGATTCTTTTCTGCACCTCCAGATCCTCCTGTTACTGTGTCATTTGATATGACTGAATATATGGTAACTGAAGGCACAGATATGATGGTTGAGCTTGTAGTAGAAATAGATGCTGTATTATTGACAGATGTTACTGTGATGCTTTCAATATCTGCAGATGGAGACACTGCTCAAGGTTAGTTATGTTTGTTTTTTTAAAATATTTGATTCATATATAAATTACTTAGGTGGGGATTCTGATCAAAGAATTCTTTTACCCATACTTTTTTTAAAATTGTTGTTACAAGTATCTCTTTACTATTTCCAAAATTTTAGAGGCATTGAGTGCTTCATTTTTACGTAAAAATTCATTTGTCCTAGCAATTTAATTACTCAATCAAATTGATTTTTTAAAAACTTTATATAGTTTCTGAGTTTTTGTTTTTACACAACCCTTATTTTACAACTCAATTAATTAAAGAAGTTAATAGAAAAAATCTGGGTCAAGTTCAGTTGCATGCCAAGTGTCAAGTCTCTAAGTCCAACTATTTGGAAAACCATTAGCCACAGAGGTAGGTAGTTACAAACATACATTCACACAACCATAAGTCATATATATGGATGGATGGATGGATGGATGGATGGATGGATGGATGGATGGATGGATGGACGGACGGACGGATGGATGGACGGATGGATGGATGGACGGACGGACGGACGGACGAACGGACGGATGGATGGATATATGCAATTATGATTTTAATGATGTAAAAAGCAACATTCACCTCCCCATGTGCTTATGCCAAATTTCATCCCAATCAGCCAAGCAGTTCTATAAATTCCAGTGATTATGCACAAATAAAAAATGATGGACAGATAGGCAAAATATGGCAATTCCAAATTTATTGACATAATGTACTTATAACCATCCCACACTCATCCAAAGTCCTTGTGCCAAATTTCAACTCAAATTTCAACTCAATCTGCCCATCTGTTCTCTAAATCCCAGTGGTTATGCATGAATAGAAAATAAAAAAAGGTTAATAAACTGAAATACAGCATAATAGAGAAACACAGATGAAAAAATATGGCAACTGAAAATGTAATCATGAAATTAGCATTGAAACCCACCCCCACCCCCAAGTGTTCATGCCAAAGTTCATCTAAATCGGCCCAGCGATTACAAAAAAAAAAAAAAAATCCAAGTGGTTTCGCATAAATGAATTTAAAAAAGTAGGTCAACAAAAATATGGTAATTTGAAATTTAATTATGTAATAATCATCCCACACACCCCACCCCCCGTAAGTGCTCTTGCCAAATTTATTATAATCAGCCAAGCAATCCTATCAATCCCACAGTTATGCACAAATAGAAAAAGATAGATAAACTAAAAACATGGGAATTCAAAATGTAATAATGTAATAACCACCCCACACCCACCCCAAATGGCCATATCAAATTTTATCCCAATTGGCCCATTAGTTTTCCTAATCCCAGTGGTTATGTACAACTATAAAAAGATAGATAAATAGAATAGAATACCCCAATTCAAAATTTAATCATGTAATCACCGTCCCACAGTCAACCCAAGTGCTCATGCCAAATTTCATTCCAGCCGGCCCAATGGTTCTCTAAATCCCAGTGGTTATTCACAAATAGAAAGAAAGATAGATAGCTAGATAGACTGAAAATACAGCAATATAAAATTTAATCATGTAATAATCATGCCACACCCACCCCATGTGCTCATGGTGAATTTATGCTAATTGGCCTGTCGGTTCTTTCACAGTGGGTATGCACAAACAGAAAAAGATAGAAAGACCAAAAATTGAGCAATTTTAAATTTAACCATGTATTAACCATTCCACACCCACCCCAAGCGATCATACCAAACTTCATATCAATCAGCACAGCAGATTTTAAAATTCGGTGATGAAGATAGAGAGACACAACTAAGCTTTCATATATACTAGCGAAAAACCCACCCTATAGGCAGTTTTTTGGTCCAACTTTGGTGGGCTGTAGTTACAAAAACGTCAGCTTGGATGACATATATTGTAGATTTTCAAAACAAAAGTGAACATATCAGATCAAAGTTTTTTGTTTTTTTTGAAGTACCATTTTGGCATTTTTAGCTTGACACACAAAGAGGACGAGGTGTGGCCAGATGGGACCCACCCCATGTTATTTGCATATTCAAGTTCTGTCTTCATTCCAAGTTTTAGGTCAGTATCTCGATTCTTTTTGTCTAGAAAAATTACCATTTTTGGCTTTTTAAAAAATTCAGAATATAGCCATATAGACATGCTCATGATGTTCACCTGGTGACATTGATTCTAAATATATAGGGTTAGTGGGTCTAACTTCAACCGTTCAAGCGTGAATCACAGACACAGACAGACTGAGTGTTCACACTTTATAGTATAGATAGGTATGTACATGTGTGCATATACATAGATAGATAGATAGATAGAGAGATAGATAGATAGAGAGATAGATAGATAGATAGAGATAGATAGATAGATAGATAGATAGATAGATAGATAGATAGATAGATAGATTAGAGTCATAGCCAGGAAAAGTTGATGGGGTATTCCGGTGTTGCCAGGTTGCTATACTATGTCTATAATCTACAAAAGTAAACATTAAACATCAGTAGCAAAGTACCCATCATACGGATTGAAATAATAAAGATAGCTAAATTTGAGATTCATTTTGTTTATTTCTTTGCATCTCCTCCCATGCTTAAGCCTACAGGGCTTGGGCACATTTTTTTGGATTTCACCCAGAGTTTGTAAATAATTGTAGTTTGTAACACTGACAACAGAGTTGGTGGTCATTCATGTTATTAAATTAAAACCCCCCTTTCTCCCCCCCCCCCCCTTCATTTTGATTTTCACCAAACTCTGTCTAAGATCATCCTAGGGTAATTTCCATAACCCCCTGAAAATTTTATACCTGTAAACCCAAGCATCTGCCAGAGTTTGGTGAAAATCAAAGTAAAACCCGCATTTAAGGCTGCTTAAAAAGCAACTATTTGGGGGGGGGGGGGGGGACGGAGGAGAGGTTCCTATTTTATGCTTGAATGACCATCAAACTGCTTTATGAGTGACTATCGAACAAACTGAGAATTATAGTAAGATTACTTCAATGAGTCCAAAAGTGGGATTGGGATATTTACACATGTACATTAGTATACTGTACATAAGAAATTAGTTCTTCATTCCATCTTCAAACATAGCTCTACTCCATAAAAACCATTGACTGTGAATAAATTGATTATACAGTGTCTCTTAAGTTCTTCTATGTTCTTGTAAACCACATTCATAAAGGGTATAAGAGGTTGGTTCAATAGGGGACTTGCATGATTATGTCAGGTACTACCTGCCACGCCTACTTATGGTATCAGTGAACCACCCGAACCATAGAAAATGTATTGGGATTCATGACTACCAATGATGTTTTTGAGAACTGCAACTGGAAAATAGCTCCTGCTTTTATCATACTATATGAATAGAAACTTTATGAAATTTTCAGCGTGCTTATACCAAATTCTAGAATATTCCTGGCAATGGTTGTGGAAAAAACTGTGCGTGAAGTGATAGAAAGGTTAGTTAAGAACTGGCCAGCAAGTTTGCTGCTAGTTCTCAGAACTCAAAGGTAGGTGGCAGTAGCTGTCAGTGTGAGATGGTTGCTAGGGTTAATATTGGCCAAGAAGAAGCTGCAATACTTTTCAGAACCCTGTCAGATAGCACCTGTGACAATCCAGAAATTCTTGGAAATGAGGTGCTGCCTAACAAAGTGTTTAGAGAAAAACTAGCAGCTATTTTGCTCTGACACTGTGTCTGACAACTGTGTGACACTCACCGCTACTGCCACAAACCAATGAGTTCCTACAACTAATTGGGCAGGCTCTTGGCAATATTGCACTAATCTTTCTCCACTTTCATGCTGGGATTTATCTATGACCACAGCTCTGAATATTCTGGAATATGCTATGAACACACTGGAAATTTCATAAAGAGTCTATTCCTGCAGTATGGTGAAAGCAGGAGCTATTTTGCAATTGCAATTCTCCAAAATATCATTGCAGGTATTGAATGCTAATACTATGGTGCTGGAGGTTCACTAATACCATAAGTAGGCATGGCAGGTTGTGTGTGATGTAATCATGCAAGTCCTCAATTGGCTGCATTTTTAGCAAAATGGATGCATGAAAGGAAAAACCCATTTTTGCAATGAGGTAGAATAATGCAACCAAGAATACTCAGTAAGCCATGGATACTGGAAGCTTTGTGCCTTACTACACCCAATATGTTAGAAAACTTGTGCTTTACATGTGGTTCTTAATAACATGGCTTATTAACCAATGCTTGTGCTGGTTAGATAGTTTTGTAGCATTTTTATAATGGACCTTAACATCTAAATGAAGAATACTTATAATTAATGGTTGGTTTAGGCATTGAATGGTGGAGACATCATTGCCTTATTGACAAGATTCATAGAATCAGCCCAGATTTTCACCAACTTCAAACTGAAATACACCGGACAAAGTTGAAAGATAAGGTTAAAAATGCTGACCAATGTATGTCTTGACTTGCTGCTAATAAATTAATACTGTTGGGAGCTTATTCTAGTTTCACCACTTGGTACACACAAACATGCAGACACACATAAAAACTGTTTTCTGCCTGACAATCCTAGATGAAGTGGTGTGGCCAAGTAGGACCCAACCCATGTTACCCCCAAAGTCAAGTTGTGTATACAACCAAGTTTTGGGTCTGTAGCTCCATGGGTTATTTGGCAAATATATCATTTTTGGCTTTTTTTGGAATGCAGTGAGGGATGTGGCCATGTAGGCATACTTGAAACGTTCCCCTGGTTACACATATTATAAATGTATATGAGTTTGTGAGTCTAACTCCACCAATTCAAGTGTGAATCGAGGACACAGACAGACAGACAGACAGACAGACAGACAGACAGACAGACAGACAGACAGACAGACAGACAGACAGACAGACAGACAGACAGACAGACAGACAGACAGACAGACAGACAGACAGACAGACAGACAGACAGATGGGCGGGCAGGCAGATAGACAGACAGACACACAGGCAGATAGACAAACAGGCAGGCAGACAGACAGACAGACAGACAGACAGACAGACAGACAGACAGACAGACAGACAGACAGACAGACAGACAGACAGACAGACAGGCTATTCCCACTTAACAGTTAGATATTTATTAATAAAGAGTTCATTGCACATGAGGTAACTACAAACTATATTACCTTGGACTGAACCAGATGCTTTTGGTGTTTTTTTCTCTTTCAAACAGTAATGGTTTAATATGAGCACACTTGTTGAGAAACATTAGCAATCATTGATAATGTTCCTTGTGTTATCTGTAGATTCAGATGATTATCAATCAGACCTTGAGGTTCCACTTACGATTACAGCTGCAGAGACTAGTGTTACTCATTCTATTATGATTATGGATGACAACATAAATGAAGAACCTGAATCTTTTACAGCTGCATTGACAGGCCCAGCCTCAACCGATCCTGATATTCTCTTTGTTGATGTGTTCCCTGCCACTGCAACAGTGAATATTGTTGATGATGATGGTAAGGAACTGTGTAGTATTTTGCAGGTTTTTCTAAAAAATACTAATTTTGTAAATTCCCCCATGGCAAAGTATTGATTAATGGGCAACAGTATAGAACAAGTTTAGAGTAAGATTGTTTTTCTAGTGTTAGACCAAAATCATGCCTCCAAACACATTTCATGTGTATGGTGATTCTATGTTTTCATTCAAATAGTCCCATCTGTGGATATATATTAATTTTGGTAGCTTTATTTCAAATTAAGGTCATGTTTGACTCAGATTTATCAATGCTTGATACTGAGCTAGTGTGGTGTATTAGTGTTGCTCATCCACAACTATTTATAACATCCACCATTATCATCATATCAGGAGCCTATTGTCTGCAGCATAGAGAGCACCTTACTCATTGATCAGCCACCATCTTCCTGTTCAACAGCATGGAACCAGTCATGCTCCATATTGGGTCAATTGCAATCTTCCTATGGTGTGCTCCCACACCCTGGAGCATCAGGCCGAGTGTGTTTAGTCATTGCAGACACAACACAATGAGAGGAAACTGATTTAGTTGCAATTGAACTTCATAATCAATTCATTGTTGAAATAAGTGATATAGAGTCCATCTGTTCACCCAGAAGCCGGCTCTCCAAATAGCTCATTTGATAGAAAATCCACTTCACATGTTAAAGGATAACAAATCATAAGACATATCTATCACATTCACTTGTTTTCCCCCATGTCCATTTTCTTACTTGTATCTTTCTCCGAATTAATGAGGTAACACCAAATATAGAATTAGATTAAGTGCTACAGACAAACAAAACCATATTGCACGCACAATGAAATGTTATTATGATAATGGGTGAGAGTAAATGTAGTTTTACATCATATAAATAAGTGTCTCCTAGCATGATATTGACATCTATGCTGCAGTTGTTTCAGTTGAATTTGCTCTCGGTCAGTTCTCTGTGAATGAAGGAGAGGGTGATGAATTTATGATTGAACTAACACTGGGAGTGGATGTCATCGTGTTAAGAACTATCACTGTGATGCTTTCAATATCTGAAATAACTGCTCAAGGTGTGTTGTGTTTTGCCATGTTAAGAAATTAATTATTTTGATAGCTACTTCGAAGATTGCCATATAGTTTAATTCCAATCTTTATTGCTATTTAGACTAGACATGATATTCCAGTTTGATAGACATTGAGCAGTACAGTTTAACATAATAACAATATTCATTGGTAAGGCAAGACATGATATCTCTGTAGCTCCAAGTGATTTCCTAACACCGACTGATGTTGTGACTTTTGAAGCTGGTACTACATGTATGACTGTTCCTTTCATGAGCGTTATTGATGATATTAATGAAGAAGATGAGGTCTTCACAGCTGTGTTGAACCCTGACTCTGGTGTCTCTCAGGGGAATGTCTTCATAGCCACAGTGACCATTGGTGATCTTAATCGTAAGTGACTGGATAGTATATTTCCAGTTTATAGTTATCTATTAAAATTTTGTTTTAGTCAAGACCTCCCTTTTTTGAGTTATTAATCATTGACCTACAAAATGCATGCAAATCACTTATGACAATGGATCCGAGTGTTTGTAGTCTTACATTGTGATTATCATAACTTCTTATATAATGATGTGATATCTACTGCAGCTATCACTGTTCAATTCTCTCCTGCTGTGTATACTGTGGATGAAGGAGGGCCAAGTTTTGGTAGGAAGAGGTTGGTCAATGATGAATTCACATTACTGTTGAGTGGTCCTGCAGAGAGAGAAATTGTAGTGACACTCACTATATTTGATGGCGCATGTAAGTCGTTTTTTTGTTTACCTTTGTTAAATTTATGTTCTTATTAGAAGAAATGAAATAATGATAAATGATATTGTATAATGAGTTATTTGTGGGATTCATTTATACATTTTATTAGTTGATAACCATAAATCATGTCCAAGTGAATTTTCCATTTTCTGTCCTATTCACAGTTTTTTTTAGGATTTAAGGATTTTATATTCCACAGTTAACAGCAGTAGTGGATATAAGGGAGGGGGGGGGGGGGTGAACAGGATGGCTAGCTCCCCCCCCCCCCCCCCCCTCACACTGTCAATGATTTTATCACAAAGTCAATTAAAATTGGGATTTTCCCCACACTCAGCCGAAGTTGCTAGCCAAGCAATAAACAAAACAACAGGCAACAGCCAGCTAGCTATAAGAATAGCAAACGATAGCTTCCTAGCTATAAACAAAACAAGGAACAGCAGCCTAGCTAGCTAGCTATAAAAACAAACAAACAGATATTGATGGAGATAAGCATATATGAAATACAAATCAGTAGTGGAAAAAATAAGATGGCATTGAGGCATAATAATTCAAAACTGTTTTTGTATTAGGACCCAAGAAAACCTGTTAACTATAGCCTTCATATACACTGCCTATGGACTGCAAGACCATGTTTGCTCCAATCTAGTCACCCCTTTGGTTTAAATCCTATATCCACCATTGAATAGATATCACAGTATATATTACTACCACAATAGGAGATGCAGTGATCTAGTGCATCCTCGATTATCCAACCAAACTCCCTCCCCCACTTCCAAAATAACAATAAACAATAATTAAACAAACAAAGAAGCTATAAAAACACGCATGCAAGGATAACAGCAAAAACTGACCAACATTAAAGATCTAAATGCATCGGTTGGTTAGTTTATGGCAGAGATGGAAAATGAGAAAAAATATGCCATAAACACTTTTAAAAAGAATCAGTGATAAAAAAAAACCCAGCATTCATAAATAAATGAAGGAAAAAAATACCTTGCAGCTGATTGAGGTTGTACACCAATATGGCAGCCAGTGTAATTACGTAATTTAAAATTATGTAACTGCAAGGGGTCTATTGCCTCATCCAGAGTTTCAGCAACTTGTATCTTCCAAAATATTTACTACTTGCTTTGAAATCACAGCAGCAGTACCAAAGATTTTTTGCCTTTGCTTTTTTGCCATTCTTACTGAAGGCAAGGCTGATTCTATCACTTGCTGGCCAATGCAAACATGGTAATTGCATCTCTAAGCCCCAGCATACTGAGATGGCAAACAAAGTCTTCTATGGCAGTTCACCAGACCTTAACTTAGTACAGTGATTTTGTTAAGGGCCTGGCTAACGAGACTATGCATTGAGACGTATGTGACTCTAACATGCTAATACACTATGTTTATCTGTAAGTAGGTGTGCATAGCAATAGCTAAGGTAAAAAAAAAGTCTCTGATATTTACAAGTTCTACTAAATTTAAACCTATTGAAACTCAATGCATTGCGATTCATATTATTTCAATTTCAAAAATATTTTACTACAAAACAACTATATGAGTGTGGTGGTCATACCAGAACATGATCATGGTAACAAGCTTTAAACTGTCACCTCTTGCTCTGCCTGCTTCCCTGCTGGCCTACCTGATGACCTGTTATGTCTTTTTTTGGACATTGCACATTTCATTTCATGCTTTGTTGCTATGGCAGAGACCACATAGACTATTAGCGATATTTTAATCCAGGTACGTCCCCCATTCTAACTAATAAACTAAAAGATTCTTGAAAAGCTTCTTGCCTCCTTCAAATGTTGGATTGAATGGAAGATATTGGTGTCAAAATCATTCTCTGCTAGGAACTGCCAATGTCCTCCATGGATCTGAGATTCCCATCTGTCCCCAGAGTATGATCTAGATCAGTCACAAGCAGACCTGCGCTGAAGTCATGTTGCCAATGATATTGAGGTATCCACCGTCCATTTACAGGCTGCAGGGATACACCATTGGAGAAGGTTATCTTGAATGCAGGAGAGCAGGGGTTCCACTTGGACTGCTTCTTGTGGTAGCCACCAGAACTAAGATATTTGAAAGATTTTCTTGTACCTCTTCCCCATTTTTGACGAAGTTTCCCAGATACCAGGAAGACATGCATTACTGAAAGGATGGATGAGGAGACACAACAGAAGTATTTGGAGGAAGCTATCAAGAAATTTAATAAAAGAAATAGAAATTGAAATCTGTCTAGTTGTGTCCAAAAATATAATATCTGTGACTAGAACGGTACATGTATTTCATGCTATCTTTGTTACGAGGAGTCGTTTGCAGCTTTTTGATTTTAGTAGTTCGTGACAGTCATACAGAGAGATGTATCCTTTTTTGGGGAGAGGGGGTGGGGGCAAGGAATAAAGTTTGCAGCTTTCCTTTGTTGTTATAGAATAGTAAAGCTGCACATATGCTTAATTATAAATTGCTCCAAAATGCTACAAAACCACACAACAAAACATTTTGTTCTATTTCTTTGTATTTTGATTGACTCATGTTTGGAAGTTTAAACCCATGCATTTGATAAACTACACAATCTCAAATATTCCCAATAAAAAATGTGATATTTATTTTTTTTTTTTGCTATATAGTTAGTTTAACACTGTTTAAATTTATGAAATTAAAAATCATCAGTTTATGAATAGTGGAGGGAAGTCAGAGATCATCTCTTTAATTAGTTTGTAACCATTTTCATGTAAGCCAAGCATAAATTTTTATATTATTAATCACATTCAATTCCTATAAGGATTTTTACAAACTGTATTAACTTCAATACATATTTTTGTTCTTCCTATTCCTCCGAAGACAATCTCCAATATGAGTGCATACCCTAAAAATGACAATTTCAACATATAATATTCATTAATGATGCTAAATTTCTTATCTGTGTATTCCAGCTGATTTTATGCAAGCTAGTAGTACTGTGACTTTTCAACCACTAATTACCACTACATTTCTTGCTATCGGAGTTTATGATGATGAGATAAATGAAGAAGATGAGATATTCACAGCAACGTTATCATTAACAAACACTTTGAATGGTGTCACACTTGGTGACGATAGAGATGCCACAGTTAGCATTATGGATGATGATGGTAAGCCATGTGTGCATGGATTATTTCTCTTTTTTAGTTAAGTCGTTCCTTTTGTGAAATATTAATCTAAAGCCAACAATACAAATACACAATTTTTTTTTGTGCTAAAGGAAAGGGTGTTATGGCTAAGAGAGCTATAAACTATGCTATAACTAAAAGTAATGTGTTTTAATTATGTGAACAGATTGGAAGTCACAGTCACACATCCAGAAGTAGTTTACTGATCATTTGATATCAGTATCATGTTATCATTATATAATAAGCCACACATAATCCATTTACTCATTAGATGTAGTTACATGATTGGATATTTTTTAAGTGTCATTGATGGTTAGAGTGAACTGTGCTATATCAGTGCAGGTCACTCATTCATTAAGACTTCTGTCCTTGGTCATATGACGAGTTGTATGTATGTGGACAAGACTAATTGATTCTGATGGAGTATTGTCAAGAGCAAGTGAAAATGAAGGATTCTGTTCAGGTTACAACCTGACCACATTTAGCTCCATCAAAATTGTTCTTCGCAATGGCCAGCCAAATGGCTGAACTGATTATAATGAAACTCTGTGATTATAGTCCTTGCATGCTGTGAAAGGTTTGTGTCTGCATTTGTTAGAAAATCCCTTATTTTCATGTTGCTAGAGTATTTTTTCTTAGTGATTTCAGAAAAAAATGCGCATGATTGGTCAACGTGTAGTTTCTCGGAATGTAACCACAGCTCAGGTTAGTCTCATGTAGCCAGACCCTTTACCAAATATGACTGGCTAACAAGACTAAGGTGTGTATGTTTACCAGAGATGCACTGTGTTATTCCCTCATGGATAACAAACTGAAATTATTAGATTGCTTGTATTGAAATCCGTGAGCAATTAGAGTTTACATTTCCCAATGGATCTTTCGGTATATGAAGCCATTGTTAGCTAGTTTAATATGGTTATGTTATCCCCCTGGAGAGTGGGAAGGGGAAAAGAAAAAAGGTAAAAAGGAGGAATAATGCAAAAAATATTAACATATGTGGAAGAAGAAGGAAGGAAAAATAGGGGAAAACAAGAGAGCAAAAAGGGGGGAGGAAAAAAGGAAAGATGGAAGGAAGGAAGGATAGAAACAAAAAAGAGAGAATGAAAAAGATGAAAGAAAAAAATAGAAGAAAGAAATATGGATGGGAAAAAAGAAAGAAGGCAAGAAAAGATAGGAAAAAAAAAAGGACTGAACAAAAAAAAGATAAAAGGAAGAAAAAACGGAGGGAAAAAAAAGAGAAAAAAGGAGGTAGGGAAAAAAAAAAAGAAAAAGAAATTTGGAAAATCGATCCTCCAAGCTTTAGCATGGAAACTCCGCGCCTTCATGATTCAACAACATACTTTTAGGCTTTTTTTATAAGAAAATTTTGAATACCTTTTCTCGCCACCATGGGTATCATTTTTTAGAATTTTTTTGGTTGTAAATGAGTTGGGCTGTCCATATCATGCCCAGAAAATTTTGGGGCAATCTGATAATAACTCTGGGATAAGTTCATATCCAGACAGACAGACAGACAGACAGACAGACAGACAGACAGACAGACAGACAGACAGACAGACAGACAGACAGACAGACAGACAGACAGACAGACAGACAGACAGACAGACAGACAGACAGACAGACAGACAGACAGACAGACAGACAGACAGACAGACAGACGGACAGACGGACAGACGGACAGACAGACAGATAGACTGACTATTCACACTTTATAGCTTAGATAGATTTAGTCAAATTCAATTTAGACAAGTCTTTTCTTCTTAAAAAACACTCTAATAATCATTATTTGCCTATAAATGCATGCACAGTCACTTACAACAATAGATCAATGTTAATGTAATTTTTACATTGTTATTATCATAGCCCCTTATATAATAATGTAATTTCCACTGCAGATATCACTGTTCAATTCAGTCCCACTGTGTACAGTGCGGACGAAGCAGGTAATCCTATTCCTGGGGGTAGTGACGATGAATTTGTGGTAACATTGAGCAATTGTGCGGATAGACCTATTTCTGTGACACTCACAAGATCTGGTGATAATGGTAAGTTTGTTTTGTTTACATTTGTTAAAGTTACCAGCACACAATAGTGGCCTTCAACTGTGTTGCTAGCTGAGACCACCTTTGCTGTGGTCACAAAATTGTCTTACATGAGGACATGTCTAATGTTATAAATGTCTTATTGGAGGGCATGTCTTATGAGTGTACATGTCCTATGGGAGGGCATGTCTTATAGGAGGATAATAAGGACATGTCATATGGGAGGACATGTATTACAGGGACATGTTTTACTGTAAACATGTCTTACAGGAGCACATATCATAAAGAAGGACATGGTTTACAGGAGAACATGCCATTTGGAAGATATTATGGGAGGATATTTCTTATGGAAGTAATATATTTCTTACGGGAGCACATATCCTACATGTGGTCATGTCTTACTGGAGAAAATGTCTTACGGGTGGACATGTCTTGGTAGTTAATCATGCATGAAATTGGGACCCCTAAGGAAAATTTAAAAAGCAACAACAACACAATATGTGTTGTATGCAATAATAAAAAAATAGCTGGCAACACAGAAATGCCAATGTATACAATGGTAGGTATGTGGCAGAGATAGAAAATAGAACAAATCTCCAACAAGCACTTTTAAGAAGAATTTCCGATAAAAGCAACAACAACCAAACGTTCATAAGTAAATGGAAAAAGAGAAGTATCTAAGGTACCTCCAATTAGTGCTTGATGTGGCTAGAACATCAGGCTGTAGTTAGCCTATACTACACAAGTTCCCTCCAATCACTATGTGCTCTAGCATTACTGGAACTAACCAACTTCCTTAACTTAATACCATTACAACAAAGGGAGTTGTCTAGTGAATCATAAGTTGCAGAATAATAATTTTTAATCAGATTAATATATACGTGTAATGTACATCAATGTGTACATATTGTCTAAGTTGTCTCACTAGTCAGCAAGCATTTCACCAAATAACTATATTAAGAAAGGGTTTGGTGAACTGCCATGTTGGGGAGGAGGGAAGGGGAGGGGAGGAGAGGAGAGGACCAAGGAATCGGGTTTGCAGATTTTCTTTGCTGTTAGTGTATAGAAAAGTTGCACATATCCTTAATTAGAAATTGCACCAAAATATTGCTAAACCACACAACAAAATTTTTTTTTTCCTTTGTATTTTGATGACTACATTTAATCCATACTTTCGACAAACTACAAAATAATAAATATTTCCAATAAAAAGTGAAATGTTGTATTGGTAGCTGCCATATTATTTACTTCAACATTGTTTGGATTCATGAAATTTAAAGATTACAAGTTTATTAGCGTGGAGGGAAGTCAGAAATCATTTTTTTGTTTAGTTTGTAACCATATTCAAGTATGCCAAGCATAAATTTTTATACTGTAGATCACATTCAATTCCTATAAAAACTTTACTAACTGTACAATTTCGATTAATATTTCTATTCACACTAAACGAAGTATTCCCATTTCTATGAAGGACAATCTCTAATATGAGTGCATGCTCTAAGAAAGATAATTTTAATATGTAATATCCATTGATGATGCACAATGTCTTGTCTGTGTAGTGAATGCTGGTGATTTTACCAATGGACTGACTGATGTTCTGATTATTTCTTCTCTATCTACTATAACTCGTCTTCCTTTTGGGATAATTAATGATGCGGTAAATGAACTAACTGAGATTGTCACAGCGACGTTGACATTGGAGTCAGATTTCAGAGGCGTAACAGTGGATGAAAATAATGGCATAGCCACATTAACCATTGAGGATAATGATGGTAAGCATATCAGCATTGAGTAGTTCTCTATTCAAGATAAGTCTTCCCTTTAATGTGATATAATCGAAGACGTACAGTAACTTAAACAATTGTTTGTGCAAAAGCTTAACAATGTCACTTTTATGCTCAAGGTTAAGAATGTCATGGCAGAGAGAGCTATGCACTATGCTGTAAACACAATTAACATGTTTTAATTATGTGAACAGGTTGGAAGTTACATGTACAGCCTTAGCCCTTACTGATTATTTGATGTCAGTATCATGTTATTATTAGAAGAACAGATAATAAGCCACACATAATCTTTTTACTCTTAGTGGATGTAGTTAACTGATTGGATATTTTAAAGTGCCATTGACGGTTAGAGTGAACTGTGCTATATCAGTGCAGGTCACTCATTCATTAAGACTTCTGTCCTAGGTCATATGACGAGTTGTATGTGTGTGGGCAAGACTAATTGATTCTGTTGGAGTATTTGTCTAGAGCAAGTGAAAAGTGAAGGACTTGGTTCAGGTTACAACCTGACCACGTTTAGCTCCGTCCAAATGTGAGCCAATCAGTACCAGTTAGTTAGTCATGGTTGTATCCCTCTCAATTGATTCTGCTGCAGAGGATCAATAGCATTGCTGAGATTAAGGTTGGCTACTTACTTTTCCTGTGGCACCTCACCACCTGGTGGGATGTTCCTTCCCAAAATGAAGCTTTGTGAAGTTTAAACTGGTATTTTGTGCAGACCAGAATATGTGCTTCAAACATTGATCCATACTACATTAATGAGGAGAACAAGGTGGAGTGTTCTCTCACACTTGTATGACAGAAATGAAACTAAAATAAAATGAAGCATGTGTTCTTATTTCTATGCTATTTGTAAGCTATTTATACTAGTGTAAATAAAAACCAGGTTTGGCAGGATTGTTGAGTATTTTTGTGTGCTTGTTTTATCGTGTTTTTTTTTTTTTGCAATAATTGAGTCATAATTAAGACAACATCTATATTTATATAAATACAAAGATTTTATTTCATTTTAGAGAGTTGGGGCCTATTACCAACCACCACACAAATATATTATTTACAAAATTGTATGTTTTGTTTTTCAAAATTGTTCTTCGCAATGGCCAGCCAAACTGGCTGAATTGATTATGACGAAACTCTGTGAGTATGGTCCTTGCATGCTGGAGGAAGGTTTGTGGTTGCTTTTTGTTAGAAAATCCCTTATTTTTATATTGCTTGATATTTTTTTCTTGTGATTTTGGAAAGAAAATGTGCATGATAGGTCAAAATGTAGTTCCTCGGAGTCTAACCACAGCTCGGGTTAGTCTCACATAGCCAGTCCCTTTACCAAACATGACTGGCTAGCAAGGCAAAGGTGTGTATGTTTACCAGAGATGCACTGTGCTTGAGAGACAAAAATCCATAAAGCAGTTAAAGAAGGGGCAGGTGATTGGCACAGAGAACGCCAGCTGCTATAGGGTGAAGCAGTCAATTCAGAAGCAAGTGAAGAAAAAGATAACAGAGCTCATTGACATATCAGCACTACTTGGCCAGCTGCAATGGGATCAGTCAGGCTCAGGGGCAGACTGCTATTGTTTTGTGAAGTAGTTGCAGTAGTGCATATCTTCCATATCTATCCATCTCTTTTTACTTGGCATATGTTTTTGTTTGCGAACATGATATTCATTATTTTAATCATTTATAGTAGAGAAGACCTGCCCATCGGGTGGTTTTTAGGTTCCATTCTGTACTAACAAACATGTTCAGTTTGTGTTATGTATTATGTAAGGTTAATGTAAGGCTTTGTCCCACATCAGTAGAATGGTCATTGGAAGGGTTTCAAGTTGGCCACTTGGGCCTAATATTCATCTTCTAGTGGAATAAAACAGATTGAACCTATATGCATCATAACTCCTGAGATAAGAATCACATTAGAGTTTTATCGGACAACATTTTTACCCTGCATTATCAGTGTAGGATCATTCAAAAGTACATTTTTTTTACTGTTTGATATATAATGTTTTGTGCTTGTGTCATCAAGGAGCCTTCACAATGAATTTAGAGAGAGGGTGGGCCTCCCTGACACTCCCCAACCTCTCCTTAGATTGGGAGAGTGGAGGTATTTTTTTTTTTTTTTTTTACTTCGTGAAGCAAAGGAAAGTAAATCATTTGTACTCCAATTGCTGCAGCTCTTTTGAAATATAACTAAGATATAATTTCAATTTATTCAGAGTGTAGATTCAGTGATTGAATACAATATGGAATGAGACAGAGTTTAAGAAACACTTAAACATTAGATAAATTGTTTGTTAGTCTGTCTCCAATGGACTCTCATTGGGGGCTCCCTCTATGGCTACAGTTACCATTACAGATGAAGATGGTAAGCAATTGTGTAGTATTTCTCAAATTGAAGTTTCCTTCTAAATACTCTCATTGTCTGGTTGTTGTTTTTAATAATGATATGTTGATTATTGGCCAAACATTGTACATTGGTAAATGCTTGTTGAAATAATAGAGGGCACATTAATTCATGTCTCCTGTAAGTATCATCCCTTCTTACATGATATTCATTTTATTATTATTTATATTGCAGATCTTATAGCTAGTTTCGATCCCTCTATGGAAGACACTGTGAACGAAATGGATTTAATGGGTGAGCTTGTAGTAGTCCTAAGCAATCCAGCAGACAGAGAAGTCTCCGTGTCAGTCACTACAACAGAAGCTGATACTAATCCTGGTTAGTTATGTTTGTGAGCCTGATTTTATTTTTATTCCTAAATCTTCAGTCTGATATTGTTTCCTAGATGGAATGAGGTAAATTCTTAGTAATTATTAATTTAAAATAAAGTTGAGATGTCAATTAGGTTTGTCTGTACAAAAATATATTTAGTTCCAGTTTTAGTCATCTTCCCATAAGTTGTCAAATTCTGTGATAAATATGAATAGATATCTAGAAAATGATATGAGTTTATAATGAGATATGATGGTACGTTATTAAGCAGTAGTTAATATTAATATTGCAATAATATAGAAGCTATACACTACTTTAGCAATCAGTCAGTCGGTAGGATGGTTGGTTGGTTAGTCAGTAAAGAATTGGCTTCATATATACATTTGTCTTTAGATTACTCACAATTGAAACCCATGTGTTCAAATTACCAGTAAGAAATCATAATTTTCATCACCTACATGAATTTTTTTCTGATAGTTTTCTGTTAATTGGTTGAAATCTACTTTATATTTATCAAACAAGTGAACATGAGGTATACCAGCATTTGAGGTATGCCATAAATTGTTTACAAACAACCAGGTGCTCATTTCTTTACAAACTGGTCCACTGATAGGAGTATACACTGATATATAACTCTAATATGACTTGTTCATTGGTAATGTAAGACATGTTTTCTGTGTAGATTCGGACGATCATACTCTACAGGATACATCAGTGGTTTTTCCAATAGGCTCTACTATAGGTACTGCTACTTATAGTCTTACTAATGATGAGATCTTTGAAGAAGATGAGGAGTTCACAGCTGAAATAGAAACAATCGACCCAGACGGTGGCTTCATAGTGGAGGATGATCCAATGGCTACAGTGACCACAGTGACCATTGTTGATGATGATGGTAAGGAAATTCATAGTGTATTTTAGGTTTCAAGTTTTCCTCTTGAAATATTATTTTACTGAAATCCTTCATTTTACAAGTTGTTTATCAATGATTAGCATTACATATATGAAATATATACATAATATATATATATATATATTTTTTTTTTATTTTTTATTTCAAGGCCATTATTATTATTATTTTTTTTTTCATTATTTTTTAAAAAGTTTGTTTATTCTTGGCTGGTAAATATTATTGAAATAGAGTATCTTTGCGTATCATTAAATTAGGGCCATTTTGTGCTGGAGAGCATAAGCAAATGGTTCATTTCTTATCCATCACCTCTCAGTCAAACAGCATTGTCCAAGTCAATACTTCCTTTTGAGTCAATTGCAGCATTCCCACGATATACTTGGCTGCTGATCCTTGAGCCCAAAACTGCAGGAGCTTAGTCATGGCAGACAAAAGAAGATATTACAGTAATGAATCATAGCTGCTGCCATATCATATCAAACATTGCACTTATTTTATTGTGGATTAGGTAATATAGAGTCCTTTTATCTTATAATCTGGCAGTCCAAATAGCTCATTTCTAATGAAGGACCTACCATAATCCATAAAAAATAACCTTGTACCAGCCACTACATTGTTGAAAATGACTGGTTGCAGTCTAACAGATATTTTGTTGCATCTCCCTGAATATAAAGTGTTTGCATGTACTTTTTATGGAAGATTTGGTTTTCATGAATTATTATGCAAGGATCAAATGATATTAACAATTTAAATAAAATTAAATCCAGACTTCTAATGGCATCAAATAGCTATGCTGACAACAAATTAAAAAAATAAAGGGAAATTTCTTTTCAGAATTATTATTTTTTTTTTGGAGCTGTGGAAGTTGAAAACCTGGTGACTTCAGAAAGTCCTCTGAATCCAGCTACTGATAGTATAAGTTAATGTTGAATAGGTTTACTTTATACTCACGCTACTTGTCAATGTGTCCTGAAATCTGACCCCAGAAGTGAAAATTAAGCAATGCTTTAGTTGCACTGAACTTCTGTAGACTGCCTTCCAGTGGAGTGTTAAGAGATGCAGAACATGACTGGTATTAATTGGTTGGAGCATACATCAAAGTCTGACCTGTTCAAGTTTAACAGTAGCAAAATTGATGGATTCATAAAGTTTGGAAATTTATCAGTGGTAATCCAGGAAGTAACAGTGGATGGGGGGGGGGGGGGGGGGCGGCGAGTCATAAAGTTTAGGAGAAATGGCATGAGATAGCTCTCCATGAATGTGAATTAATTTTGTGGTCCATAACTAGAACTTTGCTGAGTATATTCTGCTGAACAATCAACTTTTTGCAAGAGATTAGCATAAAATTTTTTACTTTCCCCTTTTTCAAATCTTCCACTGCAGGCAACTCTTGTGTAACTAGCTATCTTTAGTTACCTCGGAGTGATTCCTGAGATTCACTTTCCTCTAAAATGCTCTACTTTACACTCTTTACCTTACCTGTTACACCTGATCCTAGAATGGCACTAGTGAAATTGGCTCTGTTTGGTCTGTAGTCGTGATAGAAATAGTTGTAGCTGTGGAATTTTTTTCCTAATTCTGTACTTTCTTGAATTTTTTTTGTTTTTTTGTTACACACTATGGGGGGTAGGGGAAGGAAATGGCACATGCCCTCTGTGTCCCTCCCCCTTTCCCGGTCTGCCACAGGTACTTTTGTGAAAATGCTTAGATTTGTATTTGGGTTGGAGAAAATAGCATTCTCTTTTTTTGAATGTGTGACACCAATTGATTTCCAGATACTGCGTTTTCACATAAATTTTGAAGGGACAGAGAAAAACAGCACCAAATTTTGACCACAAGATTGTGATAAATTTAGCACAGCACATCAGGTAGGATAGCAGGAGAGGAGTATGGAATGATTGAGGTCTGTTATCAGATTGTATCCTTCATGCTTATGTGCATAGAGGGAGTATTAGTCTTGTCACTATTTGGAGTGAAAGAATATCTCTTTACTGGAAAGGAAAACTCACACTGTCAATAGAAAGCAAGAGCAAGCTGCCACATAACTAGAAAGAAAAACAGCCATGTCACTGCAAGGCTAAAGATTGAACCTAAGGTTAGTGTGGCATAAAACATGGGCTCTTAAACTCAAAAGATATATGCACAGGAGTTATCAATTACAAACACAATTATACTCACCACTCTTGCATTTAATTGTTAGCATATGATGTTGTAATATTAAATATATATGTGCTAGGAATTATTATGATTGTGAAATTAATTCCATTGAAACTAGATGATTATGGGACTGCATCTTGTTCCTTCCTAATGTATGTTGACGATGTGTTAGGAAGTTGTTCACTGACATTTAGATGGCCTGTGCAAGTGCCAAACAGTTTTACCACTGCACCCACTCTCTCTCAGCTACCTAATTCCTCAATTGGAATAGACACCCTGCTAATTCCAAATGTCCTTGAACTTTCTTCGCTCACAGAAAGTCACACAATCAATTTCATGAATCAGACTACACTACCTTCCTCAGAGATCAGCCTCCTTGAAATGGAATAGGTTGGCTTTGTCTGTCTGTCTGTATGTGTGTGATGTGTGTGTGATGTGTGTGATGTGTGTGTGATGTGTGTGTGATGTGTGTATGATGTGTGTGTGATGTGTGTGTGATGTGTGTGTGATGTGTGTGTGATGTGTGTGTGATGTGTGTGTGATGTGTGTATATTGATGTGTATGTGGTGTGTATGTTTGTGCACATGTGAGTGAATGCTTTTGTGGGAGTTCATTGTTCCCTTGCTAAGAGCTCGACTGATTTTTGAGAAATTCCAGGGTGAGACTTTTGGAACTATGGAAAGGTTTTCCACACAAAAAAAAACGACAAAGTAAAAGCAAACTGAACTCCTCCACTATTTATGACCACCATGAGGTTTAGATGGTAGTCTTCACTCAAAAGGAAATCAAGACAGGGTCATATACAAACGATATTGTGTTCCAAAAGTGCTCCATTAACTATAATAGCTAACACCATTACCTTTATATTAACCTAATCAAAATATTTTCATATTATTATAGGTGTTTCCTGAGAGTAATACATTCTTTATGTAAACTAAAGTACAATATATTAAAACTACTATTAAAATACACCGAAGAAGACGTACTGTAGGTAAGGTCATATTATTCAAATTTTTCACACCTAAAATAAGCATTATGATTAACATCTTCCATAGAGCAGGTGTTTCTTGTTTTATAAAAAAACTTTGAAATGAATAAATTAGAGAAATAAGCAATACCTAACAAAAAAATAACAACACACACCCAAAATAAAATATTATGCAAAATGGATTTGTAATCAAAGGAAACTAAAGGCTGACTAGAAGGCTGATTGGAACACTGCTCTTTGGACTGGTTTTTTTTTGATAATAACAATTGCAATGCATGTAATGATTTAGCACCTATTTGGCTAATTAAGGATACTATTCTTTTGTAGTAAACTAGCTACAAATTATTCCAATTATATACTATAAATGCAAGCACACAACACAATACAATCAATTAATCATTACCAAAAAAAAAAAGAGAAGATATTCTTGCATGTGCAGGACAATTTTCTGAACAAGATGCAATATTTCCAGTACTGTGATCAGTAAAGAGTCGTCTTTAGTGCCACTACCACCACCTCACTTGCCAAAGTCCCCTATACTCTATGTTACTCATGTTTGTTGTCCCCCCTCCATTTCCCCTCCTCCTAGCATTGAAGCTTACCTAGGACTCCCTCCAGATTATTTGAGCACACCAAGTCATTAAAGCAATACCGAGTGATATGGCCTAAATCATAAGATTCGTAGTAATTCTGCAATGAACAATTGTTTGTGGTGATCCATGAAAGCATATATAGTCATTTTTGCATCCTATATAAGAGTACAGGGTTGTTGATTGACAATGAAATTTATACTGCAGCTCCAGTTGTGACATTCGATTTTGTTGACACAATTGTGGAAGAAGGAGAGACTGTTGAATTTATGCTATTACTGGACAAACTACCGGACAGAGAAGTTACTGTGATGCTCACAACATCTGATGCGTCTGCTGGAGGTTATTTATGTGTGGCTAATATGGTTGTGTATAAACATCAATATTGAGAACATTACCTCATAATTTATTCATATCCATGGTGTGGTGCAACTGGTATAGTGGTTTCTATAAGCAGATCCACTAACATGAGCACATACAATAGAAGATACATTTTAACATACAAAATTTATTAATTAACAATGACATATCTGTTGTGTAGTTTCAGAGGACGACTATCAAGAAATCTCTGTAATAGTGACTTTTCAGATGAACGACATGATGTCTGAGCTTTTTACTATAATGATTAGTGATGATGACATAAATGAAGCACCTGAAGAGTTTTTCAATATTGTGTTGACATCCCCAAGTGTTGGCCTCTCTACGGGGGACAATTTTGTTGCTTCTGTGGACATTATTGATAATGATAGTAAGTAGATGTATAATATATCTCAGGTATGTTGTTTCCTTTGTAAAGTACTAGTTGAGTGATCTGTTGTTCTTATTAGTAATATTTTGAAAGTAGTTAACGAAACACATAAATAATTGCTCGTGTTAGAGGATGATATAATATGAATTTTTAGCATGCTATAAATATTATGATTTCTTGCTTGATAATTTATTTTATGCCACAGATCTCAATGTTCAATTCTCTCCCGCTGAGTACAATGTGATTGAAGGTGGGACTGTAGACATTGATGTACAATTGAACCGTCAATCAGACACAGATGTTTCTGTGATGTTCACAACATCCGATGGAACTGCTCAAGGTTTTTTTTTCCTTCTTTCGTGTGTTATTTTTTGTCTTAATATATTCTAAAATGGTTTAACATGATGGTTCTTCCTGGAAGAAATGAAATAATGACATGGTAATAGCTCTTAAAATAGTCTTGCTTTAGGAATATATTTATTGATTTCATAATTAAATAAGAATGACAAGCGATGTCCATATCTCATTTCTATTATCATTCAGGATCACTCAATTATCTGTATATGAAAAAAAGGAAAAATAAAGATTCAGAGTTTTTGTCTAAAAAATATGGGAGGAAGAAAAGGCCACTAGCTATCCCATAAGTCATAAAACAAGACATGAATACTCAATCATTATGCACCTAATTCTACAGCCTAAAATGATTGCTTCCGAACTGTTATTCAGCTCGCTAGTGTTAAAAAAGGAGAAATACTATTACCTCCTCCACCCTTACCAAAAAGGAAATTTTTAATAGTATGGAAACAAAATAGGTGATTGCGTCATCAGGGAGTGAACTAGAGATGTAGAATTAGGCGCATAGTAATTGAGTGTTGGGTAGCTAAGGATGTTTTCTTGTTCTTTTACTTTTTACTTTTTACTTGCCTGTCTGCTTGCCTGTCTGCTTGCCTGTCTGCTTGCCTGTCTGCTTGCCTGTCTGCTTGCCTGTCTGCCTTCTTCTTTACTCTCTGTGTTTGTGTGCCCCGCTCAACTTGGATATGACTAACATCTAACATTTTTATCATCAAATTACAGCAAAGCACCACAAACTTCAGATATATATGTATATGTATATAATTTATTCTTTGTATTTTAACTTATTCACACTTTGAACTCATGCATTCAAATAACTGCACTATGTCAATTATTTCCAAGAACAAATGTAATGTCTTAACTTTTCCCCACTGCTATATGATTAATTAAACATGTTTGAAATCATGCAATTTAGAGATCATTAATTTTGCCAGCTGTAGAGGGATGTCATAGATTATCTCTGGGTATAGTCTGCAACTTATTTTCAAATTAGCCAACATACATTCCATCTTAATTATTATATACATTACTTTGAGAGCATTACCAATTGTTAAACTTTAATCCATATTTCTGCTAGCACCAAATGAGGTATTCCTTTTCCCATAACGACTATCACTAATATGAGTGCACACTCCGAAAAATACATAGTTAATGTGTAATATTCATTGATAATGTGAGACATATCATCTGTATAGCTCCCGACGACTATACATCAATGGCAAGACTTCTGAATATTCCGGCTCTAACTACTAGTTATACTGTTCCTTTCACAATTCCGAATGAAATAATATTTGAAGTAACTGAAAATTTCACAGCAGTTTTGACATTGCCATCTCCTAGCAATCGCCTCTCACTGGGTACAAATATCATGGCTACAGTGGACATTGAGGAAACAGAAGGCAAGCAACTGTGCATATAGTAGAAATCTATTATAGTTGAGTGACTTGAGTGTACTCTATGTGAGATATTGATCAAAGGTCAACAATACACATGAGCAGCTGTTTGTGTTCAAGTTAGAGCATGCCATGTGTTAATAAATGTTTTTAATATCATTGCCTCTTGTTTGTAACTATAATATATTCTACAGATCTTATAATTGGATTCAATAGTGCTATATACACTGCTGATGAAGGAATTCCTGCTGATTTCACAGTAACATTGAATATTCCAGCAAGCATTGAAGTTACTGTGATGCTCACCAGAACTGATATAACTACTCAAAGTTAGTTTAAACAATAGATTATAGAAAGTTGTTAGTTTTCAATTCTAATCTGTTAGACCTGATAGTATTTTCTACATAGAATGAAATGATCACTCCATCTGTAATATTATATGTGCTAACTCCTTTGGTGCATGTGAGCATTCTGCCTGCCAGAACTGCCAGCAGCAGCATCCCGTTCAGGAAAGACTTAGGGTTTCAACAAGAAAAAAGAAAAAAAAAAGAAAAAGGAAACAAGATTAGATATTGCATAGAAAGACCCTTTTCCAAAATCCTGAATTTGCCACTCTATATTCTCATCAACACTCAAACTGCAATTGTGTTCATGTATATGCACATTTTTGTGTTAATTTTGACTCTCACTTCAAACCCGTGTATGGTGGCAAACAGAATGCTACTATTCCTAAAAAATAATACACTTTGCTGTTTATTTTAGCTTGATAATTTGTTGAGTGCATGTTTGACGGAGATCAACTTACTGTGCTTTATACAGCCTAGTTGTGTAAAAAAATAATTGATAAATCTTGAAATTATTTTTCATCTTCAACATTACTTACAACATAGCCACACGGTTTAAGCTCAATTCATATTGTTATTTGCACCAACAAGATATTCTTGTTTCTGCAAACCTTGATCTCCAACATGAACGCACACTCTGTGAAATACAATTTAGACATGTAACACCAGTAATACTGCAAGCTATGTTATCTGTGTAGCTACAGGAGATTTTGAAGTAGAGACTGAAGTTGTGTCTATCTCGGCTGGTGATACGAGGGTGGATGTTCCTTTTAGAATTGTTAACGACAATGTCAATGAAAGAACTGAATCTTTCACCGCTACATTATCCTCCCCGTCCATTGGCACCATACCAGTGCCAAGTGCAAGTGTTACTGTATCCATTGCTGATGATGATGGTAGGTGATTGTAATGTATATCTTAGAGTAGAAATTTGCTGAAATTTCCCTCGTAAAGTTGAATATTTAAGTCGATTGGTTTTTTATGATGTTGATCAATATCCAACAATATACATTAACAGTTTCTTATTGTAAAGGCTGAGATTAGATCTATAGTGGTATTATGTTTCATCGTTTCTAATATTATAATGCAATTTATACCGCAGATATTACAGTTAATTTCGATCCTATTGAGTACTCTGTTAATGAAGGAGGAACTGGTGAACTTATAATTGTACTAAACAATCCAGCAGATAGAATCCTTACTGTGATGCTGGAAACATCTGATAATTCTGCTGAAGGTTGGTTATGTATGATTAATGTTTTCAAATTATTGTGAATAAACATCAATAATGAGAAAATGACCACGTAATTTACTCCCATCTATGTTGTGATTTGCACCAAACCTGTTATAGTGGTTTTTACAAACAGATGCACTAACATGAACACATACAATGAATATAACGTTTTAATGTGTACAATTCATTAGTTAAGAATGATGTGTAATCCGTGTAGCTCCAGAAGATTATGAAGCACAGAGTTTGGAACTGAATTTTGAGGTTAACACTACTGTTCTTCGTGTGCCTTTGGGGAATTTTTCCGATGATATAAATGAATTAATGGAGACTTTCACAGTTGTGTTGTCATTGGTCAGTGATGATGAATCTGTCACTCTGGGGCCAGCCTTCACTGCCACAGTGGACATTTTTGATAATAATGGTAAGCCAATTTGTAATACATCTCAGGTTTGTCATTTCCTTTGGAAAATAATAATTTAGTGAAGTCTTACTAATGCATGATGCTGGTCCATAGAGAACACGAACATTTGCTTGTGGTTTTTTGTTACTTGCATACTCTTACAAGTAGCTGTGTTATGAAAAAATCTTAGAGCTAGTTAATTTCATGTCAGACATCTATGTACTAATTTAACTTCAAACTTATAAACACAAGCCCCAGATTACTCGACTACTCCAGAAATTTGTTCCTTTAATTATAATTCACATATTTCCTTTGATAGAGATTAAAAATGGACTAAATTCAATAAATAGCAAATCTATTTGATCACCAATATAAATAGTATATAGATAATTACTTTCTGGCTACTCTGCTTTCTTATCGAGAAATTACAAATCTAATGTTCCAGTGAGAGTATTGACTACATGTAACAATGGCTGGTCATTTCATCCCCAATATGAAGTGAGCCATATCTCCATCCTCTGGATCATTATCCTCTTGAACACAGAAGCTGCTGACACATATATCTGCAGAGACCTTTATTTTCATAGCATCTTCACATACAAGATTCTTCTCCTCTTTCTATTAATTACTGAATGTGGTCCCTGCCATTTAGTTGCTGGTTTCCATGATCTCACTGGTAACAACACCAAATATCTCTTATCTCTGCAGTCTTAGCTCCCTAGAAGTGAGGAAGCTTCTTCCTTCATGTTAAGTGTCAATCCTTTATTCATTGCAGATGGACTCAGTGGTTGGTACTGCTTCAACAATTTAAGCTAACTCTCCTTCATGTCAGATACTGTTTTCTTCATGATACATAAGATAACAGCTCCTTCTATCCTAAATAATCAGTGACCAAATAACAAACTGAAATAACCAAACTTGGATTAAATCAAACGTTGAAGATTCTGTCTCAGGAAACTCTTTCAGTGATCCATATCTTTTAAATTAGTTTCTTTCTCTCCAATGGAGATAAGAGAATAACAGAAAAAATGACAAATCTCATAAAAAAATCACCACATTATGTTTCCTCTTATATTTGTATGTGCATAAGCGTGTGACATGTCAAATGTCATTGAAATTTTAGGTACCTGGGACCCCGCCCTATCCTCTACCTGATAGTTTGCATGAAATGTTAACTATCCAGTACAAAGGAAATCTGGAGTACAGGTGGTCTCCCATCTACCTTTCACATACATGTTCTGTAGCAGGATATTTTAATTTTTGTCCAGTGTTAAGCTTCATAATATTTTATACTACTGGGGTGTGTGAAATAAGAGAATAAAAGAAAAAATGACAAATCTCATAAAAAAATCACCACATTATGTTTCCTCTTATATTTGTATGTGCATAAGCGTGTGACACTCCCTACTCATCCATATGGAACAATTAACTCAATGAATAGCTAGTTTACAGATTCGCCATCTACTAATAGTGCACTATTCAGTTCTCTACTCAACAATGTATTTTAAACATCCAGTAAGTGCAAATCTTCATGCTTGACAAAATGAATTTATTCTGCAGAACTTACTGTTGAATTTGCTCCCACTGAGTACTCAGTGACTGAAGGAGGGACTGAACAATTTATGCTGAGGTTGAGTGTTCAAGCAGACAGAGACGTTACAATGTTGCTCACAACATCCGATGGAGATGCTATAGGTTAGTATACGTGTATGTTACTCTACACATATATATATGCATATTAGTTTTTTCATTGTTTGTATTGCTCCAGCTAAAGGAAATGAATTGATTACTAAATGATTTCTAATTGAAAATTTTAACCTGATGAATTTATTAATTGATTTTATAATTAAATTATAATAACAAATGCTATCGAAATTATGTCTCAGTTTTCATTTATGGTCAGAGTCAAAAAAATATATATCATGACTTTTAAAGTTAGAGGTTGGCTCTCAGCAAGCATACTACATTGTTAAGTTTACAACAATCGCTGCTCAAAAGTGTTGACGGTGCACGCATGTAGAAAGTACTTTACCTGAAGTTTTTATGCCAAATTATTGACTTCATCCATAAACTATTTTATTTTATTTCAAAAGAAAAATACTTACAATGGTTATGTTAAAAACAATTTTTAAAAAGAGTGACCGAGGGGGAAAACCCCCTAAAAGACTAATGTAATAGCTATGTCGAAACTGTCACATATATTAGTTTAACCTCTGTTTCACACTGAATCACTTGAAGGGATGATATTTGAATAAGAAGCCAATAAGAAGCCAATGAGAATGAATTGGTGGGCCAGCATCTCCACTCTGCCTCTTTTTGAGGCTATGGAGATTCTTCACAAAACGTTTTCTTAATATCTTCAACTCCTTTTGACACTGTTCCATACTCAATAGTTCAACCTATAAATAGACCAAATGATATCAGTGATTGTAATCACGATTATACAAGGTTATATTCAGAATAGCTCACACTTGTGAACCTATGTATTTGGGTAACTGGTAGGAAGTCAAATATTCATAAGGACAATTTTTATTTAGTTTCTGCTAGGTAATAAATTAAGGCCTGCCCACACCGCACACTAAAACCAGTTTCACCAGTGTCTGGAACGGGTTCCACGTTTCTACACTACACCCAGTTTCATCCTAACGGGTTCCACCTGGTTCCACTTGAAACTGTCAGAATGGTACGCTTCAAGAGACTCAGATTTATCTAACATTTCTGTGGCTTTATTGTTGATGTTGATGTATGTTATTAGGAGTTTAGCTACTAACAGCTCTCTCTTTCATTCATTTTTTCCATGACATTGCAGGGGAAAAAGATGTAGCACACGAGCAAATTAAATATCCCATTTCTATACAATATAAAGGCAAACCAATTAACGAGCCCAGCCAATTATTTAGCCCAAGCAGGTAATGTGGAGCGGGTTCAGCACTATGTCAGTGTGGGCACAAGAAAATGTTTGGAACCATGTGTTGCTGGAGAGAGGTACAAACCTTTTTGTAGTATGGATAGGCCTTGAATTTGAATCTACTTTAAATTCTAAGAAATTGGCAATAAAGTTAAACGAAATTCAGTCCTCCATTTTTATGGAAGGGAACAAAGTATACATTTATAATTATTCTTTCTCCCTCATTGATAAGAAAATATCACTATAGCTTTCACTACAATCCACATTGCTGTTTATAACATATCAGTTGTTGTTTTTGTTTCTGCAAACTTTTATTCTCAATGTGTACACATTAATTAAGAATTGTAATTCTAAAATGTAACATTCATTGGTAATGCATGACATGTTATCTGTGTAGATGGAGAAGATTATGTCTCACTGTCTGAAGTTGTGACTTTTGAAGCTGGCACTACTGGAATGCAATTGTCTTTCGTAACTCTTGATGGTGATATAAATGAATTGGGTGAGTATTTCCAAGCTGAGTTGTCCAATCCGACCGATGGCCTTTCAGTGGGGACAAATGGCATTTCTATAGTGAACATTGCTGATAATGATGGTAAGCAATTTTCCTTAGTAAAATATAATAGTTTGTTAAGCCTTCACTCTTGCAAAATGTTCATCACTTGCTAGTAATGTAAAGGGAGAATTGTTTGTGTTGATGGATGCCAGAACATGACATTTTTACGTCTTGAAAGTGTCACTGCTTTCTATCTGATGATGTAATATGTACTGCAGATCTTATTTTTGAATTCAATCCCACGAGTTACTCTGTGATGGAAGGAGAGACTGAAAATATTATAGTACAATTGAATTATCAAGCAGATAGACAAGTTACTGTGACACTAAACAGAATGTCTGGAACTGCTGATGGTTGGTTGTTGTTTTGTTTTGTTGGCATACATTTAATCTGAATGTTTAATCTGATTGTGTTGATAGACGAATTGATTACTTGATTAATAATTATATCTTTTTTTTACTTGATGATGCTTCTTAATTAAATAATTATTTCTTTTAGGCATTCATTTATTTACTCCATTGTTTAATAACTTCAACAAAAATGTTGTACCAGCCAGATGCTTGCTTTTAATCATGATCACAGTCTCAGAACTTATATTCACATAATCCTATATATTATTTGTTCTAATTCCCAGTGTGCCACCTGCCTTCCTGCCTGCGTGTGTAACAATCAAAGAAAAACTTTTAAATTGTGGGTTCTACAACCACCACTTGAATTTTATTCTGCTCCCTTCATTATCCTGTCCCTGCAGATGGTCTTGAATTTTCCTAAAAACATCAGACAAAGATTAGCGATAAAATAAAATCAGTACTTTTGGCAAATGTCATGAAAAAATAGGTAAATTGTCAATAATGGACAAAGTCCTGTTTTTATAACAGTCGATAGATACGAGATTTAAATATGATAATATAAGAAAATGAAATCCATTCATGTGTGCAATTGAGAATAAAACAACTTGCACTTATGACTGGCAAAAGAATGGTAATGTATTGACAACAGTTATCTGACTACCCCCCCACTACTAGTTATATACATAACTCAGCTGTTATTAAACAACCAAAAAAAAAAAAAAAAAAAAAAAAAAAAAGCTAGGAGAGAGGGAACATGGAACAAGAAAGACAACAGTGAATTGATCCAGGCAACGTTGATAAAGGAGCACTTTATTTTAGTACTGGGTAAGTATCTAAAGATCCAGATTGGCTAATCTAAACTTGAGCTAGCCATTAGTACTTGGGTGGAGAAGAATTCACTCCTCTAGCTTGTTAGTCGCAGTATGCTAGCTATAATATTAGTTATATATGCTCTTTTCAGCATGTGTTTTTCACAATTATACAACGAAATGTTGGCCAATAGAAACATGCTACATAGCATAGACACCAACTGGCTAAAATAAATTGAAAACACAGTTCATTAATTGAAATAAGTATCTCACACTTGAAACCTATACATTTGAATATCCTTCACAATATCAACTATTTAATTTTTTGTGTTTTTTCCTTGGTAATTAGTTTAACTCCACTTTGTGATAACAAAACAAAAATCAGGATTAAATGCATCAGTAATAGATGCTTATCAGATATCGTTTCTTAGATACTAGTTAGCCAAATAATTGTGAACTTTCAAATTTTAGTTTATTTTTATCATTGGTGAGAACAGTATTATATGATTTTATTACAATGCTTTTTGTTATTTGCACCAAACAAGGTATTTCTTTTTTCTACAAAAAAAATCTCCTATATGAGCACATAACTAAGAAATATCATTTTAACAAGTCATTGCTAATGCAGAACATATACTATGTGTTGTTTCAGGTGATGATTTTGAAGAACAGCCTGAAGTGATAACCTTTCCGTCATTCATGACTTCTGTTTCTACTCCTTTGGGAATTCTTAATGATGATATCAATGAATTAGATGAATTTTTCATGGCCTTTTTGACCAACCCGTCTGATGGTTCCATATCTGGGTCTCAAGGGGAAGCTAGAGCGGACATATCTGATGATGATGGTAGGCAAATGTGTTGTATATCTTTAGCTATAAATTTTCCACTATAAAAGTCAAAGCTCAACAATATATAACAGTTGCTTACGATTAAGTTTGAGATTACATCTACATATATTGTATCATGTATAACATTACCTAATGATGACATAATATATGCTGCAGTTCTTACTGTTGAATTCAGTACTGCTGAGTACGTTGTGAACGAAGGAGAGAACGGTTCATTCACAATAGAGTTGAGCCTTCAAGCAGACAGAAATGTTTCTGTGATGCTCAATACAACTGATGGAAGTGCTCGAGGTTAGTTATAATATTTCATGCCTTCAAATCATTATTGTGTTGATCACTGATGATAGTATTGCCACATGTTGCAACTACAATCCATGTTTCTTATTGTACCCACTTTGGCATTCCTGCTAGTACAAGCATTTATAATATGAGACACATAGTGAGGAGTATAATTTGAACTTGTAATATATTTTTCATTTAATTTTCAATGTAATATGTGTAGTTACAGATAATGATTTTGTTGGCCGAGCTGATCTTCTGACTTTTCCAACTGGTACTACTAGTGTCAATGTTTCATTCGAGAATATTGATGACGGTATAAATGAACTTGAAGAAAATTTCTCTGCTGAGTTGATAGAGGTGGCGGATGGCCCCTCATTAGGAGCTATTAGCAGTGCTAATGTAAACATTGTTGATGATGATGGTGAGTGAAGTGACCTTGTATGATAATATTTTGGTCAAGTCTCTTTTTGTTGAGATATTGATCAATGGTCAATAATATGCATGGAAGTTTCTTGTGATAAAAGATGATAGCTTAGGTATTTTTACATCATTTGTAAATATTATAGCTTAAACTTGATATTATCTTTTTTTTCCTCTGCAGAACTTACTGTTCAATTCACTTCCTCCGTGTATTCTGTTATTGAAGGAGAGGATGGTGAATTCACATTAGTATTGAGTGTTCCTGCAAACAGGCCAGTCAATGTGTTACTCACAAGCTCCGATGGAACAGCAAATGGTCAGTATTTTTTTTTTTTTTTTTTTTTTTTTTTTTAATTTCCAAATATTTATGTACATTAATGCTGATAATAAAGTTTGAAATGTGGTTTTCATTATTCGTCCGTGCAATTTGGTAAAAAATTCTCTGACTTATATACTGCTTAATGGGATTAGTATTTGAAGAATAATCATGGGATAGCCATCATTGTGTACTTTTAGGTACTAATAGGATAACTTATCATCATGCACTGCAAGATAGTTCAAAAACTGAGAACGCTAACAGAAACTTCTACTTTGATCATGATTTGTGGTACAGGTGGTTTCTTAACATCACCTGCAGTTTGCCCAATAGGCCAAGCAATACATGCATGGTTAGTCTCTCCATAGCTTGTTCTTTCAATGCATCTATAGCTTGCCTAAGTCTGGATCATTGCTCAACCAAAGTCTGGATCACAGCTAGCAGAAGCTGGAAGTGTGTGCATGTCCAGTTTAATAGATCTGAGTCACTTCGGCAATAGTTCCTTGCCCAAATCATTCACAACCCATGATCTTTCTGAGATTGAAGTACAACTTATCCTGTCTTCTCTCAACACAGAATGAATCAGACAATACTAGTGGTGTGGCTGTCATTACATCTCTAGCATATCTTGCCAACTTGGCCAATGTAGGAAGGTCTGACTTTTTAGAGTTACAATATACAAGGAAAGTGATCAACATTATTCTGTCGAAGCAGTTTTAGCAGCAGAGCATGAAATCTAGAACATTTATAGATATCCCCTACTGCACAATTAGATTCATATCCATATTCATTATATCTGTATCTTCAGTGTGTTATTAAACTCTTTGAAAGTTAAGTAGCTATATAATTTATTCCACAACTGAATTGAGATTTCATTCCACCACTGATAGAGAAATTCAGAACTTAATACAAATCCATGCATGATTAACTGATACAGATCTTCAGTTAAGATTAAATAGTTGGGAAATAAAATATTAAAAACCTAGACAGAAAACACGACATGAAGCTAAAGGAAAAGAAAAATTAAATGTAATAATCATTGGTAATGCAATACATGATATTTGTGTGATTTTAGGTGATGATTTTGAACAACTGTCTCAAGTTCTGAATTTCCCGATTGGCACTACAAGCATTTCTTTTACTTATGGGACTCTAAATGACGATATAAATGAAGAACTTGAATTTTTCACAGTAGGGTTGATGCCTCAAACCGATGGCCTCATGTTGGGTACAAATGATACTGCTCAAGTGGACATTGATGATGATGATGGTAAGTATGTCATATCTTGTAACTCTATTTTATAGCTCCTTTCTTATTCGTGATGACTAACAGTATAGATGTGCAATTGCTTGTGATAACAGATCACAAAATATGATAGCTTCTTACTTGACAATGTAATTTTTTTCTGTAGAGCTGACTGTTGGGTTCAATCCCACTGAGTACACCGTGGACGAAGGAGGGACTGAAGATTTTATAGTAGTGTTGAACATTGAAGCAGACAGAAACATTATTGTGTCGCTCACAACATTTAATGGAACTGCTTTAGGTTGGTTATGTTTATATTTATTATTTTTAATTTATATTCTGTTTATCACTGTTGAGAACATTGTATTTCTATTTGCACCAAACCATTTAATTTTACTAGCAGATAGTACCACTATAAGCACACACACGCACACACACACACACACACACACACACACATACACACACACACACACACACACACACACACAACACTGAGAAATACCATTTTACATGCAATATTCATTTGTAATGCAAGACATGTTATCTGTGTAGCTGGAGAAGATTATGAAGCACTGGAAGAAGATCTGACTTTTATGACTGGCACTACCACTGCTACTCTTACTCTGATGAGTCTTCAAGACATTGTAAATGAAAGACCTGAAACATTTACTGCTGTGTTGTCCCCCATGTCCAATGGCCTCTTAATGGGGGCAAATGACACTGCTACAGTGAACATTGTTGATAATGATGGTAAGTATGTTCTCTTTGCAAAATATAGTTTTAGTTATGCCTTCATTTAAAAAAAAAAAAAATTGATCGATAGCTTTTATATTATGCATTATTTTTCCTTGCTTGATGATTTAATATATACTGCAGTTCTCACTGTTGGATTTAATCCCACTGACTACATGGTTAAGGAAAATGAGACTGGTGTGTTTATAGTGGAATTGAGTGTTCCAGCTGACAGAGAAGTTAATGTGACACTAGCAACATCTGATGGAACTGCTCTAGGTTGGTTGTTATGGTTATTCTTATTTCTAAATATTTAGCTTAAGAGTGTCTCCTATAGTTAATAAAAGGAATTTTGGATGAAGTATTTATTAGTTAAATCTATTCCTATCATGATTTATTATTCAATTAGTATTTTAAAAAAAGTAATGATGTTCAAGTTACATTTCTGCTTTCAGTTATGATCACTGTCCCAAGTTTGTGATATTTCACAATTAGGAGTAAATAGATAATAATATGATAATATGAGATGGAAATGTGGATACATAGTGCATCTAAAGGTATAAAAAGTGAAACAATAATTTTTAGTCGCAGTAATTCTGAACACAAATAGCTTTAGACTAACTTAATTGTCTGTCTGTATGTCGGTCGGTCGGTCGGTCGGTCGGTCGGTCGGTCGGTCGGTCGGTCGGTCGGTCGGTCGGTCGGTCGGTCGGTCGGTCGGTCGGTCGGTCGGTCGGTCGGTCGGTCGGTCGGTCGGTCGGTCGGTCGGTCGGTCGGTCGGTCGGTCGGTCGGTCGGTCGGTCGGTCGGTCGGTCGGTCGGTCGGTCGGTCGGTCGGTCGGTCGGTCCATCGGTTCGTCCGTCCGTCTGTCTATGTGTCACTTGTTAGTGAATACATAAGATTATTATGTTATTTGTGATATTGAATTACATTCTATATGTTTTTTCTAGTTCCCAAAGAATATTAAGTGGTGGTATGGGGATGGGAAGGTTAGAATTGTGTTGTTTGTTTTCACCCATTGTTGAGTCCAAATCCAGACTGAAATTATAATACTTATTTTAACATTGTGGACAATAGCACAACATGTTACCACCAAAGCGGTTCTTGTAATAAATATTTAATTAGTTTAAATTGACTTGATATCCATGAAATATAGTGATCATAAAGATTAGTAATAATTTTGATGTGTAAAGGCCATCTATTAGAATTTTGGTTGATCAAGTTTTTTCAAGATAATTTTCTTCAATTTTATTTATTGTTTATTTTCTTTATTTATTTTAACAAGCAACACGGTTAAATTCAATCATATCGCTGTTTGCACAAACAGCTATTCTTATTTCTACAAACCCATGTATCCAAAATGAACAAACATGTTAAAGTAATAATTTAACTTGTGACATTGATTTGATTGGTATAATCTATGTAGTTTCAGATCAAGATTATGAAGCTCAGACTGAAGATCTGATATTTCCGACTGGTACTACTACAGCTTATCTTTCTTTGGGAAATCTTGATAATATCAATAATGAAGACCTTGAATCTTTCTCAGCCAACTTATCATCTCCGACCAATGGCCTTTCTTTGGGAATGAATGTCACTGCTACGGTATACATCATGGATGATGATTGTAAGCTATATAGTTGCACCATTTCTCAGATTTGAAGTGGAATCATCATCCACTTATGAATATTTTGTTTCATAGCTAATATTATCTGTGGATATGTAGTTGTTGTTTTTGTTTTAAAGTCAGCCAACAAAGCATACATTCAAATTCTATACTGGATTCCTGTATGTGAATTTGCATGAATATGAGACTTATTATTATTTTTGTATGTTTCTGTCTATTCTATCTACAGTGGTAACTGCCCAGTTTGCTAGTGAAATTTACAGTATAATTGAAGGTGGCACAATTGTACTTCCTATCATTCTCACCGCAACTTCAGTTTTCCCATTATTGGTCGGGGTGAGCACAGAAGATGGCACTGCAACAGGTTCACATAACAGTAGCATCATTATAGAAGTAATCTGTATATTTTTTAGAAAATGTGAACACTTGTACAGGAGAAATAATACTTCAATGTAGAATTACCCATTTTAAGAAAAATTTGGTCGAATAAAAAGAAAGCTAAGAAAAGAAGTATTTGCTGATCAGAAATGGATGGATGATATGAAGAATGCACAGACTCATTTGAATTGTTAGGCTGTTATACTTTGTAGCTGTATGTGGGAATAAAAAGTTGCCACATAGCTAAGACCATCCATATTATGTAAAATTTCCTGTCAAAAGCAAATACCTTAAAATTGTTATACGTGAATTTAGTGTCAGATATAAATTGTGTAGTAAATGCATAAATTTATTTACTTGGTGAGATGTATTGCATGTGTGGTTTAATCTACGAATCTTTTTGATACTGAATATGGTGATTGTGCAATTCTGCCATTCTGCCTGCCTGCCTGCCTGCCTGCCTGCCTGCCTGCCTGCCTGCCTGCCTGTCTGTCTGTCTCTCTGTCTGGGGGGGGGGGGATAGGCTAAGGATCTAATATACCATGTGGGGTCATTTTTAGTGATGGCTGTCTCATTCCCGAATGAAAGCCTACTAAGTTTGGTGGAGCTCCTCCCAAAATGGTGGGAGCTAGGGTTCTAATAAGAATTTGGGGGCCCTTCTTAGGATTGCTTTTAAAATTTATGTTAACATGACCTGAGGCGGAACATAATTCCCTGAAAGTTTCAAGCCAATAGGGCTAAAGTTGATGGAGTTAGCATTACAATTATAAGCTATCAACAAAAACAACTTGCAATTAACTTCATAAAGGTAGTGTAATTTTGTCTTCACTTCAAAATGAGTTTTGGTAGTCAAAGATTTAACAGATGAAAATATTTCTATCAAACTTGTCAAATATGAACCCTCAGTGAGAAGGTTGGTTTTGGGCTGGGTCACAATTGACCACACCTCTCTGTGTAGGCGGTACAGTCCAAAAAGAAAAAAAAATGGTCATTTTGGCACCACTACTCAGTGGGGATGGGCTCGTTTCCAACTTATGATCATGCTCCTAGACCATCTCAGTCATCATGCAAGTTTAGTGAAGCTATATGTTGCATTTTTTCCCGAGAAGAACATGGTCTTAATAAAAGAAAAGTTTTTGTACGCTGCCTCTCAGAATAATAAGACTTCCCTTCACACAATCTGATAATTACATATAGCTCATGTTTCCCTAGCTGTAGTAGTTATAAAATGATTATGATACAACTTTTAAATTGTGAAAGATGGGTGGAAATAAAGGAAAATTTAGAAAATATTTCTGACCATTGTTGACATATTTTATGATATTCATAAATGCAATTGTTAAATAAAAATTTTTTTGATGCAGAATCTAGTGGTGATTATGAGACACTGACACAAACACTTACTATCCCCCCTGGAGCTACTACAGTCTCAATACCTGTGACATCTTCTGAAGACAATATAATGGAGGAAGTGGAGTTCTTCACAGTTACCTTGGCTAGTGAAACAGATGTTCTAGTTATTGGGCCAAGGAGCAGCGCTACTGTAAATATTGTTAACGGAGATGGTGAGTCAAGTTTGAAGTTGAGTTAAATCTCCATACTCACTCTAACTTATCATTGCAGTAGTTAATACACAATACTCAGTTCAGTGGATTAAGTGTTAGCTACACTGATGTATTGTTGCTAATTCCTAATGACATTTATTTTTCTATTAATAATTAGTAAAACCACTTGTGTTAAAATAATTAATGAGATGTCATACTATCATTGATTATTGAGAATCATAGTTACTTTTAAAGGAAATAGTATCCTATGTGTAATCATGTTCTGTTGGATGGAGTTAAGCAGTAAATAGTTTTAATCAACAGATAATCAATTCATTGAAGAGCAGGAAAAGAAAAGACTGGATCGATTTTAAAGAATGCCTCCCAAATGGGGAAATTATAGTTTTCTCATCTTTAACTGAATATAATTTTTGAAAAATGCAATGTGTACACATTTTTCAACATCTAATTAGAATAATAAGGGGAAAGATACAGAATGATTGGTTGATAGATACAGTAGAATAATGGATAAAATTGAATGTTTTTTTTAATTTTTCAAATAACGTATTTCTATCCTAATAGATACCAGTTTGGTTGTGCTAACTGTCAAGTATTACATGCAATATACCTTTTAAAGCAATTGCCCTATTCAAGCATAATAAGATTTAAGAAACTGCATCAGAGCTCAAATTATAAGAAAGTAATTTCAATTAGCCCAAAATATGTATATTCTCTATTTCCTTAAATATTTGAGTCATACTTACCATTTATTTGTAGTGTATTATGTTTTAACTTCTTTTTGAAGTGTAGGAATATATTTAGAAGATTATATTATCTTACTATGGGATGAAGTCATGATTTGGTCTAGAAAAAACTTTCCCTCTACTATTGTATAATATGAGCATTCAATGATTATTTGTAGCCGTTACAGTCGAGCCTCTCAACTCTGTTGTTGTGACTTTGGATGGAGTGACACCTGATGAGGTACATGCATTGTGTACATAATATTTTTTTTGTTAATTATACTTTTGCAACTATTAAATACTACACAATTTAATTCATGTAAATGAAATTATGGTTGCATGATGTTTGCTACTAGTAACTGCCGAATTTCCTGATAAAGTCAGCGAGGGAAGAGAAAAGTACATATAATACATCTTTTTTTTTTCTATCCAATTTAAATAATTTTACTTGGATATATTAATGCAAAGAACTCACACATTCATATTCTGTGTTGATTGTCCCTACACTATCCACTTTAAATGTCAGTATTCTACATTCATTGACACATTCTCTACAATTTGTCTCACAACTTTTTTCTCACCAACCAGTATATATGTCAGATGTCCTTGGAAAATTCATAGACCTACACCCATAGTATTACTAATCACTTTTGTCAAAGCATTACCTCATAGCAAAAGAAATTCAGATCCTACAAATACCTGGCATGTCAAAGAGGGTATAAAATTGACGCAAATTTTGTTGATCGTTTTTAATTAATGCTACTTGACTATTAATGGTGTGCATTAGTATAGATATACAATTTAGTTTTTTCATGTTATCATCCGATCTAGTTATCAATGCTTCCACTAGGACGTGGCTTACTTGAGGGAGCAACTAATTGAGTAATTTTATTATCACTACTCATATTTCTAGACTTTTCACATAGCTATTTCTTTTGATATTAAAGTCTAATTTTACATTTATAGAATACGCTTGGCATAAAGAAGAGTTTAGAAGGCTTATTGGAAAGGGAAATGTTAATAGGTTCAATCAGATGGCGCAGATCATAAGATAGATAAAGTAGTGGTTAAATATGAAACTATATTTTCATGAACTGCAGCATAAAACTAAACTGCATAGCTAATTTAATGTAAAAAGAATAATTTACCTGTTTTATTACATTTACGTTCAGCTGATTCAATTAGTATATATGGTCTGACTTAGGATAAAACATCTCTATATCTTTGTCTGTGTGTTATATTTATTTCTTGATTCATTACTAGTCCTTGATATAGTGTGATACTTGAACAAAAGAGATAAGAAAAATTATTTAGTGATTAAATCCACAGAGTAGCAGGGGGTTTTAATTTAACATTATTATGAACTTGGTATTGCAGTTTGAAGGAAGTCAGACTGAATTTATAGCGAATGCAGTTATGGCGATTAACAACTACTGTGGAGAACAAAATGGATGTGATTTCATTTCTATTTACGAAATTTTGGATTTACCAGAGTAAGTACTTCAACAACAAAAAAGAAAAAAAAAGAAGTTAGACTTGCATGATGCATATGGTTCAACATTCGTTTAACTCAACGTCATGCTGATTTATTTTTACGTGTATGTTAGTTAAACTTGAAAACTTAATGCAGTTAGTAGCTAGCTTTTTAAACCCAATTATACAGTTGATTAAGTTTATGGCACCTTATCAAAAGCATTTTCATTGCTTTCTTTTAATATTCAGGAGCTCTTCCACAGTAAATGCGGACAATATTGTCATCACTGAAATTGGTATGAGTCCATCTGGAGATGGAACTCAGTTTAATCTCCATGTCCTCGATGAAGAAGGAGATCACATACTGACTCGAGACGATTTATTGGCTGCATTAAATGTAAGAAATATGATTATAGAATGGTTTAAACTTTAAATAATTCCAAACTTTAACAAAAAAGATACTACAATATCTAATTTTGAAATATGTGGTTAAAATATATTTGTTAAGATAAATATTTAATGAACATCAACAATGGTTGATGCTTCTCCTATAAGCCAAGACATAATTTCCATGCTATGGAATTGTTGGCTTATTCGTTCCCCTCCACCACCCCACATGTAGTTCAGTATTAATGTCTCCATATGTACTTGCGTAATACATATTTTAAATAATATTGAATGATTTAAGCTTAGTGTAGTAAATTCCTGGGAATGTTTAATACTGGTGTAGGGCACCTCATGTAAATTGTGGATTAAAGTTCAAAGTCGTGCAATATTGATGGGTTCCAAAATTAGCTAAGTAAATAATGTATATTCCTAGTAAGGCAACCAAGGATGAATTAGGTGAAGGGTAATGACATAGCTAAAGGAAGACATGTACTTTCAAGGTTCCTTTTTTGCAACAACCAAAAAAATTATGGACAAGTGAGTAGGATAATATTATTTAAATCACTGTCTTCTCATATCAAACAAGTATCTAATTTTTTTTTTTTTTTTTTTTTTGAAAAAAATTAATATATTTTATGTCATTATTTTGCTTGTCATCCTTGCACTGATCTTTCCAGTTAAATTTGACTTGTGTCCAACATATAAAATGGAATGAATTATAGTAATCGATAGTTGTCAATGCCGTACTTACTAGTTGTTGCTATCATAGCAACCCTTGAGCTTCCATTTTCATTTGCTATGAATAATCTGGTGATAAGTGATTAGGTTTTAAGTCATTATTATGCAGACTCTCAACAGAAATTGTGCTCAATATTACATATTGCAAAGATTGTCAACACAGCATGTATGAAAGTCATCTTCACTTCATATGCCCACTATGTTAGCAATGGTTGACAGTGTCAATAGTCTTCCTCACATTTCTACTTCTATAGAAAGAAAAGTTTAATTGGTCCTGGTATGTTTATAGATATTTACATAATTATTCTTAATACAGGAAGTATTTCTAAGCCACAAGATTCTCTATATTTTTTGTTTTAGCTGTGGTCACATCACACTGTACTATCAATTTGTATTAGGCAAACGGTGACAATTTTGAAAGAGCTGGATTTGATTCAGCATTCATGGCCTTTATGCCACCATCAGAGACTGAAAGTAATTTGAGTGATGGAGAGATTGCAGGAATTGTCATAGGATCTGTGGTAGCTGCCATCCTACTGCTCGTCATTATTGCTGCTGCAATACTCCTATGGTATGTTAGTGAATAGCAATATACTTACACAGTATGTACTATGTTCTCAAGTTTGGATATTGGAATAGTGCTTCTCAAAGGATATTTCACTATGTTGGTATAGTTAGGACCCAATACTCTGCTCAGAATAATGATTCTACTGCAAATTGAGAACCCAAGTCATATAAAGTTGCTTTAGCACATGTATATATGTGTGTGTGTATATATATATATTCCATACTCAGCGTTTTCAAAATTGTGTGGTATTTCAAGTGTTTTGATGAGTGTTCAGATTCCTATTAACAATGCACTAGAAAAGTACCTGTCCTAAAGATGATGTTAACAAAAATATCATACTGTAATTTGAGATTTTTTTTAATGGTTCTTTGTTTAACCAGACACTTGGTGTACAGAGCTCAAAAAGAAGAAGAGGAAAGGAATTTGGGCATGGTCTTAGTGACCTTACTTAGAGTTCACTACATATTTGTGGTTTGTAGTATTCTAAATTTAGCTTGGTGGCTGATCATCATGCTTGAACTTGAGGCCCCCCCCCCTACCCTTCTGAAAGATATTTTAGCATAGTACCCTCCTATGGACAGAGACAACAAAGACCTCTTAATATAATTCTAAGTCTGTTGTTTGCTATATCATCCCAGATGCTTGGGCCAACAGGGCTAACAAGATGAAGAAAAGAAAAGAAATGGGAAGCGGTTTGGGCTCAGTTTTTTTTAATCTATATCTTCTTTATACAATTGTGGTTTGTAGTGTGTGTAACAGGCTTAGAATTGTGACTTGAACCAGGAAATTTTGAATAAAAATAGGCCCGTAGGAGTTGAGACTATTTCAAGCATTGGTGACTGTTTCTTGGCCTGCTTATGATTGGTCCAGTCATTGTGGTAGGGAGTGTTTTTCAGAGGTAAATATGGCAAACAGGTGCTAGTGACGACATGTTCAATAATGCTGATTGGCACAAGAATTTTAAAGTTTTGTATGGTGTTTTGAATTTTGTTTTTCTAAAAAAAAAATTAAAAAAAAGTTATAGTATTTTAAAAAGTAACCAAAGTACAAAATATGGAGAGTAAAAAGTATTACCAAATTAATCAACGATGAGGAAATGAAACTGTGTTGTTGTTACAAAGATAGTCTCAAAATTATTGCATGAATCACATGGCACAAATCATAAACATACAAGACAGCAATGAGAAAAAAGAATGTTCATTCACAGGATAGTTGGTCAGACGAAGCCAATCTTCCAATTACATATTCTCTAAACACTCCCACGTAATTAGTAGACTGAATGGTAGGGAATGTCTCCATTCTAAGGGCCAGACATAGCTTAACTAACTGTTCTTTCATCAGAGGCTTTGTTAGAAGATCAGTACTCATTCCATGTGGGGAAATAGTGAAATTAATCATTTCACTCTGAATTGATTCACTTATAGAGTGATAATGAATATCAACATGTTTTGTTTTCACATGTGCCACAGCATTAATACTGTACATCCTGTTAAAATTCAGAGTTCAGCGAGCACTCTACTAAGCTATGTAGCTTCTTGAGCTGATAAACTCAGCGCAATGTCTTCAGATTTGGTTTGATAAAGCACAACAACCTGTTTTTACCTGCAAACTTGTTTTCATGGAATTTAAATGTAACTTTCTTGTTCACCTTCTTCTACTTAGGAAACCACTCAGAAATACCAGTGCTAAAGTCTCTGGTTCAATTCCTGGTCATGATTGAGGTTTTTTCCCCTTCTTTTTCCCAATGGAAATCCAAGATTTGGAAGTCAACATTTTAAGTCATTATTAAGTCAAAACATTAAATCATAAGTGTGCGGATTTTTTGGCTAAAATTTTGCAGTCTTGTTTACTCAATCAATTACAGTACTGCCAGCTATCAAGAATAAGTAATATATTGTTGAGGGCCTGCCATCAAGATTGCCTACCCAGTCTGCATGGGAATATCCAATGAGAAAAAGGTTATTTTCTTGTACAGTATAAGGTTCTAGGTTGATAATTTGTTTTGATTATCTTAAGATCCTTTTCATTGCTGTAACTTAGTGTACTTAGACAGAACTCAGACTTAGTGGGCATTATTAGGATGTGTAACCACAGCAGTGTAGAACAGACTTTTAATCATTGATGGATAGGTTACTGGATCACCTTGTTTACTTTCACCATCATCTTTTACTAACCAAGTATTGATGATGGCAGGTGTTGCTTTAAGGTTTGCTTCAGCCATTCTGTATCTGGTCAACATGTTGAGGATGTAATGCTTGTGGTGTAACTAAAGATATTTTCTTGCCACCTTGTATAGTACTTATTCCTTGAGCATAGTGCAGGTTGCCCATAT